>OX346254.1:326219-847225 GCA_947049275.1 Epinotia bilunana
AAAGATGGGAA
Organism: Epinotia bilunana; assembly: GCA_947049275.1. Classification (NCBI taxonomy): domain Eukaryota; kingdom Metazoa; phylum Arthropoda; class Insecta; order Lepidoptera; family Tortricidae; genus Epinotia; species Epinotia bilunana. The sequence continues at coordinate 326,231 of OX346254.1, forward strand.
CCCATAATTTTACCGAAAAAAAAAATCTATAACACTTTTCGCAGAATTTGATCATCACTTAGGAATCATTCATCGAACTTCGTTAGATCGCTCATACATTTGCTCGATTTACCTTTTACACGAGGATCACTCATCAAATTTCAGTTCATTATTATTTTTATTTTTTTATTATTATTTTGTTTACGACATGTCGTTCATCGAATCACCTTTACCGTAATTTTGGTTTAACGCAAGTTTCTGTTCCCAAAATTCTTATTACATAGAAAATCGTTGCACCAGCGTTACTATAATATACTTGATAATACGTTTCAATGACAGTATATCTTAGCAAAAACTCAATCATCCGAATGTCCGAATTTTAATTAGTATAAATAAATAGTGTAATACGAGTTTGGGTCGAATTATGTCAATCATAATTCTATTATTCGAAACATTAGTAGCTTTATCTTAGGCAGGTATCCGTAAGGTAGAACTGCGACCCTACATCGCGCAAGCCGTCCGTATGAGCAAAGCCAGCGTGCCGCGGTAGCAGCCAGTGAAGCGCCAGAAACAAACATTTCTTTTTTTCAATAATACATGAGTAGGTATAGAATTAAGTATACAAAATTACTTAATTAATGCGATGAAATAATGTTCGTGGCAATAATAATATATGGAACGTATCATCTGTGAATCATGTTTCGATAAATGAATACTGATAATAACTAATTATTCTATGAAAGGTAAATTCGATTTATCATTACGCTATGATTTGAGACAAATTCGAAACTATTAACTATTCAAAGTTTTTGAATATATAAAAAGCATTGAATTGCTGTGTGATTAGAAAAAAAAGTGATGAAATTCGTGGAATAGTTTTCGGCGACATGTAAATCGGCGTAAGAAAATTTTATAAAATGATAGACACCCCGAAAAAATACCACTTGAATCATAGTTTCAGTTTCATAGTTACTTACACGCTGTATTTACGAATTATTGCAGCATAGTAATTGCTAAAATAAACAGACAGCCGTTACCGTCAATTTATATAAAACCAAATATATTAATTTTGTATTAAGCAGTAACACTGCTATAAATTTAAATTAAAGGAAAAAATATTTATTTTATGTTGCTAAACGACCCCCTAAGGCTTCCTTTAATTTAAACCAAATATATTATTATATTCCGACTTTCCGACTTCCGAAAACAGGGCACAATTTTACGATCTTCGCACTACTTGTCATATGTCATATAAAACCCACTTTGTGACATATTAATTTGCACCAACGATCTACTATTTAAAATGCATTCATTTTAGATATATCTCTTGAACATAACAGTAAATGTCGTGATACCATCGAGATGTTAAACATAGTAACTAGTTGGTGATAATAATCTGTCTCTTTGTAGCATTCGAAATCCAGCGGTTTCAAAATTATTTAGTCTGGCAATGGTACAACATGTCAGATGAGAAAAGACAGTCAGAAAGAAAGTCTTTATGTACCTACATTATGCAGCCCGTAGGAAGGTTGGTATGTACAAACGACAACACTGTTAACTGACCATCCTGTGTTTATATAGAACCTTATTACAATGCCCTTAAGGTGCACCGATGGCCAGTTAGCTGTATTGTCGATAGTACGATGTATCTAAGTTACTAATGTTAACGACTGTCACGTTTGTCAAATGGGCGGTGATAATTGGGCCTGTCAACTATTTTTGTTTTTGTTGCCATGGTTACGTCTCCGGGGTCACTCTTTGAAACTATGATTTTATGGGGTTTAAATACACTAAACACTTGCTTTTGTTATATGTTATATTGGTCAGCCAATTCCATGGTGTGGCACCTCCTTAGCATGATAGGAGTCCAATTTATACTATTTTTTCTAATAAACTCTGTCACGGTTGTCTCTTGGCTAACCGGGACGGAATAAAAACAAGAAAAAGTGGATTGACCCATGAAGTAAAACAAATCCAGAATACACTTCAATCTTCGTAAATAAAGAATCAATCTTCAAAAAACCTAGAGGGTGATGAAAATGAGAAACAAATACAAACACCAGAATTGTTTCTGTTAAATTAATAGCGTTATATGGAGGGTTTTAAAGTTGTTCAAATGGCCTTAGATATACATGAAATACACAGTAACAAAGGAAGCGTATATTGGATGATGGCCCCTTTAATATTTACAGGTCGGGGCCTTAAACAATATAACATAGTATTGCTCTCATAACGCAAGGCTTACAATTAAGAAATACTGCCGCAGTGATTGACTAATTGTTCTGTTGAAACGAACAGGACTACAGAAACACAACAATTACACGAATTAATTCTACATGCTCGTTAAGGTCGTTGGTTGGAATGCACAAATTGTCTTTATTTTTCTTCATGAAACCCATATATTTGAGATCGAGCCAAATTCCTGATTGTTAATTTTCATTCGTGTAATACATTCATTGCGTGACACATTAAACGTACTACATAAAAAAAACAGCGGTTCCAATTAAGTAAGTTAATTCACTTTTTTTCATGAGTCCATTCAAAGCATCACTGGTTTTGTATTACATTTAGTGTGCCACCCTGTATAACAGAACGATCACAAAAATATTATGAAACGTTCAGTCTGCTTACGTAAAAATAAGTCATGAGTCCTGACCCCTACCCATTTTATCCTGACCACCACCAACCACCTAATTTCGAACAAAGTCTATAAAATCATAGAAACCTCCAAAACCAGCCTTAATGTACTCCAGCAATATATCTTCAAGCGAATTTGAGCCTTATTTGTAGTGCGGAAAGATTAGACCATCTGCAGGCCTTTGCTGAGGCTCTCGACGTGCTCCTTGGCCTTCATGCGGAGCGCGGCGATGGAGGAGGAGCGCGGGTCGGGGGGCGGCGCGGGCGCCGGCGCCGGCGGCGTCAGGTAGCTCGGGTAGCCGGAGGGGGGGTGGCTCAGGAAACCTGCAACATACGTACTTACTCAATATAGTGTTCCAACTTCAATGATTTATGCTACTAGATAATAGGCCTTTTAGGCAAAGCTTCAGGGTCCAGAAGTTACTAAAGGCCAAGGGCCTTGGGGTCTAACTACTAATTTTATTGAATGTAAACTGTCTCATGAGAAGAGTCGTCATAAAAAAAAAAACCCTCAGTTTGACGCCATAACATTTTTGTTGACATCATGCTGGGAAAACAAAAATAATAGTTCATCAAATCAGCATTAGACCATCTGATCAAGATTCGTTCAAGGCGATAGTAGGCATGAAGGTGCACTAGCTAGTATTAGCTCCTAGTATTAGAGGCATAGTTTAACCGGTAGTGGCCGACACCGCCTCTGCTCACAAGCAGAGGCGGTGTCGGCCAGGAGTCTACTAGCAAACCAAGACCTCTCAGTCCGGGCACGCCGTAACCACAGCCGTGTGTGGAGAGGGTGAGCCTTACTTTTCATCAACCCGTCCTACCTGGCAGCGTTATGAGTAAGGAAGGTGCCAGCCAGGGCTCTAAAAGTAAGCCAAGACCCCGAAGCCTCGGGACGCCACCACCTCAGTGGTACCTTTAATTTCGAGCTTAACTTCTACCAACCTATCTTACCTGGCAGTGCTGTGAGTAAGGGAGGTGCCAGCCAGGGGTCTACAGGTAAGCCCAGACCTCCAAGCCTCGGGATGCCGCCACCGCAGCCGTACTCGGAGAGGCCGAGCCGCGCTGCCTCCATCTTCTCTTGTCGCCGCCATTTTGCGCGCCGGTTCTGGAACCACACCTGGAAACAACGAAGAAAGAGTTACTCGCTGTTCTTTAAGTTATTTTTTGAAATTGCAAAACGTCTCACAGTCTTAACCCTTAGCAATAATCAAGACACATGTGTTAAGAGGGCTATGGGTGATTTTTGTAGAGATAAAGTTGCTACAAACTACGGCGTAGCGCTACCAACCGAAATAGTTACAATCAAACAGGCTGTACAGATATCATAAATCGTCGTTTTCGTAAAGCAACCACGCAATTCCACATTTACATCAAGTACAGCATTCTTCATTAATAGTTATCAAGTTTCCGCATTTGCGTACTGGCCCAACGGGTTGGCTGGCCCGGCCAACACGACCAACGTTGGCCGAGCCGCGGGCTGGGCGGCACGGGCCGACACCATCGCTCACACACAGGGCTGCCACACCGGATTTATGACTACTGTTAACTTTTTAACCCAATTAGCGGTTAATTGGGAGCGCGCTGTTTGGTTTCGTGCCGAACGGCAACACTAGCGATTAACGCGAGACGCATGAAGCGGAGTAAAGCTTCTAAAGTAGTTAAATACGATTGTTAAATTCTTGACTTGAATTATTACAAAATTCTATGAAATTATTTTTAAGTACGACTACTGAAAGGAGGATTTGGGTGTAGGTTTAGGTAGGTATAGCTACATATAAGTACACCCATGTAGATCCGTTAATCGCCTTAAAGCGCGATCGCACTCCCATAGAAACTTCCAAAACCTCTACCGGGATGAAAAAAACCCAGAGCTCAAAGTATTAAATTGCATTACAATTACAATCGCTATAGTGGTTCAAGCTTGAAAAGCTAAGAGACAGACTCCTACTTAATTTCGCGCTTATCGCAGCAGATATGGAAGAAAATGATTGGACTAATGAACGATTGTTGTTTTTGCACACAATTAATTAAAACAAAAGACCATTGATTGTTAGGAACTTTCTGTTACCTAGAATAATCTCAGCTCAGCACACTGGAACTGTGCACATTTCCTCAATTACTGCAGTTGGCTGTATCTATTGGTATCGGTCCGAGAAATATAACTGACTAGCTTAAGCCCGCGACTTCGTCTGCGTGGACCCGGGATAAAAACTATCTTATATTTAATCCAGGCTATAAACTATCTTCGTCCAAAATTTCATCCAAATCGGTTAAGCCGCTTAAGCATGATCGAGTAACAAACATCCAAACTTACGCATTTTATATTATTAGTAGGATTTCATAATATCTTCCTCTAGTGGAATACCTATGTGTATAAGTAACTTCAATTCTCGTTCGACATTGACATACACATCACTTATCTTATTACACAACTAACGACTTGTATAAACTGCTCGTTCAAGACGTACTTAGTCATATTTTTTTAAAGAAACTAAAACATAAGTACGTATTACCAATAATGAACACGCACAACACGGTCAACAACTGTCACAGTCGCTTAAAATTACTATGAAATAACATCGTAGAACAAACAGTGGCTAAATAGTTTTCCAGGCCGTGACAACCTTACGCTCCCAGAACAAACGTCGTAAATATGATCGCGACACGACACGACTCCGCGACACGACAGCGCGACGCACACGACACTCGCTAACCGTTTTATTACTTTACAGTTTTGACTTAATCGCTTTTAAGTGGTTAATAGCTACAATTGTTGTTGCGAACTTGTAGGAGGTGATACTTCAGTTGAGTTTTAACGTCGATTTTGAATAGATAATCATTTTGTTTAATATACTTTTATAAGTCGTCAAGAAAGCATTAGTAGTGGGTTTAAGTTATTTTCCTTTGTATTTAGCTGGACAAACAAATTACTTGACCGTCTGTGTATTTTTTGATCGGAATTGTTTGACTTTTCCATGAGGCTTTAACTCATTGTGTTAGTGATAACTGATAACAATATCACTTTGAATGACATAAGTCTCTTACTTTTGCTGTGCCTTACACAACAGGACTCGTGAAAATAAGTAAGATACTCAGTACGGCATGTAAGTACATATACATATATGGCAACTGATTTCGTTGGAAATAGTATGCAGCATGTACAGATTTATAGAAGTGTGATGGAAGTCTCGAAGCGGCACAGAAGTCATCGCCTCGATGGCGAACTCCTTCGAACTTGTTACCGTGTTCCAAACGACGTTGTTCCAACTTTCCGAATCGTCAGCTGCTTACACCGTATATTACGGCGGGCAAATTTAATACATTTGACAGCAGCCGTGCATGTCTGCCGGGAATCGAACCCGTCACGCGATCCGACCCCTGAAATATATTCACATTTCACACTACAATTTGACACCACAATCGCACCAAATATCTACTAAGGGTAGCTTCCAAAATATCCTTTAGCGCGCGTGGTATAAGACGCGGTGTCGCCTGGAGGCAGCGGCCCAGCGGCAGCGGAGGCTACTCCGCAGAACTAGAATGGTCGTGATTGAGCCCGCGCTCGCGTCGCGAGTTAGTTTTGTTTGGTGTAGTGTCGTCGCCAAGTTATGGCTCGTAAACCCGCCGTTTAATGGATGATGGCGCATCAATTACCGAGGTTAGCGTTTGATCGTAAACGCTCTCGACTGTTCTCGGCAATCGATTCGGTGCACGGTATTTTATTGCTTAGCGCTTTTTGTCGACTGTCTGCTATTGTCACGCAACGCTTTTTATTGAGCATGTGAGTCAAACATGGAATACCTACAGATGGTTATTATCTCAGGTAATTCGATACGCGACTCAACCTCCACTCAACCTGATAATTCAAGTTTACTTATAACTTGTGTGTTATGAGAGACATGTCTCAACGAATAATATCTGAGATGATCTTTTCTAGCAGCAGTTCCGGTAATAATTTGTTATAATTAACGCATTAAGACAAACAGTTCGAAAGGGTCGAAGTCTTAATTGTCTTCTTAATGCACTCGATGGCAAATAGGTAAACGGCTAAACTATGTATTGAATTTCCGTACAAATGTATACACGTTTTTTGATCTTGATATTGTAAAACGTGTAGTTTTGAAAACGTGGAGGTAAAGCAATGTTAAAGTTGCAACACATTTTGATAGCGGACCACAAACTTCAAATAATAAAAACGAAAATAGATCTAAAGTGAGAATCAATTATGAAACAACATGGAACTTTATTAAAAATGGGCATTAATTAACAAATCCACATTGAAGCTAACCTTTATAGCATTAACTCTAAACATTAATTCCCGCGACTGCTCGCCAATGAACAAAATTAACAAGAATTAACGTGGACATTTGTCGCGACCAGTTATGGCTATTAATAAGTCTCCCTCACGCAACTTAAGACTTCCAACCTTCACAAGATCCTAACACAACCGCGGGCTCCACCAATATAAACCTTATTTTCTTACGGTAAGGTCTTTATTGAGTTACGCACGAAATAAGATGCGAGATTTTGATGTTTATACCAAGTTCACCAATTTTTAGCTGTATCAAGATGTGACATGAGACTTTGTTTGCTGGTGTTAAGGGCTGTATCGGCGTGGCAGCGAGCGAGCCGCGAGCGGTGTTCTAAGCGGCGTTCTGCGTGATATTAACACTTAGTGCTGCAACTTTCAGAATTGATGGCGCTGTAATTTTAATTTTCTCATCGCGAGTTTAAAAGTTACACAAATGGCGTTTATAAATTAGTGTTTTATTGTTGTGAGTCACTGTTTTTAGTTGCCCTTCAATTCGGGGTCCGTTTGTAGGTGCACGTGAGACTTGGCCGCATTTCAAAAGCATGCGACACGAATAACGAGGAAACCACGATCACTATTAGGCTTGGGGTAACATTGACTTCTAAGAATTGACCCAATTATTTTGCCTGTCTCCATATCAGCCTGGATATGAAACCACAATCTTCTATTTGAATATCGCAAGCTGAGCCTATCGCTATAATATTTATTTTACTGGGACCTATCCTTTACAAATAGTGTCCCCAACAACCACGACAAAATAATACTATGGGCCTTAGTTGCCTGAAATAAATGGTTATTATTATTATATATTATAATTAATTAATAACATGCAAGCCTCAGGTTACTAGCCCTTTTATCACCTAAATAAATGAATTGACAAAAACATCACTCGAATGCGTTTGTTAGTATTTGCCACACTGATTGAATAAAACGGCATAATTGAAATAAAACAAAATGCCCGCCCGCGCCAACTGTCACACTCAAAAAAAGAACGCCAACAATGGCGGATGACATGACAGCTGTCAGATTTGAGCGCCAAAACGCCGCGCGCTGATTGGTGGAATTTGAATGTGATTGCGTCTGCAATCGGATTAGTTGTGCTTGTGTTGTGTTTTAGCGGTAATCGCCGGGAAAATTGACTCCGCGAAGGGACATATGGGATTGAGAGGGCGCGCACAAAGAGCTTGCGCAATTGATTTGGTTTCATTATTTTTTATACACTTGACGATTGACTTCGTGTTTAATGAGTGTTGATGTTTAATGATGCAGTTTTGATGAATAAATTCTACTCAAGAACATAGAAAACGGTATAGCGAGTAATTTTGATTACGAGTACAATTTGTGGGGCATCAGTTAAACAGATGTAAAACGTATCAAGAGTTAAATCGCTGATTGAGCGAATCATTTTAGTATCCATGAGTTACGTTCAGTATTCATTTTTTATTGCGTTCGAGGACACGTCCATGCAGTCATACTCGTACCTACATAATAAAAAACAATAACAGAATTAAAAATTCCACATAAAAACATAACGGAATAATAGGCTTAAACTTAGAAAAATATACAAAATAGGATTAAAGTTAAGATAATTATGAATGTCAGGTAAAGAATACTATAATAGAATCAGTTTAAATATATATTACAATTGCATTAAATCAGTAAGTACAAACATATCAAAGAAGATAAATAATAAGATAATAACAAGGAAATTACAATAATTGAGAGATAAAATGGAACAAGTGATGAATGATTATTGGGAACAAAAATTAAATGAAATACAAGTAAATGATCAATCAAATATCTTACCAAAGTATTCGTCCAATTAATAGAAAGGTCTAAGTATTAAGTATGATTTTAACTTCCCACTAAATTCCCTTATGCTGCTATAATTCTTTATGTCAATTTCGAGATGATTATAAATTTGAATGGCTGAATATTTATTTATTTATTGATAAATACATTTACGTGACATTACAGTAATAACCAATGCGTCACGAAACTAAAAACAACAAATAATACTATTTAGGCGACGAAACGGCATGGCCCCGTTGCATCGTCATCTCCGGTGTAGGATTCGGCAGATTGCCCCGGAACCGTCGAAACACGACACCCTTCGGCCAGAAGTCAGCACGCGATGGTCTCCTGCAGCGGTCGCGGCACGCGCACCACAAACGAGCTGAAGTGCACATAGTGGCGCGAACGCAGCTGGAACACCCTCAGCGAGAAGCCGGTCTTCTGACGAACGTACTCCACCACATCATCAGCCGTTGCGGTATAATGCAGGCGCAATACATATAGCGCCTTGCTCGGTGTGACAACCCGCAGACCGGAACCAACCGGTTCTGCAGTACCACACTGACTCTTGCTCGGCTTGCGCTTCCTCGAGACCGTTGTAAAACCCTTCTTATCCACAGCATCGGTGCGCGGGGGCTTCTCCTTTGGAGGAACCCGAACTTCACGCGCTCTTGAGGGCGCGTCTCTCCGGTCGGCTGCGACAGACCGACCAGCTACGGCATCAACATAGCGATGACGTGATTTAGAGGATGGGGCGGGGGGAGGCCCGGCGCGGAGGGGGCACGCGGGCCGTGGAACGGCATGCGCAGTGTCAGCAACATGCAAACTGACCGAGTCGACACTTGACGGCCGGTCATTACTCTTGATATTTGACCCCGCTGGTGACCGAGTTTCCGGGGCACTATTACGCAATCCGATAATTTCTTTGCGTAACTCGGCAATAGTAGCCTGCGAAACGTCAAACTGTTCCAAAATTTCAACATGCTCTGGAATGCGGGACGGCAATCTGGAGACCTCGGTCGCCACGAACTCAGGCAAGTCGCTCTCACGCTCCCTCAGAACATTAACGATGTCCTTAAGGAATTTTTCCCCGGCTTCGTCTCCTCTCCGGTGAGGTATGAATGTGCCGGCGATCCCAAGGGACTGGAACAGCACCTTCTTCGCTGCGCAGATGTCGGCGGCACTGAAGCTCGCCAAACAGACCTGCTCCGCGTCCAACTCATCTTTCCGCAGTACCCGCAGCAGAAAGGTGAGTAGCTTATTCACGACGGGTTCACTCATCGTTTCAAAACTAATAGAAGCGGCCGAGCTGCGCTATGTCCGCAATTAATTAATTAATGAATTAGTCATCAATGCGTCTACGGCGCTGCGCGCATTGGACACGACTCCGTCTACAGAAGCTTTTCTTAAAATGAACAAAATGTGCTTGAGGCAATAAGAGGTCTAAGTTACGACGCAAGGGATGTCTTTCACAATGTTTCTTTAATTCGTAAAGGTTTTGATTTTTATATACTTGACGTTAGCGTTACGTCGTATGTATACCTATTAATTTAATTCTACATCTAATCTAAATCATTCCATACCGGTTCCATACCTGCAAATATCTGTTAAACTGTCTTCGACATTATAATGTTGGCTTAGAATATACTCATGCAATTACAGTGTTTTATTACAAGCTTTTATTTACTTTCACCCTGTCCCGTTGTCTGTCTGTCCGTCTGTCTGTCTGTAATCAAATCTTGCAAGTTAAATTTGACCTACTTCCCGATTGAGCTGAAATTTTGGGTATTAGTATAGTTTGGATGACAATTCAATATTATGGTACCATCGAGCTGATCTGATGATGGAGACAGAAGGTGGCCATGTGAATTCAGTACTTAACCGACGTAACCCCGTTGAGTTTGGGATCGTTAGAATCGTCTCAATGAGTAGTTGATGACGGTATACAGAAAAGTACAGTCGGCAATAAAAGCTTGTACCAAAAATGAAAATTTTGTCAGAAACTTGTTACTTTTATTTTATTAGCACATCATTAACAGGGGTACGTAAACTGGATGACTATTGATTATATACTAAATCGCCTCGATTTTCCGAACAGCCTTTCTGCAATTAAGGACATGGCAGATGCCCACATTACTCGGTGATATAGTTTGTTACAGTTAAGATGACGAAAATTACTTAAAACCAACCATTACAGGTATCTATTGCTTAATTGTGCTTAATAGTAGGGTTGTAAAACAACTACGCATAAAATGAATAAATGCATTTTCGTAATTTTAAATGGAACAAACTATTTGTACTGGTAGTAAGTGAGCCGGCCCAAGTCGGCCGATCGCGTTATATCCTCGAAGGACAAATACTTAATACAAGCCTCCCCATTAGCGCCGCGCCGCCACGGGTCCGCGCGACGCCACACGACACGATGCCGGGCCGTGACGTTGGTCGGGTGGCCTTAAATACCTAAGGTGTGATAATCTCTTAGACTATGAGCCTGCTCACGCTAATTCTTCCATCGACTAGTAATATACTTAAGTGCCCTAGGTTCTAGTTCTCGCGATACCACACAACTCGACCTCAAAGAATTACTCGTAAGACAGATTCGCTACACTACACGCAGGTTAAAGTATTAAGGACGGCTAATGCAACGCTTACGTGAGCTTCGTAAGTAATGCTCAGTGCTTTGTCACTATCACTTTGACCACGTGTGACAATAGGTACACCGTGTTAGTGCTTAGTATTTGTGCCAATTCTGAGAATAATAATCGTCCATTAATACCCAGTTTTTTTAAGGACATGGCAGTTAATTGTGCCGAGCACCGTATGGTATTGGTATGGTATTAGTATTAATGGCATCTCTAATACCGTGTATAAACTGTTTACTGGTCACTTGCCTCTACACGGATAAGTGCATTTGTACCTACTAAAGCTAAGTTCATGCAAAATCACCAACAGCTGCACTATCGCAAGCTTTTTTGCCTGTGATACCGTGTCGTTGCCATATCGTCGTCGTGTCGTATCGTGCGCCAGCCGTCGAACGTCGCTAATTTAATTTTTATTGTCACCCACGTGGCCGCCCGCCGCGACTCTATTACCGGATGCCTACAGCCGCTACAGCCGAGTCGACGGTTAAAACGGATTTCTGTAATTACTCCATTATTCGCTTTTACATCCTGATTGTTTGGGGCTTTTGTGATCACAACGTAACATGCGCACATACGAGCCAATGTGTAATATATGAGAGTTTGTGATTGAGTGTAGACTAGTTAAATAGACGAGAGTTGATGAATTTATTTTTAAAAACTGCGGACTTTCCATTCAATTGGTAAAAAGTTACCTGGAAAAGATGCCTTCTAAGGATAAGTCCGCCTTTGTACTTTAATTTATCTTATGTGGCATGTATAGGTTTTAACCTATAATTGAATGTTGTATTAGTTTGTCGTCGTCTTTGATTTTTGTATGTATTTAAAGTATTTATATATCGTCTAGTACTCGTGCCCGTAACGCCAGCCTCGAGCTTACCGCGGCAGTAGTTCCATTTTGTGAGATTGTCCGATTTAACCCAACTATTGCAGCAGGACGAGACTTAACTCTCGCAGCAGGACGAGCCTTAACTAACTATGTTATGTGTTTCAAATGTGTACTTAAGTATACCTTCACACGGCGTCCGGCACAAGCAGCTTCATGATTTTTGACCCGTTCCAAATTTGTCTTTTTGGAAGTGACAATAGACATAATGTAAGATACTAATGTAAGTAAGCGATTGGGTTTTTTAAACTTCTATGACGATTAACAAGGCTTATTATTAATAAAATCTACCCAATTGCCTAATCCGCCTTATTTATGGTACGTATAATTAAATTTCAGGGCAAATAAGTGAAAATCGCGACAAAGAGCAGTTTTATTGAATTCCGTGACACGCGGGTGTTAGCTCCAGTGTTTGAGTTGTCGCGCGACTGGCAACTGTTTTATTAAAAGTGAGCCCGACCTCACACACACGTTGAGGGATGTATACTGTCACACACAATTTACACCTGTCATATAAATCAGAATATTAAAGTACTTTAACCAAAGTATCGCGGAGAAGATAGGCACAAAGTCCCGAACACAAACTATTTCTCAAAGTTTGTTCAGATATTTCTTATTATCTAACTTGCATTTCAACAATTTGAGCGTTTTTTATATTTATAGACTACGAAGTTGTTTAGTGCAAAATACTAACGCTACTAAAAGTACCGATGCCATTTGTCGAGAGACCTCACCAGTTTAGATATAAGTACTGATATGGAAATACAAATACAAATACTTTATTAATAACACCAAGTTACATGTCAGGATTTTTAAATAGGTACGCATATTTAATTCGTTGGTACATTATGCATCATTTTCATTAAATTCATTTCGTCATTATCTATTCATTAATTAATTACATGCTCCGAATATCCCCTCCACGAGTTGGAGCCGATGCGGCTAGGCGAGGAACAAATGGTATCTCCTCAGTCGGCGATACAGCGCGTCGAGAACAGGCCGGAATCAGGATGTTACGGTGACTGTTCACGATATGGCGGTCATGTGGCGGCATTTTAGGATAAAGCGATTGCTGTTGTAAGTGCCTTGATATGATAATCCTTAAACAGGCAGATATTTATTAAAAGCATCATTTATCTCTAAATGACAACTATCAATCATCAACAATAATCAATCTTGATAAATGTTCTCGTGATTCTTTCCCACCGACGACGGCCCATTACCGGCGTGATGTGATGATGGCTGAGAAATGAAATACAATCGATTCCTTCCCAGCAGCCAAACAGCTGAGAGTGAAGTTAGCAAGTGCGACTCACAAATATTTGAGGCAACGCCACGACAATGCAATGATTAATCAAGATACTATGAAGAAATAAATATGACATTATCGCGTACAATTGATTGGCTAAAAAATAATAATTTAAAAGTAAATTTAGATAAGACTAATTTTATTCAATTCCATACTTACCGAAGTGACCCACAAAATTTAAATATTTGCGTTGATAATGTTCCCATTGAAGAGGTACAAAGTTCCTAGGTATAAAAAAAATAAATAAAAATATATATATATATATATATAAAAAAAAAATGCATTTATTTCAGACCAATTTTGTCCATATTTTGTTAGTGCCTTAAAGTAAAAACTAATACTAAGGTTAACTTAAATAATATTCTTATATGCTAGGCTTAAATGCAGAGAGGACCAATGCCGTGTCAGGCCACTGTCCCACCTGTCGGCCACAACGGTCAGGAGACTGTGGCGGCTGTCGCGCACTCTGCGGAGCGTCGCGGCGCAGCGCTTGCGCAGCGTCGCATGGAAACCGTCCACGTGCGCGTCCGCGAACATGCCCGACGCACTGCAGTAGCGAGGCAGCCGCAACAGTACCCTGAACGCATCATGGTACTGCACGCGCATGGCGTTAATAGCCCGCTGCGTGTACCTAGTCCACAAGCTGCAGGTGTACAGCGATGTACAGAACGCACGAAATAATGTTATTTTAACTTGCGCTGTACACCGGCTGAACCTGCGAGCTATCATATTTGCCCTGATGGCTAAGGCCCTCCTCTCCCTCTCAATATCGGCATCGTCACGAAAATCGTCGGTTAACAAGTGCCCGAGGTATAATCATTGATTCTCACTGCAATTGGAAATACCATGTGGAAAGTGTCTCTAGCAGAGTGATTAGTTTTATATATGCACTAAGAAGAATTGCAAAAACGGTTTTAAAACAAGCCGCTCTAGTAGCATATCATGGCTATGTGAATTCCATTTTTCGATATGGAATAACTTATGGGGTAATTGTTCTGATAAAGACCAAGTACCATTAGCACAGAAACGAAGTATAAGAGCAATTTTTGGAGTTGGTCGAAAGGAATCATGCCGACCGTTCTTCATCGATAATGGCATACTTACCTTCCCGTGCCTTTATATCTTGGAGATAGCAGTTTTTGTTCATAAGTACAAAACCCAGTTCATAGAAGTACAGCAGAGACGTATCCGTAATGTTCGAGCACAATATAAGCATAAGCTACATAAACCTGCTGCTACATTAGCACTTACATCCAAAAACTGCTATATCATGTGCATCACAATTTATAATAAGATACCCGATAGTTTTAAGTCACAGAAGATAAACTTATTTAAGAATCTTGTTAAAAACCTAATATACAAATGTTATTGTTATTATTATATCAATGACTTCTTGAATGATTCCTTTTAATTGTGTATTGTATTGTATATTTTAACTCGTTCTTGACATATGATTTTCAATTAATTTTTGTTTAGTTTACTTACATAGAAACGCATTAGTGTAATTATTGTAATTTGATGTATAAAAGGTAGGGTGTGGTGAGTCCACCAGATTTACTGCAACTATTACTGCAAACTGTAACCCATTTCCCACATGCATAAATAAATTTCATTTCATTTCATTTCAACGCCTCTGGTACTCAATGCATGTGAAGTCTACATATGAGTATGTATTTTTATTTAGCCTTCGGCAAGTTTCCGTCGCCTCCAGCTGTCATGCGCAGTGCCTTCTAGCGTTCACCTTTAAGTACCTGTCTTCAGAATGCTCTAGAAAGATCAGAGAATCATGCAGTTAAGAATCGGGGAAAATGCTGGAGGTGTAAATGTGTACCTAATGGATGATTGAAACATGACTAATTACCTTTATTCTATTAAACGCGTCATTATATCCTTGAAAGTTTAAAATTAATTGTCGCCTGCATTAATATGTCATGGTCGTGCCAGACATGAACGCCAGCTGTGTTGTGGCAGTGGTCGTCACGATGTGTCAAATGTGTAGCCCGCTAAGATAATGAACAATTGTGTATGTCGAATTTTGTTGACAAAAGATGTTTATACTTTTGGGGAGTCCCTTATTTTGCCGACAAACGTGTTACCGACTGCATTGTTCCGCGGAGTTTGCATTTCATCGTTTTTCCTTTTCAGTAACCGTTAACTTTTTAGGTACACCTATATAAGGTAATAGGGTAGAACCCATTCGGTTAAGTAGGTTTGGTTTGTTATAATATAAGAGTCCTAAAAATTCGCTGTTTCTAGAACAAAAGTTTTCAAAATTCGGTGAAACTTGCGTTCGATGAAATGTTTGTCCGTAAAACAGAGGTAAACCATACTTTTGCACCTCTTTCCTCTGTAAATAGGTAAACTTGTGCGTATCTTTACCGTCAGTACAATGTTGTCTCATTCCGCACACCTCTGACATGTCCGTCGTCACAAATCACTTGTGTCCCGCCGTCCGCTGTCTCGTCGCCTGTCAGCGGCAGGTGGCGACTGCCTCTCGATATTTTTAAAATCGGCGCCGAAAATTGCAGGTTGTTTTCCATCGTGTACAGGGTTTTTTGGGGATATCTGAGCTAGGTATTTAGGTGCCCGTTTTCAGACTCTAAAGATTAGTTCGCGTCAGCTTATCAATTATTCAAAACTAGCTTCTGCCCGCGACTCCTTCCGCGTGGGACTCGTTTATATCGTAGCTCCATACAAACTTTCACCCCATTTCACCCCCTTGGGGACTGAATTCCGGGATAAAAACTCTCCTTCCCCGGGACTCAAACTATCTCTATACCACATTTCAGCCGTACAAACTTTGCGGCCCTATTTAACCCGCTTAGGGGTGGGTTTTTCCAAAAACCTAAAATAAATTTTCTTGTATGGTAATAAGGAGTCCATACACAAAGTTTCAAGTCTCTCACTTAAAATTTTACCTCATCTCCATACAAATTTTAAAATCCCTGTTTATCGCTTGAGGGTCTTATTTTCAAAAATCCCTTCTGAGTGGGTACTAACGTTATTTGACGGTCATAGTATTAATTCCGCTAGGCTCTGGGCGAGTAACGGTTCATTGCGTGCTGACCAGGCACAGTGTGATCAATCGACCTTTACAGATCCCCAATGTAATGGGGCCAGTGCCTAAAACTGCCGCTATGCGGGGTTCCGTCGAATCTTTGCGAAGAAAAGGGCGAATGGGGTATGGCAGTAGGTAATGTAACTTGGTGGTAAAAACTTAACCATCTGAATATCAGTGCGTTTGGCTTAAACACTATACACTTACACAAGAGAGAGCACATGCAGTTCACATAAATGAATGGTTCCGTAATTGGGCCTCATATTGATGGGCATCTGTCTACTACGTACGCCACACATGTTGTGTACTGTGAGTTGGTAGGTCCGCGCTGACCGCGGCGCGTCGTTTCTTTTTTCCCCGCCGCCGCCATGCTGCCGGCTGTTGTTTGGTCAGCCGATTGATTGCTGTCTGTAGACCTCCGTAATTGAAGGCTCTGCACTTCAGTCTGATGTGACATAACGTACGAAAACTACGAAAGGATTTTTAATCACGGTGGTGACAAACTAGGGGACAGCCTGATGGCAAATGGGTGCCTACCGCAAAAATGGCAGCTTGGTATGCCATATGCGCTTTTCTGACCGTTTATTGTACCTATATGCAGAAATCCCTCATCTAACACAGCTCATAGTACCATAGCTTTACTCGTTGCTAAAAAAAGAACACAACACAACGTAACCGATGTTAATTGAATCTCACATTGTGGGTATCTTATCCAGTTGATCTGAGCTTTTGAACAAGATGACACCCGACTGTGCCGTTCCCCACAGCTACTAAACCTGGTTACACAAATGAATTGCTTCAGAAACGCTAAAAACACACCAGGCGCAGGCCTTACATCTCCCGCCGCGCATGACTTATAATCGAGCCGCAACTCCTTTGATTTAAGAACTAACAATGGCTTGTCACTGACAATATAATAAGCAGCCCGCCTTGTCATTAAAGCCGCTTCTCCCTCTGACAAAACAATATTAACTACACCTCGGCCGCCTGCAAACAAAAAAGAACCTTAACTCTTTACTACAACATCTAATTCCTTTTAGCAAACACCCGACTTGGGCCCCTCGGCGTCCCGCAAGGGCTGTTATTGGGTAAGTTCGGTCCGCACGCTGCATCTGGAGTGCCGCTCTCGCTCGCACCCGTTTTTCTTGTATGAGTGTTGTCCTTCTTTTGTTGCGTTTGGGAGGGGTATCGACGATCGATGAAGGAGGCCTGACTCCTTCGAGATTAGGTAACTGTTTGTTTCTAACGTATATAGCGGTGGGAAGGAGACGTGATGAAATAAACTCTTTATTAGTTCATTGCGGAGCAAGTAGTGGGGAAATGTTTGGGTTATTTAAGTAAAATACTTTAGTAGGTCGCAGCTAGTAGTGGAGAGATCGATCAAAAATAAATATCCTCGCTTTCAAGAAAAGTTTTAAAAATATATATAAGGAAAGGTCCCCCGCCCTTTAGGTTTTATTTACCTAGACTACTTTTAGCTTGGCACGTGAAAATATCAATATTTTACCCAGGTAATTAGTAATTGTCCTTAGATGAACGATCTTAAAACATGCATAAGTTACCTATTAAAAATTATTAAAAAACTTCAATGGACATAACCATAGCCGGTTGTAACAGGGAACCAGTGAATTCAAGTCACACCCAGTTAGCCATGGAACTATGAGAGCTATGAGTATTTAGTATTACTCTAACTAAAGCACTTGTTAGGTAAATACGTTACAAAATTACTGAAATTATGCATAAAGGAAACATTAGCAAACGAAACTCTTCAAATTAGTTAATAGATTTAGTTGTTAAGGCACCAAACCCGTTTAAGCTCTCCCTCAACTATCGCAGCCCAAAAACATCAATCACTCAAACCGAGTTCATCCACAACTAAATTAACTCTCAACAAACAGAGCGCCCCCTTAACTGAACCGACTCACGAAATAATTGACTTTGTTACCACTCAGCAGAGTTTAATTTCGAATAAACTATCAGCCAGCGGCAGTGACCTGAAATCAACTTAGTTACGACACAGTAAGGTTCAATTCCCGCTGCAGCGCGCCCGTTCATCTCTTGATTTCATTCTATCTTCCCATCATTTAGCGCGGCTGAGAACCGGAACGTCTTTTCTGCAAGTTGTAGTGCGTGGGAATTTCAACTTTGCGTGGAGCGCGTAGAGTTGGGCATCGTTTGTGACGTGTAGCAGGGAGCTTGCGGGCAGAGGTCGGGGGGCCTTTATTCCATTCATTAGAGCGATATTTAAGCGCTATTAGGCGTAAGTAAGGGCTTTTTATGAGCTTCGCTTAGAGCTGGGCTGGAGGTGTTTAACGCGTGCGTCGCGTCGCCGCGCTCACACACACTTTATTAAGGCATGAATCATGGAAACTATATATAATCATTTACAAAAGTAGCAAAGAACTCTTCACTGGCGGTGATATGATATGTTAGGCCCCCATTCACCAAATATATTATTCGTTGTATCTACGAGACACCACTTGGTTAATTTCACCGAAGTAGTTTTCTCGGTAACTATTTGCTAAAAGCGTCTAATAAGTCTAATAACCAATATATTTGTGTGATCAGCATGAATATTTGTTTCTGAGTCTTGGATGTTTTCTATGAATATAAGTATTTCTATCTATTAAATATATCGTCGTCTAGTACCCACAACACAAGCCTTATTGAGCTTACTATGGGACTAGATCCCCTAAAATGTATTAATATATATATATATAAGCAGTCAAGATAAAAGTGCGGTTATGTAATCATGTTTTGTGCCAGTTGTAGCGAGCGCGCAGTTATCAGGCAGCGCGGGCAGGCAGCGGCGGCAAGTGGCTGAACATACCCAATAAGCGATCAAACGTCGCAATATCGCGCAAATTCAATAAAAACTCCAGCAAACATCTCTCCGTTATTGCACAAGGCGCGTAGGGCCGGGACACGCATACTCGAACTGAAATTTTGAAAGTACGACAATTTCACTGATTCAGTTAATATTTTAAAACCAATATCGATATATATTTAGTCTGGTTTTGTGTATTTCTAAACAGTTAATATCACGATGAATTTTCATTTTCTCAGCCTATCCTCATTCTGAGTATGAGTACAGTAAATGATGTGCTCATCAATATGTAAAATAAAAGCTATTAAGTCGCATAGGGCACATCATGGAGTTTAGAAGAGCATGCAGTCATTTATTTTGGGAAGTACCATTTTTGAGAATAAATTTATTTTGGATCAACAAAAAGATTATGCATCACATAAGGCTTAAATCTTAAGAAGGAATCTAGTGTTTCTTCAAAAAAGGAGTCCATTCAGCGACACAGAGTGCAACGAAAACTAACGTATTAACCTATCTAAGAGTATATTAACCTAAGAGATACGGTATAAAGAGATTGCAGTGTACAGTCCACGCTATGTCCAGCGAAAATCAAACCAAAACCCGAGTTGCAAGTACTATAATAATAATATCCTACTCAAAATGAATTCTTAGCACAGACACGTATTGAGACGCAGACGCAGACGCAGATCAGCCAGTCGTAGGCCGAAGGAATTTGTTGCTTTAGTAGGTGGAGTTTAAACTTATTTTTAAATGCAAACAGGGATGGAGACCTTCTAATTGGTGGTAGGATATTATTCCAGCAACGTGTGGCAGCAAAGCTGCCACGGAAACTAGCTAAATACAAGGTGGTCAGTGGCAGATTTCCGATTTAAAAAATGTATTTAAACAAAAAACAAAAGAATATTAAGCAACACTATATTTTATTCCCGTAAAAAGATCATGACTGCGGATTTTATTTTTTGAAAATCTCATTTTCTAAATGCTGATCTCCGTTGTGTACGCACTCCTCCAACCTACTCCGCATATTTTCAAAAACTCTGCTACAGGGCGCACTGAGATCAAGGTTATTGGCGATTGAATACTGTTTTTTAACTCCACGATATTGGCAGGTTGATTTTTGTAGACGATATTTTAGAGATAGCCCCACAAAAAAAAACAAGCTGAGATCGGGTGATCTTGTAGGCCAGGCTATGTCGCCAAATATGGAGATCAATTTTCCTGGGAATAATGCCCTAACTGCATTCATTGACGAGCGGGCTGTGTGGGCAGTTGTTGCACCATCTTGTTGAAACCATGTTTCGATTGAAGAAAAAACCAGCTTCAACATGCTGTCTAAAAAACCGTTAATCATTTCACAGTATCTTTCAGAATTAACCTGGGACCGTAGAGCGTTTGCGGGTGGACAGTCGCGGATTTTCGAGTACAGATTGCTTGACGCGTCCACGTTTTATTCAGTTGTAACCCTAGGTCGCAGGCCCGGTCCTCGCTTATTTACTGCGGAACCTGTAGCTCTAAATCGTGATACCCAGCTCTCAATCAATTTAGTCGATTGATGGTCCATCACGAATACGCCGCATGTTGAAGTGAACACAAAACTACGCCTTGCGATGATGGGCGAAAAATCGTTGGTTAGGTACGCCTCTATTGCATATGCACGCTGCGCAGCTGGCCAGCGATCCATTTTGATTTATCGATCCGCAACTCTCGCAGTATAAAAAAAACCGATCGGCATCTCCCTTGGACTTCACGTTTGAAAATTATTTGAATTTGAAATCGGAATTCTGCCACTGGTCAGTGCCACCACCTTGTATTATTACAAACTTTACACATTCATCAAAATGTAGGTATATTCGATTGTATTCATATAAAGTATTAATTCCCTTATCAGCTCATGCCCCGAGTACGAATTATATGAGTATGTCTGTCACATCCCTAGTCAGGCCTCTATAATTAGAGTGTTTACGAGCGCTTTAGTTATTGCTTCGCGGACGACAAACACACACCTATTGAAGAATATCCCACTACATCCTATAATTACACACTATATACGAGCTAATTTCTCTCTTTAAGAGTTAGAGGGACAAGTATTTTTTCATTGTTTAGAGCCTACTACTACTAAACTACTCATTTTCTCAGCCTATGCTACGAATATGAGTATGTTTATCGCATCCCTAGTGGCGCCCCTAATGGAGTGTTTGTTTGCCCTGTAGTAATTGCTCCGATCCGCGCGCGCCGTCGGCAAACACACACTTATTAAAGAATGTCCTCCCGCTACAATCCAGTACATTGTACAGCTTATTTAAGTAAGGCTTTAGGGGTCTTTGGGTTCAGGGTGTTTAATCGAGGCCTCTATCTCAATGAAGTCATGGAATGTAGTCCATTTCATATGTCTATTTAAAGTATTCAAGAAGTTAATCTGACTAGATATATCGCATACCAATACTGGTATAGGTGGTATGTACAATGTGTATATATAGGTATAATGTCAATGTGTTGGTCATTTTGCTTCTAACACGTTGGTACAGTGTCCATGCGGAAGCAGCAGTATAGTAGACAATTATATTTTAGATCGATCGATCTCGTGTTTATCTGCATTTAGAGTCTGATTGACCTAACGGCGGCGGCGCCGACAACACACATGAGTCGTGGCTCTCCGAGCGATGTTGCTAAGAACCGGAAAACTGCTGCGACGCGCTACGGTGTGCGGTGTGCGGTGTGCGGTGTGCGGTGTGCGGTGTGCGTATACTCGTAGCTGCACTTCTGCTCGTACTAGCGATGTGTTACAGACCGTTGTTAGCTTCACCACCGTGTCACGAAGCATGAGATGGTACCGACGATAAATGCTAGCACATTAGCGTGAAAAGCGAGATACGGTTCTTATAATGGGCATATAACGGAATAGTTACAGTGGCAAATTATACTTTTCAAGCAATATTGATACAATAGTTACTAAAACTGAATCACGGTTAAAGCTAACTTATTTATTTATTAGGTACAATGTAATCAATATTTTGTTCATTAAATCAATCCATCAGCGATAGTTATTTTCAAATACCAATATTTGTTTGAATAACCCGAGTAAACCAATTGCGTATAATATCAATTACATCGTGACTGGGCCATTCCCATACAGTAACAATGTAGCGGACAGTTGGAGCTTTCAAACGCAAGCTTTCGAATCAATTTAAAAGCTCCCTAATAGAGTCGTTACGGCGGACACAAAGGTTTAAAAAAGCGATCGAAAACAAATTACTTACGGCCGTATTCATAAACGTTCTACAAGCCTATTTTAACTAAAATGCCGTTAAAATTCGTTTCTTTATCTGTCACTTTGACATTTGTGTAAGCAAAAAAAAAATTAAAACCCCCGCCACGAAAAAAAAACCAAAAACTACGATCTGATGATCTTCAAACGGCTGATCAGGTCATGGTAACCTTATCATATACTTTCAATATCATTGAAGTAACACAGTACCAAATTTCGAATCGATAGGACATATGGAAGGTAGTCAGATCCCCTCATCAACTAGATCAAAGTCCAATATCTCAAAAACGGCTGAACAGATTTCCATAACACATGGCTAAGAATACCTACTCGGGATAAAACTATCTATGACACAAAAAACTTAACGAAAATAGGTTCATCCATTTGGGAGCTACGATACCACAGACAGACACACAGACACTTTAAACTTATAACACCCCTCTCTTTGCGTCGGGGGTTAAAAAGGGACAAACCACATTTTATTTAGCAGAGGCATTTTTAACCCCCGACGCTAAGAGAGGGATGTTATATGTTTAACGTGTCTGTGTATCTGTGTATCTGTCTGAGGTATCGTAGCTCCCAAGCGGATGGACCGATTTGCATGTGGTTTTTATTGTGTCATAGATAATTTTAACCCGAGTGTAAGAACACTTTTAAGGCTAAGAAGCCATGTTTCATGAAAATCTGTTCAGCCGTTTGAAGATCATCAGCTCTTTTCAAGTTGATGAGGGGATCTGACTAACTTCCCTATGTCCGATCGATTCGCAATTTGGTACCGTGTTACTTCAATGACATTGAAATTATATGGTAAGGTAACCATGACCTGATCAGCCGTTTGAAGATCATCAGCTCTTTAATAGTCGATGAGGGGATCTGACTACCTTCCGTATATCCAAATCGATTCGAAATTTGGTACAGTGTTACTTCAATGACATTAAAATTATATGGTAATGTAACCATGACCTGATCAGCCGTTTGAAGATCATCAGCTCTTTTCTAGTTGATGAGGGGATCTAACTTCCTATGTGCAATCGATTTGAAATTAGGTACAGTGTTACTTCAATGACATTGAACGTATATGGTAAGGTAACCATGACCTGATCAGCCGTTTGAAGATCATCAGCTCTTTTCTAGTTGATGAGGGGATCTGACTAACTTCCTATGTGCAATCGATTCGAAATTAGGTACAGTGTTACTTCAATGACATTGAACGTATATGGTAAGGTAACCATGACCTGATCAGCCATTTGAAGATCATCAGCTCTTTAATCGCTGATGAGGGGATCTGACTACCTTCCATATGTCCTACCGATTCGAAATTTGATACCGTGTTACTTCGATGATATTGAAAGTATATGGTAAGGTACCCATAACCTGATCAGCCGTTTGAAGATCATCACTTTAAAAAGAACAAATTAAAAGTAAAATGAAAAAAAATTTAAACCCCCCGACACAAAAAATTAACTGTCAAAACTAACAAATAATATTTTAAACCTATTATAATTATTATCGTCACATATATGATGTAAGTTCAAATATTTTTATTTTCCGACCAAGTGCGCATAATTATAACAGCTTTATAGACAGAGTCGTGCCTTTATCTGTCGTTATTGCAGGTGACTGCTCCAAAATGTCTTAATCTAGGTACTATCTTGACACGGCGTCTGTGTCAAGCACAGTAGATGTGATGTCTGGATATATTAGGCGCGTGAAGTTAGTTTGGTAGAGCTATTTATAAAGTGTCTGTACAGTAACCATGACATGAATATGTCATTATGCGCTAAAAATATGTTCACCTAACAAAATGTAGGTACCTAAAGCCTATACCATACATGGAAAGGTCGTTCGGATCAGGCAAAACTGCTTCAGTTTGGCCTGACCGGATCGAGCGGCCATACATGACGAAATCCGCTCAGTTCTGCTGTAACGTTTGAACTGTTAGGACGTGTGTGGCGAGTGCGGCAGCGGACGTGTTTAGCTATGGATGAAGCAGAATTATTGTGTTACGCTGCCATAGCGTTACTAGCTAAAAAAAAAAAGAAAAAAGAGGTCAATGTGGAGTAAAGAATGGCTTCAAAAAAGAAACCAATATTCCCATACGAACCTTTTAGAGGAACTGAGATTGTGTCCGAGGGATTGGTTTAACTACCAACGTATGACCGAAGTTGTGTATTTAATATTATTGAAGTTAGTAACACCTATGATAGAAAAGAGAAGCACAAACATGCGGGAATCTATATCGCCTCATGAGCGACTTAGTGCGACACTAAGATTTTTGGCTACTGGGAGGAACTTACGAAGACCTAAAATATTCTACGCTCATATCACCCCAAGCACTGGGCAGAATAATTCCAGAGACTTGCGCTGCAATATTGGATGCACTAAAGGATTACTATAAGGTAAGAAGTAAAACCAATTGTTTAATTTTTTATATTTATTAATACAAAAATTAAGAAATTAGACAGTATTTACGTCGGACACCTTCTCGGAAAACTAGAAATTTTGTGTCTGCTCCGGTTGTACACTAAAAATAAGTTGACTGAAGCGATCGACCGGATTGCGCCTACACACGGTCCGATCAGTCCATCCGGTCAGGCAAATCTTTTGAAATTCGTTCAGTCGTTCCGGCGGCCTGATGCGAGTATACCTTAAGGCCGAATTGCACATACACGGTGCGGATTTGTATCCGGTCAGTTAGAACTGAAGGCAAAACTGATCATGTATGGCAGGCTTAACTATACCACCCGTACTACTTCCCAGTCGTAGAAGTGCGTGGTGACAACACCACATCTGTCACCCAGTATTGACAGTGAGATACCCACATTGATCTCTCGATGTCAACCCAGCGAATCCTCAGATCAATAAAGGGTTGACAGCGCGCTAATAACTCTTTTGAAGTCACAATATACGCGGTATCCACTTCCAGCTAGCTGTAAACTGGTTTCGACCGTCATGTCATGGTATTAATAGAGTAATTTTTGGCAATAATATATTTTTATACAAGCCACAGGTGTTGTAATTATTAGAGGCTATAGTGTATCGATTATTATTAGTAACGATAATCGAAATAAGATTCAAAAGCTTGTACCTACGAGTCAACTCGCACTAACCAGCGTAGAAACTACAGCCTTAGGGTGCCTTTCCACCAGAGATATGCCATGCCATGCTAAAGGCACCCTTAGGCTCAAATATGAATGACAACGGCTGTACAAAAAGTAAGTCACATTTTAACCACATCGTCGAGGGCTCCTAAATTAGCAACGAATGCCCTCGCGAGTCGCGTGGTCGTGTGGCGAGCCCACAATGCGGAGTGACACGCGTTTAGCTTACTGTTACACCAAATGAGGGCGGTTCGCGCGCTGGGCCCCGGGGAGGGCTCGTCAATGTCTTCTGTCCAAGTTCGTACAACTTTTTGAAATCGTGAGCTCGTCTCTTATCTGTACAGTTTAAGCCCTAGCTTTGCAACAACTATGTGTAGACAGAGGTCAGAACTGGTTTGCCCGTGGCGACGCGCGTGGTGAGTTGTAACACAGCCCTGTATTGGAGAGCTGATCATAAATGACGTCTCTTGGAAAGGCTTGTTAGATCACCATATTTATCCACTCACTTGCTTGTGGCAACCACAGTTGCCAATTTCGCACACCCCTAAACTGATGGTGGCAACTGTGGTTGCCAAGTGAAGTATGGACTTCTTTGATGAAGAGAAATTGAAAGCAATTTAGGCTACCTTTTTTAAAATCTGAAAGCAAGTGAGTGGTTAGGCTTGTTTCGTTTTGTTGATTACTACTGTATTTTACAATTACTAAGATGAGACGCTTTGACTCGCCAGTCATTGAAGTAAGATTGACGTGAGTTAGAAGTGAGTGTTAAAGGTACGGACAGCACTGCAGAATGCGGATACTAAAACTTAACAAATACCCTGTACACATTCTTATGGACTGTTATTTTAAGACGCAACATCATGAAACAGACTCAATCAAACACAGAAATCAGTTGTTTTTCTCATAATTTGATTCATAACTATCGATTGTTTCGAATTACTTATTATATGCCGAAATACAAATTGAATGAGAACTTTGAAATCATTGCACAAAGCAAAAAAGTCATTAACTGTATATTAAGTTTACACAAAGAACGCATTCGTAAGTAAAAGGCAGATAAACAAGGTTCAGCGGGATCAATCGCAGCAAAGCTTAACATTCAACAGTCAAAAACAAATAGCTTATTACTGCCACCAACTTCACTTGAACTTCGGGTATCGCACCAACCATCTACGAGTAACTTTCGATGGCATTTTTCGTAGCTTAAACACTTGTCACAGACAATCTTTTTATACAAAAATATTGATAATCATGTCAGCTTTAATGTAAAATAAAATTTACGGTTCTAGCGTAATTTTCTCTTAAGGAATGTTTAGTTTAAAGGACGGAAGGTATTGGCAGGGCGGGTTTCGAGGGGTCAGGTTATGTTGGTGACGGTCACGTGCCGGCACGTGCGGGCTGATGAGGCCGGCGTGACGTCATGCGCACGCAACCTCTCCGGTTACACTAATGAGGGGACTTATTAACTTCCCAATGTTAGCCAATGCTACATTTTCTTGTCCTGACAAATTATGCTGTTTTGAGTCTTAAGGACGGGTGTATAAGATATAAAACATTACAGATGCAATACTTATAATATTAGCCGGGAGATTTGGGCACAATTTTACGTTGTTTTTGTGTCAGCTCGTGATAAACCCCAAGTTGGTGACATGGGCTAAAATATCACTTTTTCGTGCTGCAACCTCAAAATTGGAGTGAAAAAGCTGTGATAAGTAAGTATTACAAAATCTGACACACATAAAAGTAACCACTATGTTACAGATATCATAGTACAATTTGGGTTGCCATGCAAAAATGACTCTTTCAACTACTTTCACCTTTAACTCGCACGAAGATCTACAGATAATTTATTATCATTAATGAAACAGTAAACTCCTACAAAAAAAAAATCCCTTACTAAGCGATCCTATTTATGTGTGTGAGACACACATAATACATTTGCGATACAGGCAAAGGCACTAAAACATCTGGGCTACATACAAATCTTCTAAAGGAACTCTTACACAATAGGGAAACACACTCACGAAAATGATTATTACTCCAAATGAAAGAATGCAATAAAATATGCCTAGTGACGAAAGTCCCATTCAGATATCTCAAATAATAACGAAGCTACAACCGTTTTAATATTGCTTGTTAGAGAGAGAAAACGCAAACAGTGTGTGACGTCACATTACAGGATGCTGCCGGGGGGCCGCATCGAACACGATGGGGCGCGGCACGTTGCAGTCTATTAGTGTGACGTCACAATCTTCCAGCGTCATCGATTCATATGAAATTGCGTTTTGCGAAATAGGGACACAACATACCCCTTCTTAAAACTTTGGACACTTGATTATTTTAACCTTTTGTATTGATTTTTCTCAATTTGACTACATTTTTAATCCTTTTTCGGGAAAATATGACATTATTGATTATTTTATGCCAATTAATTATAGGGGGTGTTCAATAAAATTTCCGGAGCGGTATATAGCAGTGACACATAACTGTATACATAAGACGTATCTATATATCTAGCTATGTATAGATAGCTAAGTAGGCGTAGACAGGCGGACGCTCTAATTGACTCAGTGTAAATGTAAGGAGGCGGCTTCTACCTGCCTGAGTTATCTTAATTTTTGTTGTCTATGGAAATATTTTTAGAGCCGCCTGTTTTTTTTTTCAAAACCTAAGTATATAATGTCCACTGCTGGGCAAAGGCCTCCCCTTTCAACTTCCACTCGTCCCGGTTTTGAGCCATCTTTGGCCAATCGTTACAAAGTGCGTCCAGGTCATCCCGCCATCTCCGTCCGGCCTGCCACGTCGCCGCCGCCCATCGTGTGACACCCACTCCATGGCTATTTTGGCCCACCTCTGTGGATGCATGCCGCGGAGGTGGCCCGCCCATTCCCATTTCAGCTTGGCGTTCTTAATCCCAACGTCGGCAATGCGGGTTTTAAGCGCAGCGTAGAGTTTCGGACATGGTCGATCCGTTTCACTCCCAGAATGCTACGCTCCATCTGTGCCTTGGTGAGTGACCATGTTTGGGCACCGTAGGTTAGAACAGGCAGAATACACATATCGACGAGTCTTCGCTTCAGGGTTAAAGGAAGATCTCCCTTCAGAAGCTCTTATATATTCCATATACCAATAGCACCTCCAGGCAGGTAAAATTTGATGCACTCACCTTGAGGCTTTCTGCAGCAATTTCTAAAAACGTTTTAAAAAATCATTTAATACTACCTACTTTGTTATTGCATTGTCATCAGATTGGCTAGTGTCATCAAACATTTTATGTCGATATGTGCAACAGGTTGATGGAAACTATTTTGGTCCAGTGGCATTTACATTCCAGAAACAATCAGGTTGGGCCTAGACCTAATTATTTTACATCTAAATTCGATTGACGTCAGTCAACACAATATTCTGTTAAGCAGAGTTTAATCAATGTTTTCAAATTGCATATTTTAAAATAGTGTGTTGTTGATTGTTGATAAGTTGAAGCTATACATTCATGATTTAAAACATGTAATTCGAAATGTAGCTACTAAATCAGAATATACACTCCTAAAGTCAAACGCAAATAACGCAATGTGTTTATGTTTGTGCAAGGAAATTGATGTAAATTCAGCTTAAACAGTCAACTACGTCTATTACCCTTTGTCTGTTTCAGACATTGTGGGACAGATAAATACTGGCTTTAAGTATTGTTAACCAGGCTGAGTACTTCAGTGCCTGATCTTTATGTAACGTGCCGAATGAAAGCAAAGTACCTAAAACAATCCTCGCAAAATTCTGCCTCCGCTGCTAATTCAATTCGACGCCGCCGCCATACTTGTCGAGCTAAGAGGTTAATTAGTATTTGTCAGCTCGGGGACAAACAAGCCAGAACGTCACAACTGACCCCCCGAGCCAACCTAAAACCGACTCTCTCTCGGTGGCTTCAAGTTTTATTCTGAATGGCACACGAATAAGATATGATCTGACGGTGCAGGTTTACTGAATCTTTCATTTACTTGAGTATGATTAAGTCTTTAATAAAGCGCGAGAGGGCGCTCGAGTCTAATTAGGCAATTATGTAATTAAGCGATTTGTTTTGCTGTTAATTCGTTATTACCGCAGCGCAAAGGCATTTCTTCTAATTTTCATCAAAATGGCTGGTTCTTAATTAATTTATTGTTCAAACCTCCCCCGAGCAACATTATTAAATATAATATTTCAGTATCTTCTTCAGCGAATTAACTAGCTCAGGATTTATCAACGAATATTCACAATAAAATAGACATTTAACAAGGTGAACCCTAAAGTTATTTATGTATAAAAATGGTGTGCGTAAAACTACTTAGATATAACACACTTTTCTATCACATGCTCTGATAAAGTTTGAGAAAACGATATTGAGTCACGCAAGTCCAACATACGACATTGGTTCTATATCTGGGGGCACGGCAGTGCCCCCGCCAAGTCGAGCAAAACAGCGAGCGGCATGGCCGTACCATCCTTTTCTCGAAGCAGTTCAGGCCATTTCCGACCCCTCTACAACGAAGTTAAAACTAGAAGCCTGAATTTTCAGTAACCAAGCACGCATTGTATAACCACGTTATATTTCAAATTTCATCCAATTTGAACCAGTGGTTTAAGAATTATAACTAGTCAAAGTTTCTTAATTTTGTCACTGACTCACCGATCATCAAAAGTCTAAGGCACTTCTAGGAGATATAGAAGCTTCAAATTTAGAATACAATTAGTGATTAGTGTATCAATAAACCAAGACAAAAAAATTGCAATTTCACTCCAGTTTTCTAGATACACCAACTGCATAAATTACTTTGTAATCCCTTATTACCAAAAACGTTAAATTTGCAGTGAATGAGTCAAAACATGAAAAAGCAAGAATCCATAATCCATAACCAAACTTAATTCGTATGTATTGATAACACAATAACGTACAAAAATAAGTGAGATCCCATAAAAAACATTCCATGTAAAAAAGAGGCCAAGTCTCGAAACTTCCACCGTAAAAAGTTGTGAGATATTTCGTAGACCCAAGTCTCAGGCATTCTTATTAATCTTTATTTGCTTGCTAAAATTTTTGTGACTTGGCAATCACACAATACTACATAGATTTAGGTATACAGAAATCCATAAATGCAGGAAAGTAGTGTGATTGCCAAGTACAGAATTTTATTTAGCAAGCAAATAAAGATTAATAAGAATGCCTGAGACTTTGCTCTACGAAATATCTCCCAACTTTTTACGGTGGAAGTTTCGAGACTTGGCCTCTTTTTTACATGGAATGTTTTTTATGTGATCAGTTCTTTCTGGCGTCTTTTCTAGTGACGAAGCATCGTACTGTAATAATGCGGTCTTCATAACGTGTGTAGTTGTGACATTCAATATATTATTTGATGATTTGCACGCCTGCTCGCAGGCTAGATACACTGTGGCACCATTGTGTAAGGACCCGCTGACTGTATCTAACTGAAGCAAATCAATTTTCTGATTACTGATTTATTACTTAAGTAATCAATTGTCGCAATGTGCCCGAAGGTTTTGAAGGGCATTTCAGAAATTACTTTGCCCGGATCCTTAACGTTAAATTAGGTTTGTTTGATAAGTCTCGACCTAACCTAAAATGTTGATATGCTAATATTGCAACGCTACTGGCAATATGCGAAAAGCGGATTTATTCCGACAAATTATTTGAGCCAGAATCAAATAATGCATTTGGGCAAGCTAATTGAACAAATTAGATGTCCGTGTATTCGGTCGAGGACTATCGTATAACAGTCATTTAGCGCCGCGACGCCATTTTGCGCCAACAATGGCGCAAGCGTGCAAGCCGCTTATCCGACCAATTTGAGCACAATCCATTCAAGACCTTTACAAATCGGTCTCACTATCGACTAGCAGCCAGCGCAACCTGACCTAGCAGCAAGCGAAAGTGAATCTTGTAGCCTAGGTAATAAGTGTTCAAGTCGGGTTGAAGGGGGTCTGTCTACTCTGGTGATATTTGAGATGATCGTGAGGATGCCTTTCAAAGGGCCGAAAGTTCTGAGAAGTTCGTGATACTCGTGCGGCCGAGATTTGCCGTATAAAGAAGAAAGATTACCGACTGCGGAGTTTAGTTTGTGCGGACAATGATTATTGGTGCGGATTTATTAAAAAGCGATTTCGTTTGGCTTCTTCGCAGAAATGGACGCGACAAAATGTTACATGTTTAGCGCGATGTAAACCATCAAGCAGTTGAGTACTTAGTATGATATCTAAATCTGTTTCAATGATTAGAGGACGCTTATTTTAGCTATAATCTCACAACCTAAATGCAAAGGCTTATATAAAGCGTTTTCTGAATGTTTTGTTCCACACTCACTCAGCAAACCCATATAGCGAGGAAGGTTGGTTTTTATTTTGTAAAAGTAGGTTAACCCGAGCAGAATGCTTTTCTTGCTTTAAATGCGTGACTATTCTAATCTCTCCTGGCATGGGTTGCAAATTCCGAAAAATGATCCGGTGAAACTATATTCTTCCAATCTATAGAACATGATGAGGGGATCGAGGATATATATGATCTAATGTAGGTCACCAAAAAAGAATAGTATTGAATAAAATGAACAGTCCTAACGATCCTGTCCGTCGTCGCGGAATCTACCCCAAGACTTTTTAGCGGTGTCGATTTCGCGATCCCGGACCCACAAAGACTTCAACGGAAATATCAAATTCACTGTTCCGACGCTACGGAACCCGCCATTACACCATTCACGACATAATAATCATTATTATAAACCTTTGTACACCACCAGCATAACCTGACCCATCCCGGCTGACCCGAGAGTAACAGTTCTTAGGCTCTCCAGAGCTCAATATACAGAGTAGTTCTTTGAGTATGGGTAATTGAATTACCCTTACATATAAGTAGTTTCCTGTTTTTTAGACAGGAAGGAGCCGTCAAATTTTAATCAAATTACAGGACAAAGCGAAGGTTATGATTAGGTTCGTTTGAAATCAGACCATTGATTAGCCAACATAAAGAGAGTTGAAAAAATCGATAACGTTTTTTAGTTTTAAATCTATTCTTAAGTTGAGAAACTGCTGGCGGTTTGAGTTTTTAATTTGTGATAGTATTTCAAAGTTGTATGACGTTTAGTGCCGATTATTTCATATTCAGCTTTCTATGCCGTGTGTACCTACCTACCAACCTCCACGTCAGCTTGTGGTGATGATGTTATTGTAGTCGAACTTTCAGAGGCATTAACATGAATGAATGAAGCACAAATAACATAACATATGGTTAAGCTGCGTCCACATTTGTATCATTTTGCCGTATCGTATCTCCGTCGCGTTGCACCGACGCGTATCAAAATCGCTAGTGTGGACGCAAAAGCAGCGCGATCATGCTGCGCGCCGTATCTGATCGCTCGGGATCGATGTTGACATGCGTGTATTATATACCCCGCACACTCGCGACCTGATACGCGTATCAAGATCGGTAAGTATGGACGTGTTTTGATACTGTATCACGATACGAAGTTACGATTTGATACGCGATACGCCGTGATCGCTCTCGAGGCGGTTTTTCCCCGATCATCAAAGGGGATACGGATACGCACTTGACAAGTTTGTACGTGTACCGATCCGAGCACCGATCAGACCAGTGCAGTGCTGTGGCAGCTACAAGCAGTTACAGTTTGTTTTGTTTTGTGACATTAAAATATGGATAACGAGACAGTAATTCGATTAATTGAGTCCTACAAGTATAGTGTATATGAATCCGCGGTTGCTAAGTATCTCAGAGTAATATGTAGTCTTGAACTGAAAGCGTAAACTCGAGATGTGAAGCGACGTGTAGCGTCCCTTTATTTGGTGTCCGTCTTTTGAATAAACTGGACCAATCTTGCTTAATATATATTCGAAATCAGTAGACGATATGCGGGTGAAGTTTTGTATTTTCCGCTTGCATGTTGAAACTTCAAGTCACGTAATTGTTACACTGTGTGTGTGCATTGCCCTTCCTCCATGTTTTTCTATATTACGAAATATTTGCAGTTCCCACCAACGTCGTGGTCGTTTCTTTTTTATATTATTATACAACACGCTCACATTAACGCTACATTTCGGTAAGCGTCCGCAGGTGACATTTTTACAACGACCGACACGGCGTATGTGAGCGTCCACACTGATACGATACGCTGCTACGCTACGGTTAAGTATGGACGCGTTTTTTCACGCGACAATGGTAGTGATACGGGTTGTCCAAAGTGAGCGTCCATACTTAATGATACGGCGTTATGGTACGATACGCTGCTACGCTACGGTTAGTATGAACGCATTTTTTCACACGACGATGGTAGTGATACCATGTGCCCAAAGTGAGCGTCCATACTTAGGATACGCGATCTCGTTACGATACGCGTGATCGTGATCGGCAAAATGATACAAATGTGGACCCAGCTTTAGGTATAATTTATGTCACCTGCGACTTCGGCAACACTTTACGATTATGTCCAATAGGTTCATAACTCGATATAAACTTGCATTACTCAAAATTAGAAATTACACCGTATTTCCACCGTTGGGTGCAATTTGACACGGATAATAGCATCATCGGGAACAGCATAGTATCCGCGGGGCCGGGGCCGGAGTGGGCGGCAGGCTCCCGGGCGCGGCTCGCCCGCAGCCGCGCGCTCCTACGCACCCGTCCAGTGTCTTGTGTGCAATGACATGCATGCATTTTGTCAAATAAAAATCATGACGAGATAGAAATGTCTTTGGATAGTTGTTACAGGCATTTACGATACTTTGTACAAAGTAGCATCGGCAATATTCTAGCCGTAAGATGTGCACGGCATCGTTAGATAAGGCTCTCAAGTCTCCTATAATTTTATACGTAGGTCTGATGGATTGTACTGTACAGTGGCTTTTTGTTAATACAGCACCGGCGTCGTCATCACGATACACGTGGATTAATTTTATCAAGGTTCTTAAAGCTCCATGAAGTCCAGTAACCTGTACTTGCACTTGCTCCTCGCCATTATACCATTCCCCGCAAATGTGGCCCAAGCAAGTTAACCGCATTGGATTCGTCTTTTGTTTATTGTCAACGGGGTCGCATTAAGGTACAACTGCTATTGTGCCTTTACAACTGTGTTTTTAAAGAAGAGCGTGTTAAGACTTATATGAACGGGAAAAGGTTACGATATAACTAGTAATCCAGTCGTTATTTTAACCACTGACTTACTAACACTATTCATTCAACTACGGACTTACTAACGGAGCGATTAAATTCTCCACTAACTCACAAACTAGCTCGAGAACAGAGACTTGAGCGAATCTCGTGAATTTCTCCGCCTGGCTACCTCAGCTGACCCCACATGCATGTATATGACACGTAGAGATAGTGTAGCAAGTTAAGCCGACACCGCCAGTGGGCGGCTAACCGAGTTAGCGCCGCCCCGCGAACACTGGTTCACTGGAAGAGACAACTAAGATAGTGATGAGATAGAACACTACACATACATCTCATGTATGTATAGTGCGATGGCCGGCCACTTAACCGAATTTATTTATTTTTGTTCCTTCAGCTGTCAAAACGGCGAATCCTCAAACATATCATGGGTCGGCAACGCCCATGTTACTCCTTTGGTCTATAGGCTGCGGTGTCCGCTTACCATCAGGCGGGCCGTACGCTTGTTTGCCACCGTCGTCGTTCAGGTTGTTATTATATTGCTGTTGATAAAAGTAGTTAATACTTGTCGTCAATTTTAGTCGTGTGACAACTCTTGGAGTAATCGCACCCGGCGACTTTTTTCAGCGAAACGGGTGTGCGACCAGCTAGCTGAAAGCAAATTGCAAATATGTCGTAACTGTATCCCCCCGTTTCTTGCATATAATGTAGTTGTAGTTGTAATGCAGAAACGAGTTGACACGAATGATATTATGCACTGGTCGCAGTCACGAAAGTATCACTGCAAAAGTCCCCACGTGTGTTTTGCGTGGTTCTGTATGGTTTTGTTACAGTTGTTGACTGTGTGTGTTAGCGTGTCATCAATTTATCGCTGATATAATTAGCGCTAAGAGTAGATATTATCTAGATCTTTGGTATTATTTGAGTATAAAAGTTGGCTGTCGATGAACAAGTTGACACAGGGGCCGGTTCCAGTGCGATACGGCCGTGCAGTTATCTAGTCACAGTTGGTGATTGCGCGGTAAGTGCCGACGCAGCGCTGATGCAGTTAGCGCCTCCGTGTCATCTACCCGTGTAGGCTTTGTATATCAACGTTCTGAAGTCTTCCGTGGTAATTGGCACCTTGCAGCAAGATGTATGCACGCACGCGGTGCATTCTTAAACTAACCGGGTTGTACAGAATGTACAGCTTTTTTTTAATTCTCGGCAAATGGATTCTTACCCGACTAAACAAATTAAATCCTTTTTGTTAATTAATTGACTATTTCTTTTTGGATATGATATAGATACGGTTAATTTAGTAAAACTATTCACTTTTGATAACATTTTACATGAATTAATAAAGATAACATTTTAAAACGAAATTATTTATTTTATTTTGTATTGGCTGTTTAGAGATTTCATCTAATGCGCGCGCACTGCGCAAACTTCACAAAAAAAATTGATGCGCGCCATTATAGGTTATTTATTTCACAGATATTTGTAAACATTGTTAATGCGTGTTGGGTTATTAACAAAAATGTTCATTCGTGGTGACTAGAAAAGTGATAAAAAGAATGGACGCCACTAGAAATTCTTGACGATGTATACAACATGTGAGTAAAAACCTGTTGACATCAATAAGTAAAGAAAATAACTTGACAGGCCTATCAAATTTTCATCTTATGAACAGGATTTTTTCCTCGCAAAATGTGTTGAAAAACGTCGTATGTAACGCGTGAGCTTTGATAATTACATCCTCGGGTCTCTTATCACGCTCACCTGCGGCTCGCGTGATAATTCCGCCTCTGATGTAATTATCAACATACCTCACTTGTATCACAATGTACTATACTGATGGCATTGACATCCATTATTTAGAACTACTACTTAATCATTTAGTTTATGATAATGAATTTCCCTCTCAACAATAAACACATAATAGAGCTATCACACGCACAATAAGATGATAATTTGCTATAATATCGCAATTTACGCGGATCAACTCAGCCTCGGTGGAACAACGACGTATGTGCATGGCTGCTGCGGTCTCATACAGCATTGCGCCGCAGAGCTCGGACTATCATTACACCGAGTAACACCGAGACGAATGGGAAGCGATCCGGCGCGTGGGACATCGCAGCTGTGACATACACTAGGTGTTTTTATTATGATTTTTTTGTCGAACTGCCAAAAATTCGCTATTGTGTGTATACGCAGCGCGATTATCCCTAGGCA
Source organism: Epinotia bilunana (assembly GCA_947049275.1). Lineage (NCBI taxonomy): Eukaryota > Metazoa > Arthropoda > Insecta > Lepidoptera > Tortricidae > Epinotia > Epinotia bilunana. The sequence goes on from OX346254.1 coordinate 363,421, forward strand.
GATTTTAAAAATTCTTGTAAGTCATTAAAATATGGCTTAAAGTAAATAGGGATAGCAGCCTCATTGTTGACAAACTAGTATTACATGACAGTAAAGTATTATGGACGGTTCCTAGATGTACTTTCCATTTGAAAAGGTTGAGCATATTATTATCATATAAACTTTGGACTTCAAACAGAATATCATTCAGAATGACTAGTGCTAGTATAAACTTTTTAAAATACAAGTTTTTAGAAATGAACATTTTCCTTAGCCGACTGTATCTCTCAGACAGCTTACGTCCCATTCGCCGAGTCACCGGAGCGCTCTGCAGTTAACTGTGGCCGCAGACGAAACTAACAGCGGGGCTAATTAGTGCCCCGGCAGTGACAAAGCTATTTACCGGTCCACTGGAACACTAGTGTTGTTTCACGGCTTTCGAGTTGTTTATGTTCTACTCGGGCACTAATCATTGAAATCGAAGTAATTTATTTATTTATTTAGATACACAATTTAACAGCATTACAGCATATGCCCGGGCGCTGGTAAACTTAAACTATTTAACATTTATTATACTGCGTGGAACGGAACGATGGACTTTCCCGCAAGAGGGGGATTATTGAGCGCATAAACTATTTTTTTTGACGCGTTTTTTTTTACATTTGCATGGAGCTCGTCGCTCCAGTCGGCCAACGCTCCATACAAAGGTAAAAAAAAATCGCGTCAAAAGAATAGTTTATCTGGAAATTGTGACGTACTACTACTACTAGCGCTCAATAATCCCGCTCTTGCGGGGAAGTCTATCATCGTTCCGTTCCACGCAGTATACAATAAGAAACAAGTTATTGTAATACCTATTAGGAGAAAAACTTCTAACAAAATTGACAAAGAAAGGACAATAGACATTGACTGGAGTAAGAGTATTAAGATGTGTTAGAATCCTTTTTTGTATAACTCTATCTTAACACCTTTATGGATTTGTCAAAATTACACAATACCAAGACACATATAAAATAAATGAAAAAGCTCGTTGAAAGCTCCCTCATTTATTTTATGTGTCTCGGTATTGTGTAATTTTTACAAATCCATTATGTTTTAAAATATTTTAGCTTCTGACTTGGATAATTTAGGTTTAAATGCATGTCATGTCCGTCTTAATAGTTAGCAAATAAATTAGAAGACTTTAATGCACTAATTTACATATATTCACATCTCGAGTTTACCCTTTTTTTTAGGTGAGTTTAAGTTTGAGGCCCTAATGGCCCTATTTTATAGATAACTAATAAAAAAAATCTAGTCAACACGATAAGATTTGAGTGTTTGACGGTCTTTGGTTTCATGTCCCCGAGTTCTACATTTCACGAGACCCCGAACGCAATTATTTTGCGTACAACACTAGCTGAACTGGCTGGCGCTAATGACTCCGCATCACACCGCGGAGCTCGGTCGGGTCGGGAGTCGGGAACGTCTGTCGATATTCCACTGCTCTTGCAAGAATACTACAACAAGCGTGACTCATTTAGATTTCTATGCTGAAATGAAATTATGAAGTCTTCCTTAGGGCGTCTAGACGTGTTGTTTGGACGTGCGAATCTTTTTGGTAATTATCTCTAAGTGGCAGTTACATTTTGTTATCAATGTTTTTTTATCTTTGATCTCTATACGAGTAGTAAATTGAATCATTAATTTCAGTTAAGAGTCTGGGAAACATTTTAATCCCTATTCAACGTATGTAATGTACTTATTAAACTAGTGTTACATTATATTTAGCTAATGGGAACTGAGATACACTTAACCTTAGTTTAATTGAACTGTCACGAAAGCAGATGCCCGGTACAATGTGCGAACGTAATTGTTCCCGTCGAGGACAAAAAACATTATCCTTTTTACAGCACAACACATCATTGTAACTTAAAAGCATTTTGGACACTTTAAATTCACTTCTCTAGAGCTCTTCAGTCGGGAAAAATTAGCAAGCTAGACTGGATCTTGGGTGTATAAAGATTGGGTTTATTTTAGGTTGTAGGTGGGTGATGTTAGGGTTGTCGCAGGGGGGCAGAAACGTTTATTAGCGCGTTTGGGTGCAAGTCGAGCGTGGCGGGATAACCATCAACCCTATTGAGTGTATTTTGTTTTCGCCCGAGTTTCTGTTGCGAATAAAATGGTGTCGTCGTTGTTTTGTTGTTAGGTACAATTACAATGTTATCAAATAGCATTAATACTTTATACTTAGACGTTGATTTATTGCGAAAATCTTCTGAATTAGACACTTTAGACACTTTATGACTTATTATTTCGTTAAACAAACACGCAAATTATTATTCATCATTGTTATTGGTCTTTACGTCCGTCAGCTGAGCACATACCTCCTGGTGCATGAGAGGAAATGGTCCTTTCCTTACTGTGTATTGGGGCTTTCACACACACCATAGACTTTATTCGCAGATGTTTGGTTTCCATATAATATGTTCTAATACCAACGTTACTTTTTCCCTGGAAACTAATGTGTTTTACATTTGGGTGGGGACCCGCCGTTCCTGTACACATTAGAATGGGTACGTATTCAAATTTCGAAAATAATACATCGACAGTGAGAACATCAAAGTACCTACAAAATATCGAAAATCAAAACGACGAACGGTTGCTAGGTCGAAATTAAAAATATCGAAAGTCAAGAAGAATGTCGATTGCAAAATCTCGTAAACAGGGTGATATGGTGTAAAATGACGTGGATATAGGTTAACAGATATTATAGACGCATATAATATATATACTACCAGTAGTTAGCTTCATTTAGATTAAATGCATAGATTGCATCCCTATACAAGATATTAGATGATGTTCGTCCATTTACTTCTCGATTATTTGGACGTCGCTATTTCAACCGTGGATATGTTGTGATTCGATATTTAAATATGTATATCGCCTACATAGTTGCCGATTATTTGTAAATTCGATATTTAAATCGTTCGGCATTTGCATTGTAAGCAAATCAGACGTCGACATAATAACATTAGATATTCAGATCGTTCGGTATTTTGACTTTCGATATTTTGTGGTTCGTCGATATAACGAATTTCGATATTCAAAAACGTACCCATTACAATAGAGTCCTGAAATACACGTTTAGTTCTCATCAATTGAATGACCCCGACTAAATTTGCAAGGGCCGCATAAAAGGACGGTGTATTTCACAATGCTTCACGAGCGACTGGTTGCAAGGAGGCCGATCAGATGGCAGATAAACCGATAAGATCGCCCCGTATCGTATGGGCGCGACACTCGTGCGGGTTGGACCGTTGCACCGAAACGTTGGTGCCTGATGATGGTTCAAGTCTGAAGTATGATAGAGACTGCTGTCCTTGGAATGATGACCAGGCTGCAGTACTCGCATAGTCAGGATATAACTAAGAAATAATGATGTTTTGAGCTGACGCCCGTACTATTTATTGGTTAATGGTTTCTCTCACCTCGTCAGTTGAAAAGCACCATAAATGGAAGGCGGGTCCTGCAGGTCTATTGCACAACGCTTCGTACGCACGTTATGATTGTTTGAATGCTCGTTCGAAAAATTACTCTGGGGTATACATATCACTATACAGGGTGTACCAAAAATGGGGTGTCAACCGATCAAGGGCATATTCGGTGGCGTACTGCGATTCCAAATATAAATTGGTTTATATATTATTTTTTTTTTGACAAAGCAATGAAGCATAAACAAAAATTTCAATGTAAACAAAAACAAAACAAAAAAAAAGTAATAAATAAATGCACTTTTGGAATCGCAATACGCTACCGAACATGGTCTTGGTCGGTTCACATCCCATATTCGTTACAACCTGTATTACAAACATCTTCAATAGTTTCGAAGTTAATAGAAGAGAAGAAAAATGTTCTGTGAATGATTTCGCTTTGGAGTGTTGTCGCTTAGTTAAATCCCCGTATCCGCAGCGTCTAAAATTGAGTGCAAGGTTCCCCGATGACAAACCTCAGGCGTGCGCTCGTTACTGCAGCCGGGTGTCAGTCACGGTCACGGGTGCTGCTACCGTACACAGTACACTCGCATCCGCACGTGACTAGTCTGAGCGGATTTCACGCTAACTGCTACTCACCGCGTCACATGATGATGGTCGTAATAAGAGTGCACTAATATAACCTTTATATAAGGATTTATTAGGATAATTAATAGAGCAGTCACATTGAGACACTATCAACGGAGTAAGGTGCAAAAGTGTAAACCGTAACATATCTTTGACATCGACTGTATAACAAAGAACACCACGTCTTTCTCTTTGTCACAATGTGCATATACTTCTTCATATTATAAACATTATACCGTTCATTCATAAAGATCAGAAGTTTCAAAGTGCCTCTTTACAACCTCTTCCTCTAAGACAACACAAATTTAATGTATGAATGGGTACAATGTTCGTAAAGTTCATAAGTTGCAATACAAGTACAAGTCCGGCCTGATCCAGGAAAGATAAACAATTTGTTACATTTAAGCGCTTTTTAACAAAATGTGTCGGTCTTTTCACACGTTATAAGTGGGATGCCTCTCAATCTCAACCCTGTTACTTAATAATGTTAAAGTCTACAAATCAATTATAAGTTATATAAAAAAAACTTTATTAGATAAGTTATAAACGATCAAACTTTTTTTTCCTTCTTCGACAGTTAGAGTGGCTTCAAGAAACATTTAACCCTTCTGTTAATTAGAAAGGGTTCCGCACACACGGCCGGCAATTAAACTACATTCGTCTTGCCCGGAGTGCTTGTTCTTGTTCCCATGTCCACACTATTATCACAATTTTCGGCAGTAGGTATTTCTTGATCAAAACATATTTACAGAAAAATATTGCTTTATGATATACATGATTGTTTACAGCATATAATATCTCACGGTATAATTTTGGGGGTGGTCACTAGATGGAGTGGGCTTAACGTTTTTTTGTAATATTCAGTTTTCGCTCTTTTAATCATAATCTGCCGTATTTATTTAACAGAAATATAGGTCTCTCGCTTGATTAACATTCAATCTCTCGTATTATTTCCCAACTTACTCAGTCAAACATCAAACAAAAGACAAGCAGAATCCGCAACCCCCGCCAACTATCAAATTAAACCCCATTTAATATCAAATTGAAAACTGAGTGTATTAAGCTAAACGACACTCGGCAAACATCGGCGAGGGCAATAACGGGGGCTCCTACCCTTCGGGACTAACATATGTCAAGCGTACTCTGCCCGCCGAGAAGAGCGGAGCCGCCTCCCCTCCCCGCCACGGGCCCGCTGTAGTCGACGCCGGGCCGCCCGAACGGTGCCAAAAGATCTTACTAACTTGGTCGCCATGTAATTGCTTTCTTAAGCCAAGATAAAAGTGCGTGTGTGCACGCTAATCTAGCTTTTATTCCGTAGCTTTTAGTACAAAAGCGGCGAAGCGATAACGCGACAGCGATGTTTGTTAAATAATGCGGTTGTCGGTAATCTCGTGCAAAGGGTCGCGCGGATAGAGTAAGCTCAAAGTTTTATAGAAATTGTTGGATTAGTATTGTGGGCCGGAAAAATTACCTTTATTCTGAGGACTTTGGGAACTCACTCACGTTCATTCGTCGCGGTGACGGGGGAAACACAGCAGCTCATTTGTGTAAAATACTGTCACACGTCGAACACTAATCTTAGCTTAGTAGTTTATTGTTTCTGAGAGGGTCTGTTCGAAGGTGTTTCGAAGCAGTTATAGCCTTAAAGCATAATATGACACTTCGAAGAAAATGTGCTATCGCTTGCTCCAGGGAAAGGGGCCGCAGCCTCTTTAGATTTCCTAAATGATAGTAGTTATGAAAATGTAATTATGTAAATTGTTTAATTTTTTATGGGAGGATGTGAATAACAAACTCTACTCTTTTTATGAACCTACTGTCTGGTATAGTAGAGTCTGGTACAGTGGTACAGTACAGACGATGTGTCTCCAAGGCCATAGGAAAAGTTGTTGCTTCCGATAAAAAAAAACAATAAGTACTGAATGGTTATGTTTTTAAATAAATTACATGCCAATTAATTGTAATGTGTCGATACGAATCAATAAATAAATGATTATGTTAAATGGTACCAATGTTACAGTGTCGTATTATCAATGGTATGAATATTTGTTTGTCCTTGGCAACTCTCTATATCATTTGCGATATTCAAAATGTTCGACCAAACCTTTGACTAGTTCTTGTGTCTGCCTTCAGCGACCGCGAAGAGTTAATAGAAGAAAGTTTCTGAACTGACCTGCACCCTGACCTCAGGCAGGTTGACCTTCATGGCCAGCTCCTCCCGGGAGTAGACGTCGGGGTAGTGGCTCTTCTCGAAGGCGCGCTCCAGCTCGTGCAGCTGGTAGGTGGTGAAGGTGGTGCGGTTGCGGCGGTGCTTCTTCTTGCCGTCCGCCGCCGGGTCCTCGTCGGAGGCTGCCGGGGACTTGTCCGGGTGGAAGCCGTCGTTGCTATTGCAGGAGCCTTCGCCTGGAACCAGGGAATAGGGAGTGAGGATCATCATCCAGTTAGATCAAGTTTTGATGTGAGAGGAAAATCTTCGCGTATTATACGTATTTAAGCATAGATTAAAATTCTCACGGCTATAGGAACCTGCCTTGCGGGCGCTCTATTTGTAGGCGCTTTCCTCTACTTAGCGGGAACACTATGACATCGGCAACGAGCGTAGCGCTACGAAACTGTTGCCAGTGAATGTGTTAGTGACATACTGTATTACGAAAGAGTAGAATTCTCAAGTGTTCGTCGTTTTTGCAGGCTTGCATTTTCATTGTTTATTTAATCTCGGTGATATTATGATGAAAATTGTACTAGCTATCTGTACGCGCGTTGGCAGGCAAAAAGCAGTAGTCCTCCACTCCGAATTAATAAAAGACAGATTGCGACCTCAGCGAGCGGCCGAGATTGACACAAATTGAATATACTCATAATCATGGTGACTATTTAAATGGGTTCCCTGTAGAAACACATACTTCACGGGCACGAAGTAATAACCACTAACAACTATCAACACTCAGTAAGTACACACGGCAATTACTTATCACAGCTAGCATACACACAACATGTATCATCTCTGCAATCACGCGCGCAGTACAAGCTCGGTAAATCAGAGCCCGTGTTCGGGTAATGGCTGCGTATCCTGCTTCCACCGTTCATAACCTGACACTACTCGGCTTCGAGCTCGAAGCTACCATAAGTTGACCCCTATTGATAACTTATATGATTCCCGAAGGCGCTACTGACTTGTGAAAAAAATATTGAAATCATATAAGTTAATGCGCTCTCGCTTGCGCACATTTCGAAACGGACAAGCAAGAATGCACCAAGCAATACTATTTTGGATTCCATTACAATCGATACGTCAGTCACATACTTCAGGATTGGGTTCTGGAATAGGCAATTATGCAAATCAATCGACTGCAACCTGTACTCGTAACTCACAGTAGTCACAGTGCACAGTGCACGACGCGCGGTGGCTCGCGCGCACTATCATCGGCACAAAACTTAAACAAACAACGATACGATCGCGGCGGAGCAACGTATCATTCGTCATCGCGTATCGCGCCATCTACCGGCTTCCGTGCGCCGACCTTTAATTGTTATGAATGTTTTTGGTAAAACTGAAATTTGCCGTTTAACTTGTTTGTTGAATTACGGGAAGGAAACTTCCTTAAGGAAATCAAGCGTATTTCACTTTATAACCCAACTGGGTTATAAAGTGAAATACGCTTGATTTCCTGAACTAACTCATGTGAATTATCTTTGCAAACTGTCTTGTGTCTGCAAATTATTACTGTGTTGTTTAAAATGTTGATATTTTCAAATGAAGAAATGAAACACAATTTTAAATTCACAAATTACGTACGTAACGTACTTGCAAATTCTTGTCAAGTACGTTACTGAATTCATCTTATTTAAGTCGATATATCTTTATACGGGTGGCGCAGGACCGGTCATCGTGGCACTCTTTGGGGGAGGCCTATGTTCTGCAGTTTTCACTTCACTTTTGGCTGATATGATGATGATGGATATCTTTTATTCGATGCCACCTGCTTTACAATCTTTACTTACACCCTTACTTTACGTTAATAGAGGTCGCATATGGATGTGGAGAAATCTCATTTCCATTTCAAAATGATTTTCGGTATTCAAATAAGTGGATTGAGTTTAATTACATTCACCTATAGCCCTGTTATTAGATTATGACATTGATCGATTTGACTAGTAAAATAATTAGTAGGCTCTAATTACAAAGTTTGAGCGAAAGTCAGCGCACTGTGTGCTGGTAAAAGTAAATGTGTAGTTTGCTGCGGGCGGCCGCGAAAATGGCGAAAATGGGGCGGAAATGCCGCATCCAACATTCCTACTATCTTGTCTGCAACTTCGATGCCACCCACTGGACAATGCAAACGTAGGTACTACTACTACTTATGTGAAGAATCAAAAGTAGTGTATACCTGGTAGAGAAAAAAAATATCTATAGGTATATACAAAAGAAGACTTCCTGACTGATTCATCAACGCACAGCCGGAACGACTGAGACTAGAAACTTGAAATTTACACCAGAACTTCCTTTTATAACGTAGACAAGGGATGAGACGGGATTTTTGGAAATTTCACCCCTAAGAGGGATAAAGAGGGGTGCATTGTTATCTTTTTTTTACTAGAGACTTGAAACTTCTTAGAAAGATTACTTATTAAGATACAAAAAAGTACTTTCAGCATTTTAGAAAATTCCACCCCTAAGGGCGTTAAATAGGGGTGCAATGTTTGTACGGGGGAAACATTATTTTTTGAACTAGAGACTTGAAACTTCGTAGAAAGATTACTTATTAAAAATACAAAAAAGCGCTTTTAGCGTTTTAGCATATTCTACCTCTCATCATCAATAGGCCTTTGCGTATATTTCAGACGATTTAAGCATTGCTGTGGAGACATTGTTTTTGGTGACATGGCATGGCATTTCACATTTCTGGCGAACAAAATTAATGCCTGCAGGGTCTCTGGTCCCGTCTGTTGTCTACGCAACCTTCTACTGGCTAGTGTCTCGAACCAGGTTCCATCGCACAAAGCTCTACCGTCCACAACGCGTTTGCGCCATTGATCGTCGTCGGCAAGCTTTCCCACGCCTTCCAGTCAATGTTAAAAGTATAGCCATGTCTCGCTTAGCGCAGTCCTTAAAACGCAACATCGGTCTCCCAGCGCTTCTCTTGGCGTTTGAGGAAGAAAATGTTAAACTAAGAGATTTGTAACTTATGTCAGCCTGTATGCTAAAAGACTGCAAAACAAATTTCAGCGTTTTTTTATTTATCTCCTAAGAGGGTTAAAAGGGAGTTCGAAGTTTGTATAGGGGTTGAAAGTATGGGGAACCAGTACTTTTTGAGGTAAGGGAATTCTTTGTTCAGACATATATACTATTTGGTAAGCCAGAATACAATACTAATTCAGAATACATAATCCTACTGCTAGCAGAAATAGAGGAGGTTAAGCTAGAACTGCAACTCTTACAGAACCGAACAGCTTGGTAGCTGTTCGGTTCTGAAAAGTAGGTTAGGTTAGAACTGCGATGCTCACAAACCGAGAAGAAGGTAATGTTAGATTAAAGCTGCGGATCATTTTGTTAATATAAGAAGTTTAGTTTGGCTAATCAAAATATTTTATTCTCTAACACCGTTAAATGGGGACTGGGGACAGAGATGGAAAGTTCTACGTCTTTTGGCATATGATAATATTACTTTCAAAACTACCGGCAGCCCGGACTAACGTAAACAAAACTACTAAACGGATTTAGGCAAAAAAAACAGTAGGTACTAATGTAGCTTAGTAGACATAAAATAAATCCTTTATACATTATGAAAAACAATTTAAGTAGTTAGTTAGAAACGTGTGATAATACTTAAAATATGTATATTTTTAAAAACGGACATTTCAATTTAGGTTTAGCTATTTAAACCTTTCACACCTAAACCCAGAACGGAATTAAGTACATGAACGTTAGCATAGAGATAATTTGAGACCCTTGAAAGGATTTAGGATTGTTTTTAATTTCTAAAATCAACCCTTATGATGGTAGAAGTTGGTTTGGGACAGCGATAATTAAGGTTTCGCTTAAAATAATTTAATAGCAATATTTTTTCTCAATTTTTACGCGGACAAAGTCGCGGGCAACAGCTAGTATGTTATATTTTAATAATTCTCGTAGAAAGTTTCTGTACATTCTCAGTTCTCTACATTATTATTGTCGTAGACATATACTCATCTATGTGAACATTATAGAAAGTGTCACTCATGACAAACACCTTTAGCAGCTATACTTTTATAAACGAATATCCATTGCTTAGCCTTCTGCTCAACTGCTTAGTCTTCTCAAAGGAAGGCCAGGTCATTATCTGGTATCTTCCAAAGAGAACTAGTTGAAAATAAAGCATAAAAAGCACCTTGCGTCGCAACGTCTCAATAATGTCATTCCTTATCGGTAATCAAATCTCCCTCCCACACTTGAGACGCAGCATCGCGGCTAATTACTCCAACAAACAACAAAACGCGTGTTTCACAAACACATGTATTTGTGTGTCAACTGTCACTTACTCAACCGATTAAGAAATCAACCAAAAGGACAACGGTAACAAATTGATTGAGCTATCAAACTCGATTCGCTTTGTCTCGCTCGCACACCCACTGTTCGACGGAGACAGACGTACGCATTAAGATCGAGAAAGATTACAAGTGTTCCGACAAAACAAATAAAAATATTATGGGCAACGCATTAAGACGCATTATCATGATAGGATCTATTTTTTGTAATAATTATCGATAATCTGGCAACACTCCGCATAATGGCCGTTTTTACGGGCAACCCTAATCACATGTCAGATTTGTCGTTTTGCTACATATTAAAGCTCTTCGGCTTTAATGATTATTCACATCGAACGATTCTATCTAATTCGAACCATACGTCACTATAATTAAGGTTCATGTTAGGTTGCGCGAGGTATTGACAGGTTAATGACTGAACATGTTAATCGTAATTTGATTGTCCGTCCATTCGGCCTAATTGAGAGTACGAATATAATTTTAATTAGAGCCAATAGTTGGGTAATGATTTGGCGAGCGGCTGACAGCGGGTTAAGACATTGTAAAGTAAATTGACACTCGAATCATTTCGTAAGTTAGTGCGGTAGTCAGTTTTTGTTTAACTTCTAATTCATTTGAAGGACTGGCTTACTAAATAGTATAAGATGTGCTGTTCCCTTTATTCTACTTTTACTAATAGATATATTATGTATGAGGTTTGATAAAACAACTTTTCTTAAATGTATCGATTTATAGGAAGTCCAGTTGGATGTTATGTTGGTAAGTTAAGTTAACTAATGACAGTTAGACTATGTTTTTCATTTCGAGTTATTATTAACAGGTTGTGCTTGGTAGTCACAGAATTGTAAAGTGCATACTTTTTAATTTCACGGTAAATTGTCTGAAAAGTTAAGGATTTTTATTAAAAAAAAATTTTTACTAGGTTTATAAATACTTATTAAATATCCTAAAAGTATTTTTGTATATACACTCAAATTGACTTTCATTACAAGCGCAGGTTACAGCTGTCTGTGTCCATAATTAAAACCACTGGGTTCACCATTCAATTCCAGCAAACAACCGAATTGGAATTGACTTCATTACCGAGTTGATTCGAATGATGGCGCGCCAATCATGATCGAATGGAAACCGAGGCGAATGAGGAATCATCGGTGAGGTGAGACGAGCGGCCGCCGGCGCCCGGACTATAATGGGGGCGCTCGGACTATAATAGAATGTGATAAGGCTGCAGCGTAGCTGGCAGCGGGCAAGTCTTATCGCGCAACTTTGATGATCTTCGTAAAATTCCATTGCTATTAAGGAACTGAATTGTTTTAACAGAATTTAGTCTAAACTAGGTACAAGTTGCTGATAGTAGTAATAACATATTCACGGGAACTATACAGGATTTAACACGTCATGTGATGTGACCGAAACATCACATCATTTATACATAACTGTACACATATCCAGATTTGTTGTGTCCTATTCATAGTCTTATACTTACAAATCCATACGACTGATGGAGGTGGGTGAAGATCTTCTTACTACTTATAAGATTTGATTACATTGATACATGGTACATACCATACCTAGGTACACATTTAGTTACAGCCACTGGTGGAATAATATAAGGCTTTAACGTAAATTAAAAAGGTATTCATGAGCATTAAAGGTACCACCCGAATAGACGGGAAAAAAACACTTAAAAATGCAAAAGTTTCAAAGGAAGTTTCCGTTCGATCGGTTAAGACTGAAGCTTCGCTTGACGCTCTCGCCCTCCGACTGGCTAAAAGGCCTTAACCTACACTGCAATTGAGTCACCGACGCAGCCTTCAATCATCGCACTCGAACACACATACACACACACACATACTTGTAACGTTTGGTACAGGATCTGCCCATAGGCTACAACTTGATCCCATATCCGAAGCCTAACCTAATTCGATTCCTCCGGGATCGATACCGGGGGTCAAGGATCTGGACAAGTATGAGGTACTCGTGAGCACTTGTGTGTGCGCAAGGCTCCGGCTCCGGCTCCGGACTCGAGCCTCGTGTAAACAGGCCGGACCCTCGCTGCAGGCAACAGCAGTTGGATCTTGAGGTAACTGCAATTGCTACAATATGTCACAGGAAATCATCCTCAATGACCAGCATTAATATCTGCCACAACAAAGTGCGCATAAATATCAAAGTAAGTTAAGTTATTATTTTATTCCCGTGTGGTGTCGGGTTAGAATTTCACCACCCCCTTTCTTCCCGTGGGTGTCGTAAAAGTCGACTAACGGACCAGGGTTGAAGTGTGTTGTGGGCGATGGGCTAGCAACCTATCACTGCAATATCACATTTTGTCGATCTTTTATACCCACATGTATGCTAAAAGTGGCGCTGGAACATACGTTTCATGTGCTCTGCCTACCCCTTTTGGGAATAAAGGCGTGTATGTATGTATGTATGTTTATTCTCTAGTTAGAAGTATCCTTGAATTTGGTAGCATAGTTTGGTCACCACACTACAAAGTCCACATTGACCGTTTGGAGAGGATACAAAACATTTTCTTAAAATCTTTAGCTTACACAACTGGTACATACTTTGAGAATTCAGCTTTAGCGGCAAAGCACTTCTGGGTCCCTTCTCTCCTTAATCGGAGAAACTACTTAGATATTATGTCTCTGTTTAAACTTCTTAAAGGCAATATCAACAGTCCTGATCTCCTAAAATTAGTGACTTTTGGTTGTCCCCATCTCCCCTTACGACCTAGATCATGTGAGTTTTTCTCGCAAAAACTATGCTTAGACATACCTTTTTCAGACGAGTCCCCAGTTTCTATAATAAACATTTGTACGATATTGATCTAAACATGCAGTTGAGACGTAAACTCTTTTTGTAAATTTAGTAATTCTTAACTGTAGCATTAGGTATATTTTCGATATATAGTATTGTTGTGTCTCATCACTCACGGCCATTGGGGAAGGGTCTGTTTGTGTGGCAACTACTGCACAAGGTTGCCCATTTTCATAGTCCTTGACTGTATGTATGCTTAGTTGTGTATTCTTATACTATTTACTGCGTTGTTCTTACCTTTCCTTTTTGGTTTTATTAATATTATGTTTTATGAACCTCCAGGTCTGTTTGTATAACCTCTCAGTTATTGTAACAAGTTTATTATGACTGTTAGTGTTTCTAAATAAATTTTAAAAAATACTGCACACATGATTAGGTACAATGTGGGTGTAATCTCACAGTTAATCTACTTCGTGTGCTACGTTCTGGCGATGCTTTTCTCTAAGGGCTCGTTCAATAATCGACACTCGACGATGCCATGCTTTTGTTTCAGCGGCCGTCAATATCACCTGATGGGTAATCACGTTACGCTTCCGTACGCGCGTTAGGATAGTTTACCTGTCATTTTTCCATATAAAATTTGACATGGCATTAGATCTACCTTACGTGCGTACAATGCGTTACGTGATCGACCTGCTGACTATATATTATATAAAGAAACGCCTACGTAAGTGGGACACACATCATCATACGGGCTGAAAGTGTTGAGTAACTAACAATTTTCTTTAAAAAAATGATTCATACATTTCTGCGTGCATTTCCATTGACCATTCAAGTAAATTAACACAAATACGACATCACAGTACATGCAGCTCCAATTAAATTCATAACAAACAAACAAGCCTAGTCAGGAACGCGGAATAAAACAATAACAAGTGGAATTAGCCGCAGCAGTCGCGTGTAGATGCGGGGGCGATAGACCTAATGAGTAATTAATAATTTCACACAAATTATAACGAGCCCCGTGACCCCGTTTGGGCGATCAATGGCCGGCGCTAATCTTTACTCATTGGAATTAGATTTGGTTGATAATAGCATAATTTATCTGAACTGTTGTTTAGCATATTCACTGCCAAGAATCGCTACGCTCGATCCTGTGGTTTTCCCCGTATGAAAGCGACTTCCTGGCAGTGAAAGTGTTAGGCGACCAAGGCCCAGGCCGATTTGTGAGATTCTCGATTCCACTTCCTATCGAGCGAACGTAATGTGAGTTTTGTTAGGTGGAGTTACGAACCTACCTATTTCGTCTTATCGAAGATACTTTATTACCGTTTTTGGTATTTACACTAATGTTAATGTAATTCACTCAGATTTATTTACTGTCACCTAAAATTATAATAATCTTACTTGGAAAACATAATTTGATTGCAACAATTGATCAAAATATTCATCTTTGATGTAACTACCTACCTAATTGAACTACATTGCGTCTAAGGTAAAATCAATTGCCACATCTGGGGGCACGGCAGTACTCCCGCCAAGTCGAGCGCGAAGCAAACACTGCCGTACCATCCTTTACTGGAACCATTTCGCCGCATTTTCAGGCCCCTATTTGAGAACCTCTGGATAAGACCAGAACGCAGAAATTTTCGTCATCTAGTAGAATTTTGGATTTTAAGTAAGTGATTATAGAATTACATACTTAAAATCTAAAATTCTAAAATCCAATTTCAAGTCTGTAGGTCATTTAGTTCCGAAGTTAAGCGAAAGCAAAGTTTCGCAATTGTGACACTCACTCACTCATGATCATCAAAATAGAACTAGTACTTCCCATAAACTCAGAGAGCTGAAATTTGGTACACAGTTAGGGTTTAATAGCCACATAAAGGAACACTATAAAAACTAGGATAATAGAAGATCTGGAGTACCTGGTGACCCTGATTGGAAAACACAAGAGCCCAACAAAACTATTAGAGATATATCTATACCGCCTTTACAAAAAATATTCAACTTGGTGGGCCGCTTCATTTGATGTCAAACATCGAAGGTCTGAAGTATCTGATGAAGAACCCTCAGCTGGTCTCAGCTGTATTAGAGATATGGTAATGCCCCCTTCTTTTGGTACATAAAAAAAACGATTGTCATTGCAAAAATCCACAGGGAAACCTTCTAATTTAAATTTAATCTGGGGGTACGGCAGTGCCCCCGCCAAGTCGAGCAAAACAGCGGAACGGCCGTACCATCCCTTTCTCGAAGCAGTTCAGGCCATTTTCGACCCCCCTATAACTTCGTAGTGGATAAAACTAGAAGCCTGCATTTTCATTATCCAAGCACGCATTGTATAAACGCGATATATTTCAAATTTCATTCAATTAGAATCAGCGGTTTAAGATTTATAACACTGACTAACTCACCGATGATCAAAAGTCTAAGGCACTTCTAGCAGACATAGAAGCTTCAAATTTAGAATATAATTAGTGTTTAGTGTATAAATCAAGGATACGCTAAAAAAATGCAATTTAAGTCCAGTTTTCTAGATACACCGACTGCATAGATAACTTTGTAATCCCATATAAACATATTTGATTAAAAAGTTATATTTGCAGTAAATGGGACAAAAAATCAAGAATGGGATATTGACACAATAACCTACAAAAAGAAGTGAGATCCCATAAAAAAACATTCCATGTAAAAAAGAGGCCAAGTCTCGAAACTCTTCCACCGCCAAAAGTTATGAGATATTTGGTAGTACCAAGTCTCAGGCATTCTTATTATTATTTATTTGCTGGCTAAATAACATTTTGTGACTTGGCAATCACACTACATAGTTTTAGGTATGCAAAAATCCATAAATGCAGTAAAGTTGTGTGATTGCCAAGTTGCAGAATTTTATTTAGCTAGCAAATAAAGACTAATAAGAATGCCTGAGACTTGGTACTACCAAATATCTCACAGTTTTTGCGGTGGAAGAGTTTCGAGACTTGGCCTCTTTTTTACATGGAATGTTTTTTTATGGGATCAATATTATTAGCCTAAAACTGAGCCTGTTAAAATACTTAATAGTTTGATCGTTGTCGATCCGATTCAAGATGGCGACTATCGGGGCGGAATCGCGATAAGGCGGCCGGCTCCCGCGGCTACCAATTCCATTTATTCAACAATAAGCCGTTCAAAAGAGACTAAAATGCTCATATTGAGTAACAGGCTACAAGCATGACTTGTTTAAAGTCAAATCTTTAGTAAATGTTTATCAGTGAGTCAGAAAATCAATAAATTACTCGTATAAGTATTTCAAATATAATTTCAAAGTCGAAAGCGTCATATGACAAATTAACACACTGCATAATTTAGTGCAGTGTGGGTTTAGTTCCGTTGTTGAAGGTATAAAGGCATTGTTGTTATAATCAAGGTGAAGCGGAGCGCTTGCATATTGTTTCTTCAGCGTTTCTGAGCTTACGCACACACGGACAAGGGCTACATACAGCCCCACGTAGAGTTTGTAAAACCCATCTACATTGTATGTAAAAATTTAAAAAAAAACTTATTAACTGTGAATAAGATAAACAGTAACAAGTTAATATAATGTCTGGACAATAAAACCACTGCATCTTAATATTGAATAAAAAAAATGTGAAACATGCAAGATAAATTAAGAAATTAAAAAATTAAGTAATTGTTATGTTAAAAACTCATACTGTATAATTCGTATTATAACGCATGCCTTTTGGTTTCGAAAGTGCTCCATTTTAACATTATACTAAAACAAAGAAGTAATTATTATCTTTCGCAATCACATCTCCCCTAATGTATCCAAACAGTAAACGTCTGCGTGCGCGCCGGATACGGCTGTCATCGACGCGGCAATAATGACCACGGCCGTTGCAACATTATCGATCTGGCATCCTGTTGGGAAACTGTAGCCGCCACTGGCGTGGGATTAACTGACTAATGCATAAAATTTTTTTTATTTGTCTGAGGCAACAAAGCCCATTTTTACAAATACCTTACAGACTAACATACATATCAATATACAAAACTTATACCTAAGTAACACAATAACACGTGAAGACTGGAATGTGGTCGATTTTTCCACCTCTCTACTCAGTCGACATCGTCTAAAATTGTAAATATTACAAAGTAACAACCTTCTGTCAAAAATTTCATTTTTGGTACAAGCTTTTATTGCCGACTGTACTTTTTTGTATACCATCATCAACTACTCATTGAGACGATTCTAACGAGCCCAAACTCAACGGGGTTACGTCGGTTAAGTACTGAATTCACCTTCTGTCTCCATCATCAGATCAGCTCGATGGTACCATAATATTGAATTGTCATCCAAACTATACTTATACCCAAAATTTCAGCTCAATCGGTCACCGGGAAGTGGGTCAAATTTAACTTGCAAGATTTGATTACAGACACAAACAGACAACGGGACAGATGAAAGTAAATAAAAGCTTGTAATAAGTTTCTGTCAAAAATTTCAGTTTTGGTATAAGCTTTTGTTGCTGACTGTACTTTTCTGTATACCATCATCTACTGCTCATTGAGACGATTCTAACGAGCCCAAACTCGATGGGGTTATGTGGTTTTATTACGGAGTTCCTATGGCCATCTTCTGTCTCTATAATCAGATCAGCTCGATGGTACCATAATATTGAATTGTCATCCAAACTATAGTTATACCCAAAATTTCAGCTCAATCGGTCACCGGGAAGTGGGTCAAATTTAACTTGCAAGATTTGACGGACAACTTACATACATACTTTTATACTTACATACGAACAAGTCAAGTTAATATAAAGCTTGTAAAAAGTACAATAAATAGCACAGTCCGAGACCGCCTGTTGTCTACCTCTCCCTACATCACAGAATAGATAATAGTACCTACATGTTATTGTTTTGTTTCTCTTTCTAACTGCTTTGTTTGTGTGAGGTGTGCAATAAAGAGTATTTTTACGAGTATTGTATTGTATTGTACAGACACGGAATAAAAAGGTTGGCCACCTTAAGATGTTTTTGCTTGCTTAGTGTAGGTTATTAGTATCTGCTTTATCGGCCGAGTATGACACAGTCCGTCATAATGAATGTCATTTCACTACATGGCCCACAGATACGTCCACTATGCGAATTGACCTCTGCATTTTGAAAACTAATTATCTCATTCATGCTTCAGTTATTTCAGGAAGCAGAAATGAGGACCGCAAAATATCTAACTGATTTTGCGAGCAGAACATTGAAAATCATTCATGTGTAAATCTATTTCTAATATCACACGAGTATTATATACGTGTAGATTTAAATCTAATCTTTAATGATTAGAAGTTCAGTTTTAAATCTGACCAAATTTTACAGGAAATAAACAGTTCAATATTTTTTAAATTGACAGATAGGAACGAGTAAAACTTGCCTTGCTACTTAAATCACTGGTGTATACCCTCACAGAAATCAAACGAATTTAATGCTATAGTAAAATATACCATTTCAACAAAACAAACAATCACTTATGTCGATTGGGATTTATTATTATCTTAACTGAAAATAACGCGCAAGGCGTTTCTCATTAATCTTGGACCAACTTCATACATTTAAGGGTAATAATTGGTTGACACAAAACCGTTATCTTCATAATGTCGTCTCATGTCGGCTCTGTGCACTACTAAGGAAGGGGCAGCGACCAGAATGATGACGCTGATCAATCAGTCCTCCTTCTTCAGCATGTCTTCGAATCCAGAATCTCACAGTATACCCTGTGAAATTTTGGTTTCGCGATATTTCACTGATAGTGTAGCCATCTTCGTGTTGATCAATAATAGCCGCTCTTTGTTGAATATTTTAATTTCTCGGCATTGTAAAATATTAACACGAAAACAAGAAAGAGCAATGATGACATTGACATCAACTGTTATTCACATTTATAGTTTTAATCATTATAAGCGAAGAGGATGTAATCATTAGATTTATCAAACTTGACATAACTTAATGGCAAGATCTTACTAATAAAAAGGTTTTAGATATCGATTACTATTAATAGTCAAGGAACATTCGTCTAAGTAAATTTGAACTTTCTTGTCAAACAGTGAAACATAATTTTCAATACAACACTCTCGTCTGTTACACAGTTTAAAAAGGTAACATTTGCAACGCGTAAATGAATTTATTTGAAAACTAATCAACCTTTTCATTCCGCGACTGTACAAAGAAATCTTCAAAGGAAAATTCCCATGAGATGGTCTGACGCAGCAAAGAAACCTAGTGATATACTATCCTGCTTGAATCCAATCATAGACAGGGTGACACCTTTATTCGTTGAATCTCTTCTTCGTCGCATCCTCATGGGTGAGGGTCGAGCCTACACGAAATCATCGCGTAGGCGACTATTGCTCTCCACCTCTCCAGTCCACTCGGTTTTCGGCCATCCAGATGGACAATGCAAGTTTCCTTTGCAGGTTTCTATAACTACATCGGGCCAATGGCTCCGCGACCTGCCACGCCCGCTTTTTTTATTTAGCCATGATTGTATCCGCTCATGTGCAATTTCGGTGCACAGTGCGCAGTTGGTGCGGCATCCGTAAACTGTCAGTCAGTCAAGTCAGTTACTGTGCGCCTGCATTTAAGTGATTGGCGCGGGATGCGTGGGATGCGCCGAAGCGGGGCGGTACGGATGCAGTACTGCAATCGTCAAATTAATACCCCTGCTCAAACAGATGTACTTACTTGTCGGTATATACACTGACAAAAAGTACCTAGTTAAATCTGGATGACATTAGAATCAGAGCTCTCGGTAAGAAAATTCCGCATATCGATTCTGCCGCGCCGATTAGCGTTACTTTTTGGTCTAATGATGTTTCCGGAATCATAAGTTCTCTGTGAGTCAGTATGGACCCTTACCTATAATGACGCCTCGGTAGCCGGTTCAGGGAAATGTGTATAAATCAGTTACATTAACAGGGAGCAGGTGTGATCGGAAATGAGATATATTTCCATGTCGGGCTGCTTTCCAGCGGGGACCCAATTGCCGCCGGAAAGCAGCAGAATCCGCTCTGTACGCAGGGACTTTGATAGATGTTATACGGACCCCATTTATTCTGATAAAGGCTAATGTGGGAGATATGGCTATTATGCAAGAGACAATCGAGTTAAATTCTATATCAAAATCAGTGCATAGCACTGACACATATTTGGCTATGTCCTTACTCAAAAAGGAGCGCGTGGACACAGTTAATTTACATACCTGTTCCTGTTACTGATAAAAACACCCCCTCCCCCTAGATACTACAACAAATTAAAAAGTTTTGAAATCTAAAAAAATCAAGCTTTGACTTTTTTGTGTAGTGTGGCTCCGTCAAAATGGGTATATTCTGTTGTGATTAATTTTTATATTTTGCGAGACACCTACATGACCTACGTCGTGCCAAATTCGTGATGGTTTATAAGATAAGATAACTATGACATGTAAATTGGCTTTATGAATAAATTGAATATGAATATGATAATCCAAAAAATCAACGATGTGAAATAATAATGCGTCTTTAAAGGGAACACTTGTGCTGGGAAAGATAATACCTATAATATATATTTTCCAAGAGAACAAATTTCAAAGTAGGTTTGATTTTAATGAGATGTCATAATTATCTTAGTTCCTACTTTCTGTGGCAACGGATGAGCTGAATTAGTTAAAAAACGAGTGACATGTTATTATTACATTTTGCCGAATTGTTTTCGTTTTTTAATCTTCCTTTAACTTTATTGGTTCATTGTAGGTACTATTCACAGAAAAAACTAAAGTATTATACAAGTAGATAATTTATATTACGAAAATTAAATTAAAGCTAAGTAAAATCTAAAAAAAGGCCCTCGAGGCGTTATTGTACCGAGGATGCTGGCGGTATTTTCTCACTGAATTGCAATGCTGATGCGTTGCGCGAGAAACCCGCCAGCTTTTAGGTCACCAGTTACATGAATCAGACATTTCACAATTTTCGCAAATAATTTATGCGCTCAGGGACCCCACGCACCAAAGGTCTCGACGCCAAAGGGTACAAAGCTGTACTCTCTGCCGAGGCTGCTATATTTACGACGGTTCAGATTTTCGGCATTTTCCGCCGCTGCACCCGCTTTAGAAGTAGTGCGTTGGAGATGGGACGGTGCAAGTGTGTCTACATAGGTAACCTACGCCCTCACCAGCATCCGCCCTAAACTCCACGGAACCAAAGACACACCATCAGGTCTTTTGCCATCATCTCTACCAATGCCAGTCGGCTTTAGAAGAGCAGGCACATTGATAGTGCCAAAAGACCGGTGGATGGCTTGAAAAGTGGCCTTATAGACAACATAGTCCCTGGTCACCCAGTCAGTCCGCGTCCGTGCCACAAGGGCATATGTGTGGGGGGCATACCGTGACCCCAAGCCGCAGGCTAGTTGCCAGACATAGGGACATCCGATCCAGGAAAGTAAAGGTTTTAGGAGAGGGATGGGAGTGAACAGTCTTTCTGGCTCCAACCGCCAAGAGTCTTGCGGGATCTGGCCCCGTATTGCGTGTAAATATCGTCCCAGCTCCTTTGAAATTTTGGATTACACATAGGTATGGGAAATCTTCACCCAGACAAGCCATTTTAAAAGCATTCTTGGCATCCTCCGAGCACGCAGTCTTATAGTTTGTTGGCAAAGCCCTTAGGATACTTTATATAGCCGCGTATCCACTAGAGGCAGCTTCGGGCCGAGCGGCTGCCTCGCTCTGAGGCCGCGCAAGTGGAGACGCTGCCTCAACCTGAGGCGCGCCGCGACACGAGGCAAATTCGGCGCCGCGAGCCGAGCCATATTTTGTTGGTCTTTTTGCCGTGCTCAAAGGGGCCTCAGTCTGAGCCGTGAATTTGATGGAAACGGGCGTGTTGCCTCGGTTCGTAATGGACAATTAAATTAATCAAATATACGAGTCTCACCGAGTTCTTTGGGATCCGTTAAATAAAAAGTACTATGACAATTAAAGCAGCAGCTACTCTACGAGCTTCTGGTGCCATCGCGTGTTTGTTTTAAACTGGCTCGGAAGTCGCGGATCACGATGAGGCGTGTTGCCTCAGCTTGATCGGCAACGTGCCTCGCGCCTATGCCTCAGGCCGAGCAGCCTCGACTTGAGGCTGTTTGCGTCAAGTTACGGCTGCTCGGCCTGAGGCTGCTCAAATGGATACGCGGCTTATGAGACGTGACGTGCTATGGATGGACGACAGTCACAGCTGTAGCCCAAATACTATACACCCATTCAGCTATAAACACAACACACAAGCGTCAGAGCGCTACGGGCACTCTTCGCTACATATGGAGATTAGCTGCTAGGGCGTACGGCGTAGCGCTACTACGGAAATAGCTTAATCATTCATAATTGAATGGTCATTGTGTCACGCCTAGGGAGCTAGATGAGACAGTTCCTACAAGAAAGCATACCCAAGGATTTAGTTACGTAATAGTCGCTATTCCATTCTATTGTGTAACACAGTTTCGGACATCCTTTCTTGTACAACAACGCATTATGGTGATTTTTTCTGTGTATTTCTATTCAGTTTTACTTATTTTAAGTAGGTTAGTTATGTAAGTACACTGTAATAAGTTTTTTTCGGCAAAAAAAATACTTACTGTTGAGTTTGTTTAGGCGTTTCTTCTTAACATTGGCTTTCTTTTTCAGAAACGCTGGGAGAATTTTGACTTGTCAAAGTGCCATTATACTGCCTACTTACAGAATAAAATACATTTTCTCAAAAATTATCGGCAAAGTTGACTTTATTGGTAAAAAATCAGGACGTGAAGTGCATACTTTATGGTAAGTCAAAAATTAAAAAACCGGTCAAGTGCAAGTCGGTCTCGCGCACGAAGGGTTCCGTACCATTATCTATAAAACAGCAAAAAAGAACACGTATTTTGTATGGGAGCCCCCTTAAATATTTATTTTATTTTGTTTTTAGTATTTGTTGTTATAGCGGCGACAGAAATACATAGGTAATTTGCGAAAATTTCAACTGTCTAGCTATGGCGGTTCTTGAGATACAGCCTGGTGACAGACAGACGGACGGAGAGCGAAGCCTTAGTAATAGGGCCCCGTTTTTACCCTTTGGGTACGGAACCCTAAAAATTAAAAACCTCGATTTTGCTCGACAACAATGTTGCATAGAAATTCCATTATATGTCGTGGTAAAAACTTTAAAAAAAGTTAAAACAGCCATATAAATAAAAGGCATAGGTCCTAAACAGCCAAAACGTAAGATCAGTTGCTGTGACTTATCGCGACTTTTTAGTTGTCTCAAATAACTTATGGCGTTTTCAGAAGAAAAATGCACTTCCAACTCATTATTTAAAAAAAAAGCAAAAAATATTCTGTTTTTACATACAGAGCTTAGTTGTTTTTTCGGAAAATATAGAAAATTGTCCTGAAAATGATTCCAGATTAAAAAAAAGCTGCCAGCTCAGTTATTGATAAGTTGTTCCATGCAAAGACAAATATCTAAAGGCGTACGACAGTTTCATGAAGTGGCGAGAAGAAAAGCATGCCTTATCATTATCATCTTCAAAAAGTATACTTTTGTTTTCTTGCACAATTTTTGAGAAAATCACTATAGTTGTCTCAGCCGGAAGGGCAACTGCTGGCTTCGTATTAAATGAACCGGCTCCCGAGTGAAGGTCGGCCGTTTAATTTAATACTCAGCCAGCAATTGCCTGCTTCCCTCGCTTCGACAATACGAATGCTTAGCAGTGAATGAGGTATATTTTTATACTTCAATCTAATTTTAATGCGCGTAGCACTCTTGCTACGAACGGCGGCGTAGGCTCGTAGCTGCAGCTACACGTCTTAAAACAACTAATTGCGTTGTACTTTAAAATTATAAATTACTAGCTTCCGCCCGCGACTTCGTCTGCGTGGACCCCGGATAAAATCTATCCTATATTTAAATCCAGGTTATAAACTTCTTCGTGCAAAATTTCATCTAAATCGGTTTTGAGTAACAAATTGAGTAACAAACATCCAAACATCTAAACATCCAAACTTTCGCATTTATAATATTACTAACTTCCGCCCGCGACTTCGTCCGCATGGACCCGGGATAAAATCTATCCTATATTTAAATCCAGGTTATAAACTTCTTCGTGCAAAATTTCATCTAAATCGGTTTTGAGTAACAAATTGAGTAACAAACATCCAAACATCTAAACATCCAAACTTTCGCATTTATAATATTACTAACTTCCGCCCGCGACTTCGTCCGCATGGACCCGGGATAAAATCTATCCTATATTTAAATCCAGGTTATAAACTTCTTCGTGCAAAATTTCATCTAAATCGGTTTTGAGTAACAAATTGAGTAACAAACATCCAAACATCTAAACATCCAAACTTTCGCATTTATAATATTACTAACTTCCGCCCGCGACTTCGTCCGCATGGACCCGGGATAAAAACTATCCTATATTTTAATCCAGGTTATAAACTATCTTCGTGCAAAATTTCATTCAAATCGGTTCAGCCGTTTAAGCGTGATTGAGTAACAAACATCTAAACTTTCGCAGTTATAATATTAGTAGGATGCAGAACTTGAAATCCAAAAGTTTATTGCCATTTATGTCAGATTGGTACGTTTTGACGGTTGCGAACAATAGGGATGATGAATAAGATTTTTTTATGATGTCATTTGAACCAGTTTTTGGAGAGGAACAAATGTTTGTATGGGAGCAACTACAATTAAAGAACAATAAATACCCAGACATTTGAGACAAAGATTGACCTCGCTGGCGACAGCGCAAGACGCTTCATACTGATAGACACACAGGTATGACGCAACATTTGCACATTTGTCCTAATCGTATGGAAAATCAGGTAAATTGTTGTTTCGGTCGCGAAATACTGCGTTTAAGTACAAGTACAAGTGGTCGTACAATTTTGTTTCTATAAAGCGTAAGGGTTCTGTTGGTAGCTTTAACTCTTGGACAATAAAAAAATGCATATTTTTTCTAAACTTTCAAGGTTCATATCTTTTTATGATTTTAACGATATTTTGTAATCTGGGGGTAATTTTTTAGTTATTATATTGTGAAAATATAATAACTAAACAATGATAACGCCAACTTATTATTCATCTCAATGGCAATGTCAGTCAAAGACAATTTTAAGTGCTAATACCGTTTAATTTGCGTTATGTCAATCTGTTTTAACTTACTGCATCTCTACATGGGGTGGTTTGGCTAAAACCACATGACTAAACCTAGAAAGAGCCCAGAGAGCAATCCTTAAGGTTTCTACTTTCCGCCCCTATGAATTCCCCACAAACCTTCTGTATAAATTATCTGAAGTTTTAACAGTTCGCCAATTATTTATATTGCACACAGTTCTAAAACAGCAGGCCGAAATACCTTACAACACTGATCATACCAGTAAAAGGCGTAAAGATTTTTTTGTCCTAAATATACGCAAAAACGACACGCTTTCTCTTGTAGATTTTTTATTTTCCTAGGTCCACTTCTTTCCAATAGCCTTGATGCGCGGCGCCGCTAGCTTCATCTTCTTCAACGCTACGAGAAGCCCTACAAAATATTATGTCCTATGACGATACAGACAAGTTATAAATGTATCGCTTTAAAATAATTAATAAATCTTATATAGGTACCGCCTACGTTATAACTTCCTAATTATTTGTACTAATCAATAAGAATGATATTGTATTATATTATTATATGTTTCATATGAATAACATTTTCAATTATTAGTTCTTTTTTGCCTGAAAGATAGGGTATCGTTGCCAGGCACGTGTTGTTTGACTCTAATAAATTCTAAAACTGATGTACATTATGTTTTATCAATAAATTATCAATATTGAATTATTATTAAATTAAATTATAATTAACAAGGTTGTTAAGTCGAAACTGTTTACTAAAATACTATTTGTAATCATCCTATGTGTGGTTTGACATGATCGTCACGAAACGTGCGGGCCCCGATGATGAACCAAGAACGATCGAATGTGATTTGAATTGTTATGTACCTAATCGTGAACGATTTGGCTATGGCCTAGTTTGGAGGACGATGAGGCCGAAA
Source organism: Epinotia bilunana (assembly GCA_947049275.1). Lineage (NCBI taxonomy): Eukaryota > Metazoa > Arthropoda > Insecta > Lepidoptera > Tortricidae > Epinotia > Epinotia bilunana. The sequence goes on from OX346254.1 coordinate 389,866, forward strand.
GTACAAAATAAATTAATTTTATCTACGCACATATCATTAGTGTGCTCCAAAATGCGTTCAGAAACCGTAGGAAATAACCAGCATTATTATGTATTTTACTATGAGAACTTTCTTGTCTGTGGTAGTAGGTAAAATCTGTACTGTAGTGTTATTACAGTACAGATTTTTGTAAGGTTATGAGTTTAAATTTGGAACAGCTGTCAAAACTCATATGGGTCTCTATTCTAGTATTTATTCATAGATATTAAAACAGTTATCGATGCGAAATGTCAATTCAGTATGTTTTTTTTAATATAAACTGCACTATATTTGATCTCGAGTGACATGAGAATATGGACTTCATTCGTTTGTCTATGATTTAAAAAAACACTTGACGTAGGATTGAAATGACCCTATCTTCAATCTACATAAATGTAACGTTTTCCAAAATCATCATTTACCCTGAATAGGTTATTCTCAGAAACTGTACACCTTTTAGGGTTGTTATAGAAAAACCCAACAAATGCTGCATATTCAGAGCAATTCACTTTTATGGTAGTACACGATTAAATCTGGCACACTAGTATTAAGTAGGTATGGCGAAAAATAAATGATATCGAAGGATCGATACCTACCTTTTAAAAAAGAGCATTTCTGGCTGCAGGTATTTTTAGAGTTCCGTACCCAAAGGGTAAAAACGGGACCCTATTACTAAAACTTCACTGTCTGTCCGTCCGTCCGTCTGCCTGTCACCAGGCTGTATCTCATGAACCGTGATAGCTAGACAGTTGAAATTTTCACAGATGATGTATTTCTGTTGCCGCTTTAACAACAAATACTAAAAACAAAATAAAATAAATATTTACGGGGCTCCAAACTTGTTTTTTTTTGCCGTTTTTATAGATAATGGTACGGAACCCTCCGTGCGCGAGTCCGACTCGCACTTGGCCGGTTGTTTTGTTTAGATTTGGTTGTATACCTTCTATTTGGAAAAGTAAGCTTAACTATTGAAAATACATTTAAAGATTATAAGTAAGTTATTAATGACTGTCACATTTTTTCTTTAAATACAAAAGACTTCTGTAAGCTTAGCCCTGTTGCTCGACACTGCACCAACACAACGCTTTCGATCTTTATAGTACAAAGCAAGAAAGATGTAAAACACGGTGTCTATTACTGGACTGAAGATGTTGACCATTGGAACGTTTACCCTGTAGTCGTAATACATATTGCAACGAGGTTTGTAAGTCTCTACGAGCGCGCGCCGTCGCGTCGCGTCGCGCCGCGCCGCCTGAAAGACTTCGACGCGCGGCGCACTTACACAGTATACATTTATTTTGATTTTAACTTATGTAAGTACTACTATTAAACGTAAAATAAACTAAATAAATATTTGGGAACATGATGTATCATAATGGAAACATGAAGAGCGAATTAGTAAATATTTTGGATTTGTATGAATATATTTAACGATATCAAAAATTAACTATTTTTTAAATAATGAATAGGTATAATCTACTAACGATGATAGTTTTTTTTATTTGATAAAAATATTCCGATGGATAAAAAAAAATATTTCAGCAATTCCGAAACTAGTGACTACTACTTAAATAGTGCAACATGTAAAGAATAAATTATGCGTAATATATTTGCAATTTTAAGATTAAGCTGAGGTATTTAACTTAGTCTGTCAGAATCAGAAAAAAAACAAAAGTCAAGTACTTAGCAATTAAAATATTTCACTAATTTGATCCCTCTGATGATACCTTCTAAATTGATTTTCTAAGCACACCAAAAGACTGATTTTAAATTGGGATGGACTTTTCCGTCGGCAAATTAAAACAAAATAAAAAATATCTCATCAACAAATGGTTAATAACTTTTTTTACAAATTCTTTGTTTGGTATTTCTTACTGGTGTTTTAATATGCACTGGATTTATGATGAAACACATACAAATAAGTAACAAAAATATGAGAACGAAACCCACGTGGACGATGAAAATCTTTTATCTGTCGATTGAACCATTTTGTTACTTGCTACTTTTTACCTGTTTCCAAACTCAAAAGTCATCTCGTCACGAGGGCTGCTTAACTTCTGTCACTATCAGCGGCAAAGCACGTATAGAACTGGATTTATATCGCCCAAAAAATCACTCGGGTACCAACACCTATCGATTGACGTGAGCAGATATTATGCTATGAATGAAGTCGATCCTGCAATTATCACGCAAACGAATCCTAAGCCACAGCAGCACAACACAAAAGAACATCGTTTGAACCCCTCGCCACGCTCATATTGCACTCACCGGCGCTCTGATCGGGGTCCGGCGACACGGGCACGGGCTCGTCGTGCAGCGCGCGCCCGTTCAGCCCCAGGATGGCGTCGATGGTGTGCCGCGGGCCCGGCGCCGGCGCCAGCAGCCGGGTCTTCACGGCGTCCAGGCTCTGGCTCAGCTGCATCTGCTGCGCGTGGAAGAACATCCCCATCCTGTTCAAGGTCTCTAGGTTCTGTTGGTGTTGGGTGAGCGTCATGGGCTCGGTGACGTTGATGGAGGAGGTGGAGTTGGGCGTGCTGACGCGGGAGTGAGGACTGCTGCTCTCGCGGTCGGGACTCCCGAAGCGGTCGGGAGCGTCCATCGCGCGCGGCTCCACACGGGGTACTGGCGCGGCGCACCTTGCGGGGGGCGTGGCCTCGGGTGGGGGAAAGTGCGAATTTTGGGGTCGAGATTTGTTTGCGAGCATTAGCCCCCTCGCTTGAATAGTTTTTTCCTCTGATTGGGTTGATTGTACGAGGTGTCGCGGCGGACTGCAGGCTTTCATGCACACTGTTGAGCTCCAGGCGACGATTATTATTATTATATTATTATACCGAATAGATAGTCAAAATCACGTCTATTCAGCAGGTAAACTTGTTAATAAATTGTGTTAATTTGTACGCAAATAGTAAAATCAAATATCAACAATTACCGGAATAAATAGCATAACACTGCAATACCAATTTTTATTTATTTTTATTTAAATATTTCACGAAATAAATCATCAACGATTTGGCCAAGTAACTGTTTTTCGAAGTAATTAGTCGGGCATAATGCCAATTAACTCAATTCAAATAATCATACTAATCAATACTCCACTAATTAGTTTCCTTCGTCCCGCTCCCCCGTAACGTAATAGAGAGAGAGCGTAACACCGGACATCTGCAGTTAACACACAAATTTAACCAAATCGGTTAACCCTTAACCAAACAATAACAGCTTTTCCAACTGACCACATCGGCTAAACTTTACAGCCTAAAACCAAAAACAAAGCAACCAAAAAGCTACCTTAATAGAAGTTAACAAAGTCTAGTTTGAGTTAACAGTAGTAGCTAAGTAAGATCTTGTAGAGTTTGAAATTCGAACATCAATATCTACCCATCCCTGTCACGTAGCGGTGCGGGCGTCTCGCTCTCATCTCAGGTGTGGAGACGGTTGCTAGGGGGCGGGGCCAGTGACGTCACACGGTGCCGGCGGCCAATGGCGCGCGCGCGTTTTTTGCGCGTTCTTTGTGCGTTTCTTTTGTGAGGTAGCCGTTAAGCAGATTACGCGCCGCTAATGACTTATCGACGCACTATTGTTGCCGCCATGTTTGTTTACAGTCGACGCGAGTAAACAGTTTACTGTAAACTTCTACGAGTATTAGTGCCGAGTTAACATTAACTTAAACTAAACTTTTCGTTTACCTTTACACTTTCTATCAAATTGAAATTTATTTTGTAGTTTCTGTTTTTGACTCATGTTACAGTTGCTTTACTGCTGCGATATTATATCTATCGTGTCAATTGCAGGACAATTTTTATAGTGTCGTTGTTTTTGCTAGTGCCACCACACACTTTGTGTTTTGTTTATTTGTCGTCGGCCACGGGTGGTACCTCCCTCCTTATATCGGCTTCCTCATTACTGAGGGTCGTGGTCGTGTCGTTCTTACCAAATATGGGTTCAATTCAATTAAAAACGAATAGGACTGTCCTGTATTTTTTTTTAAGTCAATGCATTCATTCATAGCAATGTGATATCTAAGAATTGAACTCTGAAACTTTCAACCCATAGATACATACTAGGATTGTTTCTTAGAAACAATCTTAGTCACTTCTGTCTACCACTAGATTTTACACGCAAGTGCATGTAATTATCACCCCTGGAGTTGCAAGCGTCCATAGGCTGTTGCGGCCGCTTACCATCATGCGGCCCGTGCACTTGTTGGTTACCGACATGGTCTTAAGAAAAAAAAAATATGAAGGAGGTAGGTATAATGATCTTAATTAAGTAACCTATGAATGAAGTGTGTAGGTTACCTATAATAAATGGCATAATCGCCATGTTGATCGCTCCACGGCGATTGCAGGCGGGGGCGACCACGGGCCGACCTTGCGGCCACTCCGTCGATTGCTCTGCATATTTCATGCGCCCGCGGCGCCGGCGCTGGATACTCGAGTTGGGTTCCGCCACTCTGGAAGGGCTGGGCAAGGGGTGCCGATCGGGGTTTTTACTAACGAATTTAAGACTGGAAGAGAGAGGCTTTTCGATTGCGTATCGTTTATAATTGTGAATAAGTTATTAAAAACCGGCCAACTGCGTGTCGGGCCACGCGCAGTGAAGGGTTCCGTAGTTGCCTGTCTGTCTTAATTACATCGACGTGCGGGCGGTTGCGTCGGCCGAATTTGTACGAAAATTGGCCTTTCCAAGTACACATTAAGTTGGTCGACTATTTAATTACTCGGTAACTACTTATGCCTACTTGTTGGTGATACTTTTCCTTTTAAATTCATTATATGTAGGTACTACTACCACGAATTTTGGCACATCCGCAGTAGTACGACTCAAACAAAAATAAGGGCTTTAAAGCCCAATGTCTCGCAAACGAATTACTGATTTGAAAAATGGTTTTAGAAAACCCATAATATTTTTGAACGAGCTATCCAACGATACTCCACACCATGGGTTTAACAAGAAAAAAATTACATCCCCGGTTTAGATGTAGGGGAGGTATACACTATCCCCGGTTTAGGTGTAGGGGAGGTATACACTATCCCGGGTTTAGGTGTAGGGGAGGTATACACTATCCTCGGTTTAGGTGTAGGGGAGGTATACACTATCCCGGGTTGAGGTGTAGGGGAGGTATACACTATCCTCGGTTTAGGTGTAGGGGAGGTATACACTATCCCGGGTTTAGGTGTAGGGGAGGTATACACTATCCTCGGTTTAGGTGTAGGAGAGGTATACACTATCTCCGGTTTAGGTGTAGGGGAGGTATACACTATCCCGGGTTTAGGTGTAGGGGAGGTATACACTATCCTCGGTTTAGGTGTAGGAGAGGTATACACTATCTCCGGTTTAGGTGTAGGGGAGGTATACACTATCCCCGGTTTAGGTGTAGGGGAGGTATACACTATCCCGGGTTTAGGTGTAGGGGAGGTATACACTATCCTCGGTTTAGGTGTAGGAGAGGTATACACTATCTCCGGTTTAGGTGTAGGGGAGGTATACACTACATAATATTTTTTTTCAAGATTTTATTGTACTGTTGTCGGCGTGATTGATTTATATACCCATGCCGAGTCACAGATTTCTAGTAGGTAGTAATGGTTACTGAGCTAAGCCGAAGACGGACAGACAGACGAACATGGCGAAACTATAAGGGTTCCTTGTTGACTACAGAACCCTTTCAATTCAATTTTATATTTATCAGTGCTCATTCTTATCTAATCTAATATTTTACTTTGAAAACAATTTTTAACCGACTTCAAATCAGTAGGTATCCAAATAACTTCGAGTGTGCCTGTAAAGTATTACTTCTAGGTTGCAAAATTGTGGGAAAGAAAAAATCTCTTGTACTATAATCTACTTCGAGTAAGAGTACGAGTACTTGGAGTAATCAAGGAACCTGCATAAACTAATTGAGAGATTCATTTGAAGATGCTCTAACACCTGGCTCATATTTCACCAACTCGACAGTGACAATTCGATGTATATTGAATCTAGACCGACGAGTAAAAATGGTCTCTGAGGATGACTGCCGTGTTGTATGGAAAAGATCTGACACTCGCGTACTGGTCAGAATGTGGCGGATGTCTTATACACAATGATGCTTGATATCATTGTCTTTGTTACTTGTTGACTCTGAAATGTTGGGAAATTGTTATTGTCAGGTGACAATTGTCAAGTGGTTGAAATAGGATGGCCTGGTTGAGCCATCGTTTGGGGCTTCGGCCTCTTCCATGCCAACAGTGAAATAAATACAGCGACGGAACTGTCCCATGGAACTCTCCAACACATCGGTGTGTTAATACCACTGCATTCATTACCGGCCGTCATTTAATTACTGCACCATACACCGTGCGCCATACACCATGCACCGGGAGATATTATCGCATGTCGATGTGTGTCTCCACTGTTCATCAATCGGTTTTACGCCAGTTGGGAACTATTGTATCGAAACTGACATTTGGCTTTTAAAGAGAAACATGTGTGAAAATTGCGTCTGAGAATTTTTTTGAAGTCCTATATCGTATGGGTAATCCGCACTCGAATCGGTTCATCCGTGTTGTAGCTACAATGCTCCCAAACTCCTCAAATCCTCTTTAATCGGGATTTATAAACCGGATTCAAAAGGATTTGTAGTTTTTTGCTTCAAAGGTTTTTAAAGAATTCCACGTTTAAAAAAATACAATTAAACACTACTGGGTTTCACCTCTATCTCTAGTGAGATAAAAATCGTAGCCGCATGGCCGCGTGGCGTGTTGACTTATTATTTCAAAATGTTCACCAGCGTACCGATGTCAAGCTGGCGATTCAGGCTAGTCTCATTAAACTTGTTAAAAGAATCCTTTATGAATTTGTCTATAGATGATTTTGTATGTTGTTCCTTAAAGCTACTGTAAACTGACCCTTATATTTGTATTAACTGGTATGTAATTACACTTTAGTTATACTGGCTGCCTACAGCGCAGCCTTAGTATAATTTGTAAATAGCATGTTTGTATGTGTCAGGCACTTTTAATTTAATTGGGTGCAGGTAGCTTTATTACTGTGCAGTTCCATTAAACAAATTGATTTTTGTATCGATTTGCTATACATTAAAGTGTCATATTCAGAAATTTGCTTCACTACCTCCCCACTCCACTTTTTTATTCCATTCGAGGTGATTAAAACCGATTCATACCGGGTGTTGCCTGTAATTCATATAAAGGATGACTCCATACAATAAACCTAACCTAACCTAATGACTTCTATTTGATGATATTCAAAGAATACCCGAAAATACCACTGTTTTGACGAAAAATGCATTAGGTCAAATTAAACATTTGTCAAATGATACATTTGGCTAAAAGTGGTTTGGTCAAGAGACAGGACCCCAGTTATTCTATATCGGTCCCAGTGTTACAAAATTATTGAATTCGGAAAAAAAAAAATTAATTGGTGATCCATAAGTAACATCACGATATCGTAGCATGTAACTCATTAAATATCTTGGTAGAGCACTGGGCACTTGTGTCCTAGTGATTACCTAATAGTGTCTTTGTTTTCAATAAATTTTTGGCGCTTTTTAACATTTTGCGAGATTTTTTGTATTTCAAATAATATTGATAGTATTCCAGTAAGGTTAAAGAACGCAGGCATAGTGCTACTTCAAAAAAAGTTTATTTTTCTTGTGTTTTTTAGATAAACCAATTGGAACTGCTCGTACGACCCCGCCCGCAGATTACAATGAACCCAGGCAGTAGTAACATATACCAAACGTATTTATAAGGATTACAAGACAAGCTTATAGGTAAACAATGTTTGTTTGTCCTGTCTGTCGATCTGTTACTTTTTTACAATTATAGGTACACCACAAAATATGTTTTTGCATAAATTGTTTGAGTACCGAGAAGACAAAGTATTTTATCCTTGAAATAATCCTCTAAAGGAGCGAATTGAATTGAATTGAAATTGTTTATTTCGGACATCATCCATAGTTGGTAGGTAATTACATGTTGGCTTACGAACTAGGTTAGTAAATACAATTTATTAGGATATTACATTAAATTAAAATGATTGTTCAGCCTCTCATGCATGGATATCCAGTGTCTGGTCACAGGACTATCCGTCCTCCCGGCGACCACCCTCAGGAGAGTGTTGGTGCACGCGCGCCCGCGCGCCCACAGGGACGCCGCGCGCTTGCGCAGCACGGCGCGGCGCGGCGGTGAAGCCGTCCGTGCTGCTGTCGGCAAACATGCCCGACGCGCTGCAGCCCCGCAGCAGTCCCCCAATAATTATGACCTCTCGTGTACAGCGTGCAAACCTACGTGAAAGCATATTACCCTGGACTGATAGCGCTCTTGCGCTCCCTTTCTAGGTCGTCGTCGTCTTTAAGGGTGTAGGGAGTGAAAAGGGGGTGAAATTATAAATGGAAAAGGGATCAGGAGAGGGGGGTGTGAAGTCAAATGTCAATGCAAATTTGACTTATAGTCGAGATAATGTATTGTGATCAAAACTATCCATTTCCTCGTGCCTCGCTTCCCAAAAAAACCGGCAACATTAACCTGTAAACAAATCTCCAAGTTGCCAATGTCTCGCTAAATCAATTACCCAAATGCCACCAACAAAGCACGTAATATCCAATCAACAATAACTTTGGAACTCTTTTAATCATTAACCCTAATTAGTAGCCCGCTGCGAGGGAGACATCAAAGCGTGACAGGGACAGACGCGGGCGGGCAAATTGGTCCCGTGGTTGTTGCAGTTGATGTTAAAAAGGGTTGATATTGGTTAAAGTTAATTTGATTTTTAGGGTTATCTAATGTTGGTGGTAGCTATTAAGGACGGTCTACCCTGACGCCGTGTTTACGAAGAAAAATCGCGACTTCGTATATAAACAAGCTAAAAAGCAAAATTAATAAATTACGTGTGCTTTCGTGTGATCTTTCGTCTTTGATCTTTATTTGGCTACGTGATACCTACTCGTACACACATGTATAAGAATGTATACTCACATGCCATTTTGGTTATTTTTAGTAAACTTGGACATACAATATGGTTTCGTATGTCACGTCTGTCCGGTGGTTGTCTAATTTATTGCCGAAAATTGAATTCCCGATTATCAGTTCGCAACCACCATACCAATTTAGCCAACCAGTTTGCATAATTTCATTTCGCCGAATGATCATGTGTCGACTTATCAAAAGATTTCGTTTTATTTCCCAACCTCACGGTTACCACCAACTGTATGCTAACTTTCAAGTAGCAGAATGGTTTAGTTTGAGTAATATACCTACATTTCGTGGTATAATTCTTACCAAATGTTTTATTGAATAAGGTTTCATTTAGTTGTTATATAAGTGAGTAAACGCAACCGCTCACTTGTTTTTAATTGACAATGTAGGGGGTACCTGCCCTGAATAAAATTGCATCATTTACTAGGATGCCATTTTCACATATCTACGGATATTTTTTATTATTATAATATAATGTTTTTTATTTGGGCTCGTATTTTGAGATTTTGTTTTACACAATTAAAAAAGTAGATCGAATTGCAGTCGGCATGTACCAAAGGGGGTCCGATATTTCGCTTATAGGGCTATCGCATGAGTAAATGAAGTTTGGAACTAAAATAAAAAGTACTGCCAGTATTTTTTTATTTTTAGAGAAAAGTTTTTCGTATAATAAATAAAAGATCACAATGACCCTGTGTTAATCGTTTTATTAAGTCCTAAAAACTTTGATGCCCCATTTTTCAGTCAATTTAGATTTTTCACAAAAGTATGCCTAAAGTTGCCTAAATGCTAAAATGGAACTGTTACACTAATGTAACGTTATTGGTTTAATCGTTTTTTGACCATGAACCTAAAGATTTGCCAAATGATAGGTATTCCCAAAATTTTAAGTATAACTTACATTACTTTAAAATAATTATACCAAATTAAACGTCGTCATACAAAAAATTGCCAATAGTTAGTTGTCAAAGTGAATCTTCGGCGAAAAGTTGGTTGGCAAGTGAAATTCGGGGTTCTCTATTGTATGGGCAAAAATTATTTCCCAAAGTGTCACTTCCCAAATTTTTTTTCCCAAATGTTAATTTGGCAAAAAGTCACTAGTCAAATTATTGTTTCGTATTTTATCACTTTGCATTATCTCCTATGGCAAAATATTACTTCACAAATTATTATTTGGCAAAGTTTTATATAGTCAAGTTTAATTTGGTCAAACGTATTATTTGGCATAACATTAGTTTTCCAAATTATTGCATGGCATACGATTTTTATCCTAATTGTGTAGTGCATACGAAATGTATTTGAGTGAGATTACATATTTTGCTAAGCGGGTAGTTTTGTAATAAACATACAAATTATTAGAAGGATTATTATTTAAAATTAAATAAGTTGGCATACACAGTTACCCATGGCAAATATTTTAACCTAACCGCCAGCGTGTCGACGGTACCCCGCGAAGCGGGGTGCCTATTTCCGCTCTGAGGGACACAAGTGAACCCTAACCTAACCTACTTATAATACAATTGTTACGGTTTTTGTTTTTATTAATGCGGGGGGCCTCGCCCCCCGAGCTCCCCTTTTTCTGGCTGCCCTAATCTAGTTAAACCCCTGTAATCAGTTGTTGTTTGTTTTTGTAATGTTGTACCTAATAAAATTTCGAACAAATGACATTCGTTGTTTTGTTATTCGGCTATTTAAATTTCATACAAAATTAATCATTTGCCAAATAATATTCCCTGCACTTATTCTATGAAATAATAAAAATTGGAATGATCTGGTCAGGAAAAAAAAATACACCAAACAATATTTTTTCAAATATTTGCCAAAGTTATGCCATGTGAAGTGTGCGAAATACATTTGAACAATTGTTTTGTTTGGAAAACAATATTAGCCCAAACAAAGTGTTTGCTTAATAAACTTTTGTCTTAATAACACTTGACAAAGCAAAATGATGCCAGATGATATTTTGACCAAATGAACAAAATGCGAAACAAAAATGTGCTATCTGTTCGTTTGGGAAATGAAACTACTCCCATAAGTTTTGTGGGAAGTGAAATTTGGCGAAAAATATTTTGCCGAAACGGCAGGATACCGAAATTCGGACAAAAAAAGTTCGGAGAAAAGGCAGAACACCCTGTCCCGGCGTCCGGCGTATGTCCGGCTGTTCTCTACTACTACTCGTACCTACTTTCTCAATTGACTCTCGTGAAGTTTTGTGAGCAGCTTTTCTCATTATGGAATTTATTTGTCGATATTTTTTTCAACAGACTCGCTGTCTACAGCTGTTAGAGCCACTAGCTTAGGTTAGTCTGATAAAGTGCCCATAATGTGACGTTGTGCGACCTTAAGCTGGATCCACATTTGTATCATTTTGCCGATCACGATTACGCGTATCATATCGAGCTAGCGTATCCTAAGTATGGACGCTCACTTTGGGCACACCGTATCACTAGCATCGTCACGCTTAAAAATGCGTCCATACTAACCGTAGTGTTTTTTTTTAATAATATAGGAGGCAAACGAGCAGTCGAATTACCTGATGGTAAGCGATAATCGACGCCCATGGACACTTACAACACCAGAAGAGTTGTAGGTGCGTTGCGGGCCTTTAAGATGGGAGTACGCTCTTTTCTTGAAGGCTTGAAGGTTGTAACGGTCCGGAAATACCGCAGGCGACAATTCATATTGTACCAGCGTATCGTATCATAACGTCGTATCATTAAGTGTGGACGCTCATCCGTATCCCCTTTGATGATCGGGGAAAAACCGCCTCGAGAGCGATCACGGCGTATCGCGTATCAAATCATAAGTTCGTATCGTGATACAGTATCAAAACATTTCCATACTTACCGATCTTGATACGCGTATCCGATTGCGAGTGTGCGGGGTATATAATACACGCATGTCAACATCGATCCCGAGCGATCAGATACGGCGCGCAGCATGATCGCACTGCTTTTGCGTCCACACTAGCGATCTTGATATGCATCGGTGCAACGCGACGGAGATACGATACGACAAAATGATACAAATGTGGACCCAGCTTTAGGTACCCTTAAATTGTCCATCAGGTTCATACAGTAAGCGCTTTGAATGCTTATTGAAATATATTTTTCATGACCAAAATTGTTTGGATAATTTAGTGTGAGCGTTTACGCTAGACCAATGAAGGCCCCTGTGGGCATAACTTGGTTGATATTTTATCAATTATCGCTATCGATAAGACATCCGTCACGTTCTGACAAGTATATGCGAGTGCAAGAGTAACGGATGTCTTATTCGCAACGATAAGTGATAAAATGTAGTGAGTCTCGAATTTGAGGAAAACGGACAAAAGGTGTCATATCCAGACCACCACATCAGTGAACAAATTTTCAGCATATAGCGGGCCTATATTTTTCACGGTCACTGCCAGCAAATTCGTAGCGCTACGCTCGTAGCTGATATTTATTGCACTGTTTGGCCTGTATAGCGGCCAGTAACAGATATGGTTAGGGATAACCTCTCTGGGGGCCTTATGAAAAGTGCGTACGAGCAAAGCGCCCGCCTAGCGGGCTCCTGGCACTTTAAGGGTTAGATAATAAAAACAAAGTCAGCCGCTGACACTGGTACAGCACGCGGATACCGGGTACTGCCGGCGGCGGCGGCGCGGGGCGCGGGGCGCGGCGGGCCGCAGTCGATGGATCCAGCGAACTACCAATCAAATAACCTAATTAATATTGCCTTCGGTTTCAAAACTTGTCAGACTTGACACTGACCGCTGGACAGAAGTAACAACTTAATTATAAATACTATAGTTTTAGGTGACGACGGTGTGGTATTTCAATGAAAGTCACTCGTACTTTAAGTTATGGTATTTAAATGAATGGTGGTGTTGCGCGCACAACGGATTTGAAAAGAACGTTATGTTTTTGGCGCGGATGTGTCCTATAATACGCAAATCTAACCAGCCACAAATTCTCAACATGGCTTATGTGTAAACTTTAATAAATCACTTCACTAAGGAAGAATTCTGGCCGAAGGGAGTCAAGTGCCGACGTTTTCGCGGTCGGTTACCCGACACCACGAAATGGCGCAACATGTCGCAGTAATTGTGTGTTTTGTAGCTATTAATAAGTTGATATTGATGTATGTTAGTCTTTAAGGTATTTTTAATATGGGCCTTGTTGCCTGATTTAAATAAATAAATTAAATAAATAACATCCAATACTCATAAACAAATATTTGCCCTTACCGGAGTTCGAAACCAGGACCGTATAGCTCCAAAAACCGTATTTCAGGGACATGAGTATTGTGCCTAATGTGGGCACTTTTGCGTAGAGTTCTAGCACTGCAAGAAACATACACAACCCCAAACTTGTTAATCTACTAAATTCAATTTGACGATAAATAATGTGCAGATTATCGTTTACAGAAATCCACCAGAACCTAACCTGTGAACTGCGCTGCCTCGCACCACTACCCGCAAATTGTTATGGCCGTTGCGGATTAGCGCCCCTCCCTCGCCCCGCGCCCGCGCGCGCCCTCGCCGCAGTTAATACCAATCAATCGGGACGCAAACTCGTTAATTTCCCGATGAATGCGTAATTAAGACTCGTCAGGGTTAATTCCGCGCGAGCTTAACCGGCTCCGTTATTTAATAAACTGGATTTCTTTTTTTATCGACTTCAAAAATGTCAAGCGCTATGGGAGCGGTATTTTTAAAGAATGTTTATGGATTTAGTAAATGTAGTCGCCTATACTATGTAAAACATACAGCACTTGAATAGGGTCGTAACACTGGGACGTATAGGTACTATAATATCATCATCATCATCATCATTTATCGTCAGCCTAAACAAGTTCCACAGCTGGCCATAGGCCTCCTCTCATGTGCAACTATGAGGTGGCCAGTAGTAGTAGTCCCCGCCCTGGCTAATATACCTACTTAAACATAATAGCGAAGATGCAATATTTTAATTTTTACTTTCATTTGACAGAATGGTATTTTTTTTCGTAATCAGCGACGCGAATAACCATAGAAACGATACCCATGTTGATTTCCAGACTTTGCCACCACATTTCCCCGGTTTAGGGGTTGAATTCTCAAAACACCTGAAACACGTATTTACTCATTTATCCTTAAGAATACTCCTGTGAAGTTTCGAATAAAATAGTCGATCTAATCTTGTTTCCCCATACAAACTTTAGATCCCCATTTCACCCCATGTCCTTACTCAGTGCACCCCCAGACTTTATAAGGAACCTACATGCCAAATTTGGAATCTCTAAAACCAGCGGTTTGGGCAGTGCGTTGATAGTTCGGAACGGGACAATGACGTCCCACTTTTTCGTGCGTGCAGCCGGCGTTCATCGATTTATAAGACGTTGTCACGTCAAAAAATCAAATACTATAAACAAATCAAAGCACCCTAGTCTACTTACTTTTTAGCTATAGCATTAGTAGGCTGTTATAGCATTGCGAGTATTTTAAATGTTTGTTATTTTTGCGTTTTAAGCGCTGTAACGAAATAAAAATGATGAAAGCATGTATGGGTGTACGATTAAAGAGTTTTACATTGGAAAAGTCGTAAGCAAAAGCAAGTTTGCCATATTGGGAACATAAGGAGAGCTACAGTCGGCGTTTACACTTTTGCACCATATTTTCAGTTATTTATTTAAACTTGGACAAAAAAGCAAAAGGTGGACTTAATGTCTTAAGGCATTGTTTACAGTAATCGCAAGGCTAAACGGAAAAGCTCATAAGTAGGTGTATTTGAATATAAAACGAGAAATCAATAGCTTATTCCGTTGGTTGTAAGTAACAAGGTAAAAATGTATACGTATATTTGACGTAGACTGCACTGCACATACTCCTAACCTCGCCTGAGTTAACTAGAATTGCACGGAACAGCATTATTAATGGACTTGGTCCTTTGATCACGAAGACAGCCCGGCTCCGATGGCCCGGCACATAATACCCAATCTTAGTGACCGTCAGTAGTGGCAGTAGTTAGCGCGCTTGTTGCGTCTTGCGCTAGGTGCCGCACGACGCGAGCGCAGCAGTAGGGGCGGCGCGGCGCGGCGCGGCGGCCGACTAACTACTAGTCCTAACGGAGAAGTACCTTCGAAGGAGCATATGTGGTGGTGTGGTTCCTGGCGGTGGCGCTCAAATCAATAGTTTTCTGTCTAATATGTCATTGTTGGTACAAGCTTTTATTGCCAACGTGCCGCCAACTACTCATTGAGACAATTCTAACAAGCCCGAACTCAATGGGGTTACGTCGGTCGTCGGTCGTCGGTTGGGCTCAGTCGGCTAAGGTTAACCGGTTCACAACTCAGTCACAGAATAGATAATAGTAATCAGTTCCAAGATATGTCCCACACTAACAAACTAAGAAACAAACTAACAGGTCAAGATAAATGTTTTTAATAATAATAATAACGGTCACTTTGGCCATTCCATGGCAATGGACCTGCAAGCCTTCTGCGCCAGCGGCTCCTCCTGGGTTCTTTGTTTGCGGGCACAGCAGCTTAGGCAGCTTAATTAATATATGTATATAATTTAACATTGTTGATAATCGTGTTTCTTTCTGTTTATAATTATGCACTTAAAAAGTTCATCTCTGCGAGTACAACAGCATTTTGAATGGAGGACAACGTTATGTTTTAATCAACTCGTATTTGGCATATCCCGTCTATCTGTACTGCGACCAACTTACCTGTGCTAAGGTAAGGCTTGCTTACTACATAGAGTACGCATCAGATTCAGATGCCTATGCTACATTATAATTCATTTATTGCAATCACGTTGTTACAGTACAGTACATGTCATTACAAATGTTATTATTATTGACATGTACCTACGCGCACTACTTTTTTTTATACGTGCATTTGATCGTGCATAAAACACCTTTAGTATTTTTTATTTTTACTAATCGCTCTATCAAAAGCTGACAACAATGGCATAGAATAGAAGTCGCTTGTTCTCCTCGTAGCGGGGCCATAACACTTGGCTGTTGGCTTCAGGGACGGCAGTCATGAACTCTGATACCCTAGCTTAGAAATAATCTAACATGTCAAGGCGCGAGGTGGGCTCCAGTGAGGTGAAAGAGTCCTTCGCACATCACGGCTCTTGTGACGGTATCCGTAAGTTTTTATCAGGTACAAATGCCACATACCCAGTCCTTGTGGTGAGTACTTATACAATGTTTGTGCACCTCACCGCGCTCTGGGTACGATATGAAGCGCACTTAGAGGGTACGGGGATGTAAAAGAGGAAGCGAGAGGGGCGTCGCATTCCGGGGAAAAGCACAGATATTGTACCCGGGTATTAATTAGCGAAATAAAACTGATGCTTACACTGTTTTATCGTTATATCGTCATAATCCCTGGCTAATTTGGGTAAAGTCCACTTCACAAAGATTGTCTGGGAGAGATCGCTCTTTAGCGATGAGACCGCCTTTAGGTGTTCAATAGTATATTTTTATTCATAGTACCTAAGTATTTTCGTCTATCAACCGAGGAACCTGCTTCTGTCTCGACGCTACTCTGCCGGAGTGACCGCTCCTAACTCGATTCCCGGACTCGTGTAATGGCGCCATTGTGCTAGGCTGGTGGAGCCACAGTCATTACGGACACGTCATTACGGCCTGCTTGTGACGTCACGGCTGCGACATTGTGCAGCTTGAGTCAACTGAGGACGAGACGTGATGCGAAATCAGCGATTCACCTGATGAGGATCAATGTGAATGCATCATCGATTTAAATAACAAAAGTCTCAGTCTCAGAAAGTCACTCTGCATCCATGGACCGGTAGACCAGCGACAGTAATCACGACTTTGTTTTACACGTCAATATCATAAATTGACGATGATGACTGTTTATATAACTGACTTTAAAAAATACTCGAAAACGCCTCCTGGACCGATTAGGAAAAAATTTTTTTTGTTAAAAAATGTATCCTACCCAGGTGGTTCCAGGGTCATCAGGTCAGGGTCTGATGATGAGATCCGGGAGATATTGAGGGAACTCTTCACATTAGATAGGCCAATTAAAGCGATTTGGTTGAAACTTTGTTTTTAAAGTAACTATTTTTAGTAATGCTTGGATCGCTTTTTCGCTCGTATCTACATGCAAACCCATGCAAAATCCTCTTTGTACAAAGTAAGAGCTGGATAATACCGCTTAACTAAAACACAAGTCATTTTTCCTGTGGTCAATGGTTGAGTAATGGCTTCCGTGCATAATACATTTTTTTCGACTGCATGAAATATATTATTATACAAGAGGAGACGCCGTTTATTCGTATTAAGATTCTAACCAGAAATAAGGCTTTACAGCCCATAACATTGTTTTCAAGATTTTTTCTTGCAAGAACACAAGTAAATAAATTGAGTTTACAGTTAATTTATAGTTAAGGTGCTTAAATGTTCTGATATGTAGGCATGCAAAAAATAATATAAACAAAAGGATCACAAATTAAAATGTCAAAATGTTTCATTTTAGATAGCTAACATTCATGCATTCACTAAAAATTAAAAATATAAAAAATAAATATAGTTTCTTAACCCTTTAATGCCCAAGATACCTTTTTGTCGAATTAAATGTTTTTTTGTTAAAAACTAAGTATTTCTAGGTGTAAAAAAATAATAAAAAAAATATTTCATGTTCAGGTCTGAAAATATCATATGTTGTTTAGAAACAACATTGCCCGCTACTCACAATACGACATTCGTTGATGGGTGTTGTTTATAAACAACACTGCGCAGGATACGGGAATCAAAATAAAACAAAAGATATTACAAAAAGTATTTAAAGCTGACGCTGTCGCCACTATTCGGGGAGCAAGCTGGCGGAAATGCTCCCCGAAGTTCCACTTGCGGTCCAGAATGAGCCCATTTTATATGAGGCTGAAGCCTCGTCGGACACATTGGGGCCCGTACTGTCTAAATGCCGGAAGATCCGGGAAGCGAGGACCCGCTCCAACATCTTCCCGGTCTCGTCCAGCAAAACAATGGACCGCCACCCGGAGGGAGAGTCCGCCGGCCGACCTTCCTTCCGCAAGAGGCATAACTTGCCCTCCTTCCAACACCCCGGGAACCGCCCCGTCTCCAGACAATCATCGAACATCGCGATTGGCAGGATCTTTCCCGGCACACCGCCTGGCCCAGGTGCCTTTTTGCAGGCCCTCAGCCGGTGCACCGCCCACGTCAGCTCCCCCTCCGTAATCGGTTTCACTGCCACCGGCTCCGGGTCCTCCATCCGCTGCTCCCGCATCGTCGGTGGGGTGAAGTCGAGGGCGGGCGGGAAGAGATCCTCCACCACTTGCGAGAGGAGCTCCGGTTCCAGGGAATCCATGGTGGGGCCGTTACGCATTTTGTTGCGTACGACCTTGTAGGGCCGCCCCCATATAATGTAATGTAAATAATTAAAAAGGCGAGATTAATAGGGAACAATCATAAAATGAACAACAAATTCAACTCATAGATTTCTTTTTCTTTTACCCTAGGTAAAATTATGGGTCCAACTTACCACACCTTACCCTATTACCAATATAAATTTAGTGCAGTTGGAAAATGGGGCATTATTACGAAGAATTATCAAAACGGCAAAAAAAAAGTTACGTAAGTAGGCAGTATAGGTATTAGTTTAAAACAACATAGGCAGGTGCAGGTCAAATGGTCAGAACTTCGCAATGTTGTTTATAAACAACACTCATATTCGAAGTCTTATTTTGTCTCAGTATTAGTTCAAGGTACGATCGTACATACCACGACACATTATTTGACTATTATTAAATGTATTTCAACTAAAAAAGTGCATGAAAAACGAAGATTTATATTTTTTAAGATTTTTTACTTACCGGGCCTCGTTGCGGTGCGCGTCGACTCGGCGAAATTTTGCCGACAACTGTCAGTTTTCGTGCGCAGGAGCATTGAACTCATGGATTTTGGATACGCAGAAATATGGGAATTAAAATAAACTAAAGAGTTCGGCGTTATTTATAAAAACAAAGTCTCGGGATTTTTTTGTTTATAGGTGTTGTTTTAAAACAACACTGCGAATTTAAGGGTTAACTATCTAAATGTAAAAGCACTTAGAGAGAAGCCTTTTATTTAGCGCTCCTTTAAATCGTTGTGGATGGCACTCTTACACAAACTTGGGCAGTTCATTTAACAAGCGAGTAGCACACACAATGCGTTGTTGTTGTAGACACTCGATGTAGCCCCGGGTAAGTGGCTAATTAATGATATCCCACTCCAACCTCTGTTGGATTCTAAAGGATGTCATGCTGGTGTTTAAGTCGTATAGCTAAAAAAAAAATTACTGTTTAATATATTTTTATGTCAAGATCACCATACTCTTGACCCCTATTTTCTTAAGTAGTATATTCAGGGCACCCTTTGGCAATGTCCACAAGATAGACGCTAACCTAAATCTCTGTATGACCCAGCTAGGACAGAATTCGACTTATAAAATGTGACATATCCCCGTCACGTCCCCTCTTTCGTCTCGGTATTTCTGATTAAGTATAAAAGACAAAGAGATGCGCCATTTTCGTACAATGTCTGACACCGCCAAAACGTTTAAAACGTTAACTCGTGAACCACCTTTTTGTCGTGGGTTTGCATATACCATCGAGATTTTCGCACAGTCACTAAATGGCTCTTAAAAGGGCTCGTGCCTCGGGTTGAGAAAAAACTTGATAAAGCCACTAATTTGCCGTATACTGGGTACGATTACAGTCCACCGGGAACGGCACATCATCTCTAACACCCTGCAGGTGTGGTCCAGGTCTGTAGTTACATTTTAAGAACATCTAACCATTGGGTCACATAAAGTAATGTTTACTAGTATGAAAATGAGTTGTTCGCATATGCAATTATACCTAAATATGTCAAATAAGCCCTGGGAATAAAATGACAATAGCATGGCATTAATAGATCCCAATCCTAAAATGTAAATACTTAGGTCCAATCCTGTTTGTCATGCCCACCGATGCGCCAGGCATCATACTTTCGGTGGAGTCCAGTCCAGAATAAACATTTTAACAAGGAATCAAACTCAGTAGCTTCGTTAAAAGTGCATTAATTCCCCACTCTCCCAAATTAGCGCCTATCAGCCAAATTGCCCAAACCTGGCGTCGCGGGCCGACCTTTAAAAGCGTCATCGTCAATACTGCCCCGTCATCCAATCCATCACGAGGATCATTATAACTCGACTCCAAATTAATACCTGCCTCCTAAGACTGATTCGAAAGAACTCACAACCAACATCCCATGAACTTTCAATAAGTGGCTTTAAAACCAGTTAAAGGGATCAAGGTATACTGGCTGCGTCTAATATGGACTTATTACCAATGTTAATTTTTAAGTTATTTCGGTAAAAAATAACTACAAATGGTATTTAGAGTGCTCCCGGCGCGCCATCGATATATTTACGGACAAACTCGTGGTTTTACGAGCGGCCGTAATTATTGTAATTTGCGGGAAGTGGGCGATTTGTGCTGTTTTACAAATGGCATTGTTTCGGATGGAATGTCTTAAAAGCTTTAGGGATGCACAGATAGCTGATAATCATACAAATCGTCCAATCCAAGTGCAAGCTAAGTGAATCTATTCATCATAACTGCCTACTTTTCAGTACTGTGGAACTTAAAATGATCATTACAAAAGCATTTATACACATCACCATTGAATGAAGACTATATCACGAAATCTGAATAAGTATAAACCATAAACATGGTCCAACAGATTGCTCATTTAGACCTGCACGTCTAGCACACGACGGCCGCGACATACTCTCGATTTTTATCGCACTATACCTCTTCTTCTAAGTGTTCTAATAAGAGAGAGACGGATAGTGCGAGAAAAATCGAGAGAGCTCGCGCGCCGACGTGTGCTAGCCGTGCTGAGCGAGAAGTTTTTCTGATAAGGCGAGCATACAAAGTACAATGATACAAAATAACATCGTTATTATACCATTCAAAGCGAAATCGCTGAATGACATTAATGTTTTCCTGGAAGCGAAAGGATTACATTCTACATTCATTCATTCAATGAATCTTTTCTAGCGATGAACCGATTATAAAAAGGATTACATTTTGACAAATGTGGCTATTCCAAGTTATTATATTGATACATATTAAGAAGAGGTTACAAAAAACACTTGAGAATACCGGCCATGGTTTGGCGATCCACTGTTTTTTTCACTGCCGCAGAGAGAAGATGGATGTTTCGACTGTATGTTACTTACAAGTTATGTTAGTAATAAAACGAATACTCGTTTACTGACTATTCTTTGCCGGTCTGCAACAAATGGTTCGGCTGATTTGTATGTCTTTAATAAACGGTTGGGTCGGTGTCGGTCAGTGTTAGTACAAGGTTCACCGGTACTGCCTTAAATCTGGAGAAAGACTTGACTTATACTATACTCTAGTTAAAATAGGCCAGATTTACAACAGGTCAAACTCGTTCCTACGTAATTGAAACGCCAAACCGATTTGTTTCTACTCAATGGCGTTACTACTAATATACTTATTTATTAATATGGTACCTATCAGTGGCGGCGCGTGAAAATTGTAGGCAAGCCGGTAGGTATCGGCTCGTACGGGTATGGGCGCTGCCACTGGGTAACTTATGAAACCACAAATCATAAACCACAATCTATAAATCATAAGTTAATTCTGCAAAAAAAAATCCAACCTTAACTGATGATAGGAAATTAGGCTAATTCTTCGATGAAATACAACCGTTGAAATGTGGGAAATGTTCAAAATATTAGATTGAAATATTATATGATTGTTATTTTATGCATATTTTTTTGTTTAAATTTTTATGAACCCCTTCCGAAACCCCGTCCGATATCAAAACTTGGTTACACCCGTGGCTGATCCCAAATAAGTCGTTCATGTTTTTAGAATTGTAATCGAAACAGTTTAATCTCCACTCTTCTCCAATAATTAAGACATCCAAGTCCTCATTACCTCAGCAGGTGTCGCTGGCTCCTTCCCCCCCGTGTCCAGCAGGACAGGGGCAAATTGAGTTAAGTTCGTCTCCAGGCTGGGCTGTTCATCTCTCTGCTCATTAAGATGGCGCTGCTAAATGAATAGTATTAGAAATAATTACAGCTGAGAAACGCTTTCATCGTTTTATTATGAACTGCACTGGTGTTGGGACAGTGTTGACTGGATGTGACGGGTTGAAAATTTTACTTTTTTTATTTTTACTTTACGTCGCCGGTTCTGGATGGCAATTCCATTTGTTTTATTTGACATAGCAAACTCAATACAGCTTGGTTTATGTGTCCTAGACGACGTAATGTGATGTACTCGTACTTGTATTGTGCCATAGTGTTTACTGTACTACTAGTAATACCTAAATACAAAAAAAACGTTCATAGTCAGAAACAAATATGCATGCTCACCACACAAAAATATTTGCCACGACAGGGATGTGAAACTAAGACCGTTGCTGACGGGTCACTAAGCAAAACTGGTCGTCGAAATGTAATTAAAAGTAAATGCGTACTAAGCATTAACGTCCGCTAACGCACGAGATATATGAGGATATGGGGTAGCGCATTGTTACTAACGATTCTCAATGTAACGTGAAACGTTGGTGCCGTTTCAGAAGTTGTAATAACTTCGCGGTAGATGTCGCTACAAGCCTCCCTAAAGTGTAATTAGAAGAGTGGAAGGGATTGAAAGATTCGTCGCCATCAGCGGACCCACGATAGCTCAGTTGGCAAGAGCGATGGACGGATTCCAAGAGTCACGGGTTCAAATCCCGCTCGTGGCGAATAAATTTTCAGTTTTCCACTTTGATCGAAATTTTAAATGTAATCATACACAATTTCATTGCTCACCACATCAAAGCTAATTGTTGAGATTACATTCACCGTGCGCACCAAGCTTCAATGAAAATAGTGTCGAGAAAACATGTCCTTTTACAACCCTTGACACATCAATACAATAACAATTGAGAGTACCGGCCAAATAGAAACAAAAACAACCCGGGACACTTCCCACTCTGGCCTGTAGCCCCGTCCCTGTCCCCCTAAACGCATTAAGCATCCATTTTTGTAAGCGCTCCGAGCCAGATCCAATTTCAAACTCATTTGTTAGAGCATAAAACAATTATTAAAAAACGCCAGTGATTTGGCGAACAATTTTTGCCGTTTTACATCGGTTAGCGACGTTAGGGTGCGTGGTGCTGTGACACACAGACATACATACTGATTTGATGTGACATTTACTAAAACTTCGGCAAAAAACCATACATTGCACCCTATCTTTGTGATGTTGTCTTAACCTAGAGCTCTGTAGAGGAATGACTCTCATCGGAATTAATAGAATAATAATAATAATGCTGCCACGTGCTACGGCGCAGCGCACGTAGCGTTTCTTGGCCGCGAACGGGCATGGGTTGGTCAAAGAAGTAAGTAGAATTTCCGCTACAAAGCGCAAAAATACTGCCACGTGCTACGGCGTAGCACACGTAGCTTTGCTTGACCTCGTATAGGTAGGTCAAAGAACACGATTCAACAATCAGGAATATCACGGGACAAGAACGCATTTTTTAGGGTTCCGTAGTCAACAAGGAAACCTTATAGTTTTGCCATGTCCGTCTGTCCGTCCGTCCGTCCTCGGCTTAGCTTAGTCCATTACTACTAGAAAACTGTGATTCGGCATGGGTATATAAATCAATCACTCCGACAAAACAGTAGAATAAAATCTTGAAAACAATTTTTTTAGGGTACCTCCCATACCTAAAGCGGGGATATATATTTTTTCTCGTTAAACCCATGGTGAGGAGTATAGTTTGGATAGTTCGTTCAAAAATAACCATTTTATCAAATCAGAGATTCGTTTGCGAGATATTGGGTTTTAAAGCCTTTAATTTTAGTTAGAGTCCTGTTGCCCCCTCCCCCCTCCCCCTGCCGGCTAAATGGCTACTACTGGGAATGTGAAAAAAATCGTGGCAGTAGTACATATAACGAATTTAAAAGGAAAACAATCACGGACAGGAAGGCATAAGTAGTTACCGAGTAACAGTCGACCAACTTAATGTGTACTTGGAAAGCACGCAACCGCACGTCGATGTAATTAAGACGAATAGGCCACTACGGAACCCTACACTGCGCGTGGCCCGACACGCACTTGGCCGGTTTCATTTTGACAAATGACGGGCTTATTACATTTTTTTAACGACAGTATGTATGTAAAAACAACAACAAACTTCAAAACCGGGGCCAAGTGCGAGTCGGACTCGCGCACAAAGGGTTCCGTATCATTCTGTTGAATGAAAGGTAAATTGCTGTTTACGATTTATGACGTATTAAAAAAAACTACTTACTAGATCTCCTTCAACCCAATTATTAGTGAAAGTTTGCATGGTAATGCATATCTCGCAAACTTTTCACTGATTTGAAAAGTGGTTTTTCGAAACCCATAATATTTTTGAACAGCTATCCAACGATACCCAACACTATGGGTTCAATGAGAAAAAAAAATACATCTCCACTTGAGTCGGTTGAGCTGTAACGTTACAAAAGAGGTAAAATTAGAAAGTTCGCCACTTTTCTACCATTGCTGAGTTTCAAAAGTGGCGAACTTTTTCACGATTGTACAATAACATTATACATGTCGAGTCTGAAGCGAACATGGACGTACCTACAGATAGCTCACATTTATTATTTTGTTTTGATTAGCTTTACCCAACATAAAAATGCGATCTCATATCGCGACAATAATTGCAGTGGATACTGTGATTACGCGGGTATAGGCGGAGCGCGATGCAAACGGCGTGAGCGCAGCGCCGCGGGGGGGTGGGGAGGGGACCGCGCTGCGAAGGTTATGGGTACTATTTCAAATTTTAACGCTTTTATTCTGTATGTCTCAATCGTTTAGCTATCTAGATTTTTTAAGTAAATGCATTGGCAAAGGCAAATTCCCATCGTATCTTCATCTTCCTACTGAAAAGATCAAGTGATTTTGACCACTGGAAAGAGGTAAAAATGGGAGTAAACTTTTATTAACATGGTTCACGGAAATTAAAGTTGATATTCCTATAGCTTATAAACACCTTCGATTACACAGTGGCAACGTAGACGGGAATATTAAGACAAAATGTATTTTTTTCTGCTATAAATTAAAGAATTATATCCTAAGAATTTTACGACATTAATATTGCGCATATTAATACAGGGTATGGGATTAGATTCCAAATTAGATATTTTAAATAGCATAATAATATCAAACCTATATTTAAGCTCGCAGCTTGTAATTTCCGCGGTGCGCTGATCCCGCAGCGGGTGGCGGTTCGATCCCGGCCCTAACACTGTTATTGTGATCGTATCCTCCGGCAATCGCGACCTACTCACATGGACGAGTACGGGGGACCATTGAGAATTTAAATTACTTCTAACGTATTATACTCGCAATAAACTAGTTATGCCCGCTGCGAGCTGATGGCATCAAACATATCAATTAAATTGCATATTTTAATTATACCGTAAATGGAGAATGCGATACACTGTTCTTTACAATTTGCAATTTTCCGCGAAGGATACTTCAAGTATAAGTAGGTAATAATTCGTATATAGCATGAATACTAAATTTAAAACAGAAATTGATGCAAGCGTAGTGACAAGTCATATGACGCTACAAAAGCGAGGCGAATTTACTAACATTACCTGATCTTATTTAGTAAATTATAGTGACTAACTGTCTTCAACAGATGAACGCAATCTACTCAAAGGCCAACGCCTTATTCGCCACTGTAGGACTAAAAGTTAACGAAACCAAAACTAAAGTATTAGTTCGCGACCCAACACTCAAGTCACAGGAACTTCATAACACTAAATGGCACAACGGTTAGCCCCACCAGCGAAATCAAATACCTAGGAACGTATATTACCTCCACACTGAGTAGAAAAGACACCGTAAATTCGCGCTGTAAACAGGCGGTTATAAACGCAAAAATTCTTACCAGCTTTATTAAAGAATCACGTATGCAGTGGCAAATTACAAGGTTACTTTACAAAATGGTAATAGAACCAACTATGTCGTATGGGCTTAAATGCGCTGCCCTCACCAAAGCCAACAGACGAAAACTCAGGAGGTACGAACGAATAATACTGAAAGACATGATCAACAACTCAGGCACATCACCCAGCCCTGGCAAAGTACACGACTTATTGGAAGGAAAAACGATTACCAAGAGGATAAAATGCCTTCGATTGTGCTACCTTGGACACATTCTCAGACGCCCTAACGCACACCTCTTAAACGCAGCATACAGATACAAGGCAAAGAAACTAAAGGTAGGTCGACCCATATTTACATGGGAAGATTCCCTGACACAGGATATGACGTACTACCACATTAGCTCCAACGAATGGGCTAACATGGCATCGGACAAGGATAAAATTAATAAAGCCGCCCGAAGTATCTCCGAGATGCAAGAGACTGACAGCGAGTCAGAAGAGGAGGACGAATCATTGGGAAATGAGCCGGACCTAACAACCACCTAGAAGAGCCACCTGTAACACAAGAAGGTACAAGAAGACTTCATACGAAGCAACGTGCATCACTTCACCAACGCTCTCCCCCCGACGAAGTATCCTACCTCTCCTCTTTTCCAATATTGGCTTAAGGCTGCATAGCCGGTCGATTGTGGCCGACTGGTTGCGGTTGGTCGGTCTTCCCTTCCCATCCCAGAGCGTGTCACTCCTCACAAATTTGTGCCCCCTGGTATATCCGGCTTGTCCGGGTCAGGCTTGCTTCCTGGCTGGGTGCGGTACCTATGTTCATGTTCATGTTCATGTTCATTACCTGATCTTATTTAGTATATATTCTATATAAGATTAAGATAGCACTTCAATAAATAAAACTTAAACATAACATTTCCTGACGAGCAATCAGCATTTGACTAATATAGCCTTGAGCCAAACATCATTAACGTTCTAGAACAAAATTGGGACATTATTCCACCAAACACTGCTCAATCGGCGGCAAATTAAATACACATTCAACTAGGGGTGACTTTTCCGTTCGCGATGTTTATCGGCCCGGCCGGCAAATTGCGAACAACCGACAGATAAACGACCTAATAGCCTGTCCATCGCGCTGCGTGCCAGGGGTCACCATGGAGGGGCAGTTATCCGTGAAAAGAGCGCATTTTCAATAATTCTCGGGAGATTTTTATATTGTTACGTTTTTTTATTTAATTTAAAGCCTGAAGGTTTCATATGTCCAAAGGAACCCTTTGAAAAATGCACCCGTCTCTATTTAATCAAAATTATTAGGTGTGACTATTTATTTCAACTCAATATTATGAATTTTTTTTTGACAATATGTATAAGCAAACAAAAACAAAGATGAAAATCGTTTCTGTGCTAGTTATTTTTATTTTACCGAGCTTTTTACAAAGACTTCACGCGGGTTACTAAAATATGAAATCGTGCAACATTAAAGGTCGACACACGTAAAAAGAACTCTGGCGGCCATACATTTAATATGGCGCGCAGTGCTCTGTGCTCTTTACGTGTGTCGACTTGTACACCCGAAACGCTACAAGTTCGGTAAATGAATTGAAATTTAGAAAGAATAATAAAAGATCACAACACTTATTAACAATTTTGAAGAAACTGTTTTTACAGAAGATACGACTCTATGCTGCTGTGAAATGTATGATTAAGAAGTCTACCGTTGTCGTAGGCTAGTAATATTAATTATAAGTACAAAAACATTGATACGCTTTCACGTTTACCCCGTCCCGTAGCACAAAGAAAGAACTTTGAAAATCTCAACTCGTCGACAAACAGTCGAGAAATCAGCCATTATTAACGTAATAATACACTTACCATTAATATGTACTTACATGCACAGTGCATCAACCGTCGAATACGCTTTACTAAATATGTCATTCAACGCAAACCACAAACGTAACAAAACAAATTATATTGCAGCTCCGTCTCGCTCCGCCGCGGCATCTCGCTCGCACGGCTCCCTGCAGACTCGTTAGCGGCGAATAAACGCTGTAACACAATAAAAACACAATACAAAAAACACACAATGACAATGTTACCATCATAACCGTGCGTGCCAACGAATCTTTTCCCCTCGAATTAAAGTTCAAACTCTTCTGATTTGCATGAAACGTGAGTGGTAGGATTACGTGACATTTGTTTGAGGCGTTCACCCAATATGTTGCTTCAGCGACGAATGAAATTGTAATTTTCTTTTTTAATTGCGCCTAATTCCCTTCGAGGGGACAATGAAACGAGTTTTAACGAGATGACAATTATATTTGGGCATTATTTAAAAGTGTTACAAGTATTTTGTAACTCGATTGAATGTTGCTTTCGTTAAAAGGTTTAGTTAGGGAACACGAAAAATATTGATTTTACTATGGACGAAGTAGCTGCATGTTTTTATTTAAGTAATGGAGTAAATATCATGACTTAGTAACCTCTTAAGCTGCTCGGCACGACTTGTGCTATAGTGATAGTGATGTTCATCATATTTACAGTAGACCTCGTTTTAGAGTCTTGACCGATAATTGAAACATTTTAAGTTTCCATAGAATATTATGTATTAGTAACCGACTTTAAAAAAAGGAGGAGGATCATTTTTTTTCAATGTTTGTTGCCTCAGAACTCGGTCATTGATGATGAAGAGCCGATGATGAGATTGGTCAAAAATTCAATTGGATGATGGATTCCATGAGGAATTGAGTGAACTCCTCAATTATAATAGGCACGCGTGGTGATTTTGGTATTTTCTATTATAACTCGTGTATTTACACCCGGAAATCATAAATTTGGTGGAGTGGAATTGATGACCAAGACCACAGATGACTTATGGAATTCCTCAATTATGTACTTAAAAGTACAAAAGTACGTCACAACAGCAAATAATGAAGTGCCAAAGGTGATTCTTGTGTAATCGACGGAAGTCCTCAAATAGTATTATCGGGTCACATACAGCGATTGAGTATTTTTCTCTAATAATCAACGCATTTGCTCTCGGAAATCAGTTCATGTGGTAAATTGGAAAAGAAATGTGGAAATGTTCTCGTGGCTTGGCGGAGTACTAAGTAAATTGAAGTCGGTTAAAACTTTGTTTTTAAAGTAAATTATCCTGCTACAATCATCTATCTGCTAAATTCAAATCGTCAGTCCACCTGGCCGGCAGCTAATAGCTCCATTACACAATTACCTGAAAACATATTAAATTACCAATGTTGCACTTTATTTCACAGTCGATATGTTTCTGGAGGTGTTGGGTTACCATTCAGTCGGCGATCACAAAGCGCGCGGCGTCGCAAAGGTTGCGCAACGCAACAAAAGAAAGCTATTGACAATATCTGTAACTCAGTATACGATACTTAAGTTTAGCAGTTTTTGCTGCAAAGGTAATGATTACGAGATATAGGCGCGGTTAAACCACAAAGGTTTGTTTAACATGATTTTGATTCGAGTAAATAGATTACGGTGTACGTTTTGTATCTGTTATTGGTAAGCTTTACAATGGATTTTAAATAACATAAGGGCCTTATAGACTTTATTGAAGCTCATAAATTTTGAAATACTTTTATAGTAATTGTACTATGCGCCAGTATTCATATGCATGTTCACGAAACCACCAGCAGATCATGTCAAGTCTGAAAATGATAGAAAACATGTTTAGAATATTATACAATAATATAGGTGTGATAAATGTATGAAAGTGTAATAAATAATATGAACGTATGAAAATAATATTTTACACTCAGTTACATTTTTAGTACATACATAAGCAAGCCAAAAAATAATTTAAATAATTATGGCCGTTCAACCTACTTCTCATAAAAATGCTGGTGTGAAATAATACGTCAACGCTCCAGCAATACACTCAAAATCATAATCTCAAACAAGTTTAGCAAATGTGCACAAAAAGCTGCTTTAGTCGTTAACAAAAGACTTTACCATTATTAGCACCTCGGCACTCGGCTGCATTACCTCTCAAGGGCTGCAACAAGGGCTTACCGCGAACGCCTCCAAATAATGCGCTTTCAACTCACGCGCATAATCTCGTCACAAAAACCAAAAAAAAACACTTTTTTTTGCCCGACACAGCTACTGAGTGACCATTGGGCGGGTTTGTGTTGAATTTCAAGCATCTTAAGTTGCGAACAGTGGGCAAAGTGACCATTACGGATTCTTTGTGCGTATTGTGAATGAAGTTTGCCCATTGTGCGCTTCGCGGTTGTGTTTGGATAAACATTTGGGATACAGTTTTTTTCACGTGATGCGTAGAATATGTTATTTATGTATCAAGTTTAATGCGTTACAATTATTCCTTAGTATTATGAATATAAATGTTTATTTAGAAATTAGTTTTTAAAATAATTGAAAATTAGGACTACTTACATTTATTCACCAAACAATTACCTACGTTACAAAACATCACATCTTAGACACATGCCAAATTAACTAATACCCACATTAAACGCCAATGACGTCACAACATCGCAGCCAATATTTCGAATAAAAACACCCGTAACAAAATCACGTATAACTCCGTGTAACAGGCTTTTAGAACAATAACTGATCAGCACACATCGCAGGTGTGACCCCCCATCCCCCGCGCGCGAAGGGGGGGGAATTCGATTCTGGGCTATTGAAAAGTTTCAAGGGGCGAAAAGCTTCAACAAACGAAGCTAAGTGAATTTCGTGCCCTCGGATGGCGCAGGGACGGACTGGGCGGGTGCTGTGCTGCACTCGCTTATCAGCGTTTTGTTTAGTAGGCACCTACTACAATCTGTTCTCGTCTTCGTTTTCGTGGAATATTATTAGTTTAGAAGTCATGTCTGGCCCTTGTCCTATCTATTTCGAGTAATTCTCAATATATCAGTAGTGCATTTTAAAATAGGGCTTGTAGATAAATAGTAGATTCTTTTTTACTCTAAAATAATATAATGTTATTTTCGGTACAAGCTTTTATTGCTGACTGTACTTTTTTGCACAGGCATTAACTACTCGTCGAGTGGGTTCCGATGACCCCAAACACCGTGGTGTTTAACTGGCCACCTTCCAAATCCATCATCAACCTAGCTCCACGTTACCATACTCGTATTATTGTATTGTTACCGAAGATAACCCAGAAGAAGAAGAAGTTGCAAGTGTTACCAGATTTCAGCTTATTCGAAAACCAGGAAGTGGTTGATGTTAAATTAAAATTTGTAAAAAAGTATCAATTTGCCGTCCACCATACCTAATACTGCGCTATAGACACCAACATGCGACTTTAATAACTATTTTAAACGAAAAATGTGTCACATTTGTTACAACTCGTTGCCACCCCGAGTGCGGCCCTGTCGCGGCTTGGTTCCAATTTTTATCAATCCCATTTCATTTCCCCTTACGAAAGTTTTCCTCCAATTTTGCGCGCGCCCCCCGCCCCGCGCCGCGGAGACACACATCTATCGATAAACTGTCGATAAAATACATATCCGCGACAAAAAAATAATTATTCGAGTGCATTTAGTAGAAATACATATTTATAACCGTTCCTCTTTAGTATAACTAGATCTTCTTCAACTAAACACTGTATTTTAGGTATATTCGTCATTAACTGGTCGTTAACCGTAACACGTGACGGGCGTGATTACTGTGGCACATGTTTAAGGTCGATTAACGATAATGATCTCTTTATTGTACTGTCTACCTATCTTTCTCTAACTCTCTTTATGCATGGATTACAAAGAAATAGATATAGTGAATGCTGATTGTTTGACTATAAATTATAGAGATCCAAAAATAATTAATATTAAGGCATCCGGGTCATCTTGCTACTATATCAAATAACACGCTAAGTCATCCCATTGTTTTGCCCGTCGAATATTAAAAGAACGTGTTTGGAATGGAACTTATATCGCTACTACTACAAACCAGTCAAATTAAATAAATTGTTTTTCTTTATGTTTGACAACCGCTTTATAGCCTAGTTGGTAGTGACCCTGCCTACGAAGCAAGAGGTCTCGGGTTCGAATCCCGGTAAGGGCATTTATTTGTGTGAGGAACACGAATATTTGTTTCTGAGTCATGGATGTTATGCTATGTATTTAAGTAATTATTCAATTTAATTCAATTAATTTTATTTCGGACCAAGTCCATAACGTGTTAGTAACATTTTACTTAAATCTAGAGTTAATATTATATAAGATAGAAATATAATAATTATTTATCTATATAAGTATGTTTATCGCCGTCTAGTACCCATAGTAAGTACAAGCTTTGCTTAGTTTGAGACTAGGTCGGTTTGTGTAAGAGTGTCCCCTAAGATTTTATTCATTTATTTATTTATGTCCGATAAATTCAATGGAACATTTTTTAGCTTTCCTTAAGAAATTGTATGTGTTTGATAGTATTCTAGTCACATTATTATGAAGATTTAGGTAAATCTGATTTACTCTACGCAAAAAAGCCTTACTTTAATTTACATATTTGAGGATTAGTATTAGCACCAAGAATTTAAACCTAGTTTAAATATCGGGTTGACATATCTTGTATTCTGAATCTCACGCAAATGTAGTATGCTAAGCTAGGTGTCCTTTTTTACCCGACTGTCGAAGGAGAGGAGGGTTATGTTTTTAATGCAAGCTATCCTTAACTCTACAGTTAGTTTTGTTTTATCAATTGATTGGCCGAGTTCATTATAAAGGCCCATTTGCATCATACCGATATGTTAATAATTGATTGTTTTGTAAAATTAAACACAAGGATTTTTAATTATTTTGAAATGTTAAATGTGATAATATAGCGTTCATATGATTACGAAGCAATATCCCGAAATTATTGGAAATGAAGAAGTACACGGCGTAAAGTTGGCGGTGGTTATCGATACGCGCCCGTCCCTACCGGACAACATTAAGGTGTATCCCGTCCGTGTCACTCCTGAATTGGCGCCGCCTTATTAGCCTTAACTAGCTGCCAGTTAGCGACGCCACGTAGCCGCGGTGTAACCGAGATCGTTCAGTCCACGACGACGCGCCCCACCTGTCTGCGATGGTGAGACAATCAAGCCCGCAAAGAGCTGTGGATAGTCATGCTGCAGAACCTTAAAGACTCCATCAAGGAGTCTTCCAAGTTAAGTCGTAGGCGCAGTGTCAGCCGAGATCGCTCAGTCCACGAGGACGCTGCCCACTCCTGCCTCTTCTTCTTTTACCTAGCGTTGTCCAGAGTTATGTCGGGGTCTGCTCTCCTGCTAGCTGCTCTTTGCATCATCCTGGGTCCTTTTTTGTGAGCACGGTCATGTCGGCTTCCATGCCATCCGCGCAACGCCGCACTCCACTGCAACATCTTCATTTCTGAGCGAAGCTCCTGAGTGTGCCACACCCACACCTGCCCGCGATGACAGAACACTAACTGGCAGTGGCACACAAGAGTTGGGGCGCTTCGCTTCCTTGTAGATTTCATGATCTAATGGAGGTTTCCCATCAGCAAGGAGAGAAAGAGAGGCGATGAAATACTCTGTTTTATCGAATAGTCTGCTTTATCCCTGTACGGAATTTCTCGCATCACCTGGCATCTCCTTGCCAGTGTACCTACTTCTTCTTTCCAACAGAACTATAAGCTTCGTTTCCATACTGCTGCTCACACTTAGTTTTTGCCGGCGGCAGACTAGCAGAATAGATCATAGTTTAGCTTCTTAACGTTTTCAATAACGTCACCCCCGTGACCTACGATAGAAACAAACCGCTCTAAAATCTCATTTGGATATCTTAAAGAATTGGGAAGCTACAACCGTTTTAATATTGCTTGTTAGAGAGAAAAAACTCTCGCAGATCGTGTCGTCACGATCTGCGAGTGTCATAGTAAATCGTGGTCGTCGTTCATATCAATCATTTCATATGAAGGTTCGTTTTGCGGAAAAGGGACAGAATATACTCCCTCTTAAAA
Source organism: Epinotia bilunana (assembly GCA_947049275.1). Taxonomy (NCBI): domain Eukaryota; kingdom Metazoa; phylum Arthropoda; class Insecta; order Lepidoptera; family Tortricidae; genus Epinotia; species Epinotia bilunana. The sequence continues at coordinate 423,786 of OX346254.1, forward strand.
CTTTGGACACTAACAACTTTGTGATTATTTAATCCCCTGCTTTACTTTTTTCTCCATTTGACAATATTGTTTATCCGTGTTCGGGAAAATTCAACATTATTGGCTATTTTATTTGGTACCTACACCCCTATTATTTAGGTACCTAAACGTTGAGTATAATATTGCCTTAAAACATTTTCCCATCTGAGGTCCTAAGAGCCGAACCGGCGACCCGACCCAAAGGGCCGAGTAGCAAGCAATAGCTACCCTTAACGAGCTATCTAATGAAAAATCCTCTCAAAGGAAAATGGCCGTGGAACTAATTCAATTTCCACAAAAACTCTTTTCATTTTCCAATTTACGCAGCGCAGAGCAATTATAAAGTTCGAATCCTATTTTTGACAATTAATTTTAATAGGTATGTAATTTTGTTACAGTTATTTTTACGGCGGAATTGTCTCGTCGCTGGCGGGACTCAATTTAACTGACATTTTTATAAGAATAATGTTATTTGTTTGAAAATAGCTACGTACATATACATACCTTGTTTTCATCGGTTACAAAACCAATTCGAGCATTTTGATGAATGAGTGTAAAATCGCTAATTTCATTTTCAATCGCAAAACTAATAAAATAAAATAAATTAATATAAGGGGACAATCTTACACAAATCGACCTAGTCCCAAACAAAGCTTCTACTACGGGTACTCTAGATGACGATAAACATATACTTATATAGATAAATAAATACTTAAATACATAGAAAACATCCATGACTCAGGAACAAATGATCGTGCTCATCACACAAATAAATACCCTTACGGGAATTCGAACCCAGGACCTCTTGCTTCGTAGGCAGGGTCACTACCAATAAGGCCTAAGTGGTCGTCAAAATATATCCCCCGTTACGAATTGTCATTCAATTTAAAATAATGTCTAAGTGAAAATACATCCAATTAATTTTAAATTAGCTGAATGCAATTTTTAGTAATAATTTTTAACATGTCATTGTCAACTCGAGATCCTTGTACTCTTTATTGACGTAAGCGCATAGCCAATGGTGTGCCAGCTGGACGCACGTGGAGCGACTGACGTGTCATCGGTGCCTTTTTATCAACTATCGCTGTGGATAATATATACTTGACTCTTGCACTCGCATACTTGTCCGAAAGTGCGGCTGAAAATGATATGTTTCTGTCAACAATGGTGTTTTTGGTACGAGCTTTTATTGTCGACTGTACTTTTTTTGTACAATTATCCACACCTTATTGAGAGGGCTCTAGTGAGCCCGAACATGTCGGGTTCCTCGTGTGTAGTTGACGAGTTCCTACAGCCACCGTTCATCAACATCATCAGAACAGCTTTTTAGGGTTCCGTAGTCAAAAAGGAACCCTTATAGTTTCGCCATGTCCGTCTGGCCGTCCGTCTTCGGCTTAGCTCTGTAACCATTTCTACTAGAAAACTGTTATTCGGCATGGGTATATAAATCAATCACGCCGACAAAACATATGACGGTATGTAATATTTATTTCTCGTTTAACCCAGTGTGGCGTATCGTTTGGATAGCTTGTTCAAAAATATTATGGGTTTCGTAAACGATTTTTCACATTAGTATTTGTGTTAGAGTCACGTGTTCCGGGAAACGGTTTCCCAATTTCTGGCTGTTCTCTACAGGTCGCATTTCTGAACCGATTCTCGTAAAATGTTGTGAGCAGGTACAACGGTTATATATGTATAGGTATGTATATACATCTCACGGAGCCACTAGTATACATCATTTATTTGATGATTCTAAAACGGAGATGATTTATCACTTTAATCAAGTACTGGCTGATGCCAGCGGCTTCGCCCGCGTGGTTATAGGAAAATGTAACATATTGAATTTTTCCCGTGGGAATTAGATGTTTTCCCGCTGGAAAAAGTAGCCTATGTCACTCTCCAGCCTCTAAACTATCTATATACAAAAAATCACATTAATACGACGCTCCGTTGCGACGTGAAAGAAGGACAAACAACCACACACACACACACTTTCAAATTTATAATATTGGTAAGGATTATTCTGCATGCGGTGGCGTTGAACGTTCAGCTTACGTATATACGGCACAGACTCGCACACCGTGACTAATACTGTACAAGTTCACATATATTATACACGTGAACGCCAACTTATTATGAGAATCAGTCATAATCGTCTCTACATTCGAGGGCTGCGTAAGCGCATAATCCGACGCCGCCATTATGCGCGCGCGTATGAGCAAGAGCATCCCGGAGCGACGCTGCTATTCATTAAACAGTTTATGCTCTTCTGAAACCTAACCCCATTCTTATTATAACACCCTAGTCAGAAAATATAGAGACCATTCCGGAAACCAGAGTTATACTTGTCCATCGAGAGCAGTAAAGCCTTATCGACAGCCCTGACCCAGTATCATGGTCGGCCTTATCACGCGATAAGTGACAGAATAGGGCGTCCGTCACTGCGTGACACCGCTCGATAGAACACTGCGAAGCCTATCTTGTCACTTATCGCGTGATAAGGCCGACAATGATACGGGGTCTGATCGTCACAACATACTTTAAGGAAATTTAACACTTTCACTACCAGGAACCCGCCTAGCGGGCGCCTACGCCGTATTCGCTTTCCGCTACATACGAGGAAAACCACGGGATCGCCTACGAGCGTAGCGCGTAGCGATTCTTAGCATCGAATGTGTTCAGGGGATCATCATCCCCCCAGCGTCGTTCCCGGTTGTGCCCTAAAGGAGCCCGGGGTCCGCTTTGACACCTAATCCCATGATTTGGGAGGCACTAGTTTTATGAAAGCGACTGCCATCTGACCTTCCAACCCAGCGGGAAAACTACACCTTATTGGGATTAGACCGGTTTCCTCACGATGTTTTCCTTCACCGAAAAGCTAAAGGTAAATATTCCGTACATAAGTTCCGAAAAACTCATTGGTACGAGCCGGGATTCGAACCCACGACCGCCGCTTGACAGACGCATGCCTGCACCACTAGGCTACCGTAGCTCTGTGAATGTGTTTAGGGGATGCACGGGAAACCATGTGATATTTGTGCGATACTGTGTGACTGAATCAGCTGGTCGAGTGCGTAACGTAGATATGAGGAAGAGGAGTTGCATGGGAATAACGCTCGTTCAAAAAGTTACGTGTTTAGGAAACAAAAATAATTAATTTTCAAATAAACATATATCTTGATTACTCTATTACTAGTATAATTTCTTATCTTGCCTAAGTAAGAGTAACAACACATTACTGCAGGCGCGACGGATGCTCTCCCGGCGATAATTAGCGACGAAGACAAACGCTAAATGGCAGGAACGAACAAGTGCAGGCTGCTTCCTCTCGGGCGCAAGCGACGAGAGCGAGCGGGTTCGCCTTGAAGCGGAGCTGATAGTTTTATGGTCCATGATGTGCTGCCTGATCATGAGATTTATTGTGTAGGTTGCTGATAAAAGTGCACACTTACATTTTTCCTCTAAGGCCGGGAATGGGCGGAAACACGCGCCAACGTTGCCAGGCTCATGATTCAGAGTTCCTCTATAGAGAGAGAGAGATCCTAACCCGTAGCTTCGTGACTTGACCACGATGATTTTACCCTGCTGCCGCTGTAGCCTCCGCTCCCGCACCCGCCGCCGCTCCCGCCGCCGCTCGCCGCCCGCGCCGGTCGCTAACCGCGTTAAGTTTTCCATTTCCAATCGCGCGCAGCTCTCGATTGCATTAACAGTTTAACTAAAATCGCAGGAAATCGACTCGCAGCTACCGTCCTAACAATTGAATGGTTTTTTCATTAACTTATTTAATCTTTTTTATCGACCGGTCTACCTAATTTAGCGTTAATTATGGAAGAAATCGATGCGATGGTATGAAATTGCAGATTAATAAGTATTGAGCTGCGTTTGAAATATTCTGTATCAAGAGCGGTTCCATTGTATCTTTGAGTAACTTATCCGCTTTCCGTCCGTCTGTCACACGTGCAAATCTCAACACCTCTCTATTAAGAAACTTACAAATACACAACAATTCGAGCGCAAATTGAATTGTTAATAAAAAAATAGTACCTAAATACGAGTAATACGTGAAACTAATGCTGTTGTGCAAAACCGCCACAGCATTTAGGTAAAGCAACTTAAGTTTACCTTCGATTCCCCAAGGAGTTAATTTCTGGCCTAGGAAATAAAGGTGGGTTTTCAATAGCATCGTCTTGCGCAGCGGTACGTCAGTTCGGGGGTATTGTTAAGAGGTGTTATTTTCGACACAAAATAGTTTTTGTTTGTTTGCGCAAATCTCGAGTGCTTTTGTCCACGCGTGAGTTTTATGCGTTTTTGAGGATTACATTATTTTTTGTGAGATTACGGCGGCGGCGAGCGTTTTGTGATCAACACATCGTTCTCATCTGGAGTGGAGTGTCAAATGGTGTCAAAAGTAGGTGATACAGGGTTTCTCAGAAGAGTGGCCATCAGCAGTAACTCTACTGCTAAAGAATTATTGTGTATTTTAAAAGCTTTTAATTAACTTGCAATGTATGTTTGTCCGGGTGGAATCTTGCAACTGAATTTTGAAGCTCTTCAACTTCTTCAACCGATTGAGCTGACACTTTGGGTAAAGGTATAGTTTGGTTAACAATTCAATATTATTGTACCATCGACCCGATCTACTGATGGAGACAGAAGGTGGCCATGGGAATTCAGTAAGTACCTACTTAACCGACCCTGTTGAGTTTGGGCTCGTTATAATCGTCTCAATGAGAAGTTGATGACGGTATACGCAAAAGTACAGTCGGCAATAAAAGCTTGTATCAAAAAATAATTTTTGACAGAAACATTTATAGCTATTTCTTTAAAGATATATTTCCGCAATACTTGCTCTGTTTCTTTAGGTAATTAGGAATGTGATGTTGTATTCCTGGTGGTGAGTGAGGTCGCTAGAGCTGTAATGGATGCACTGTGTTGGGGGACCTAACCTGCGGAGGGACAATGAGGGACCTCCATCTGTCTCTAGCTGTCAACACAACGAATCCTCCGTAACATAAAAGAATAAATAAAAAAGTAAGTAAGTACGAGGGTAGACAGCAGATCTTTTGTCTACATAGTGGGAAAATCACAAAGCGTTAGCACTCAATATTGAATACCCTATGCTTCTAATAGTTTCATAGTTCGAGTGCCATGCCATCCGCATTATTGTTCTAATCTGAGCACGGAATAGAAAAGGAAAGAAGTAGCGCCTCCGTGCGCAACTCTTCATTCTTTCTCATTAACAGAGCAAAGAGTTGTTTTATTCCGACGACGAGTTACTTAGCTCACAATTTCCCATTTACAGCGTTTCATCCTGCTAGCACACCCAAAACAACACCCTCCGAGCAACACTATACAGTTAACTTTCTAATGGCAGGGTGTCCTTTTAAAATCGGCCAGTTTATCTCAGCAATCTCCAAACCAATTTGAACTGTAGTGTCACCAAATAGAGGTTCGTTTTGCAGGCGCAGAAAGCTCTTTAAGCGCCCGATTGCCGAGAATTAAGGAAATAAGCAGTTTTAATTGCTGCATGATTATTCGCCGATTGCGAGCGAATTGTTGACGGCGGGAATTGCACGCCAACGCGATTACCTCGGGGACTGTTTACTTCCTGGCGGGAATATTGGCGACTCGGTAATAAAAAGTCATGTTAACACTTTCAGAATAATGTAGCTACTTGGTGACTACAGGACTGACACGGGCAAGGTAGGCCCAAGATGAGAAGGCAGGTTAATCTGGACGCGTTCGCAAGTGATTGTCCAGAGATTGCGGGGGCCAGAGATCCAATACCAATACCAAAATATGTCAATACTAAATCCACAGGCAGCCACGGTAGCTATCTCCTTGTGCAGGTCATCTTCTGGGATTTGATATTTAATGTAGCTGGAGCCTCTTCAATGAATATTCTTATTATTTTAACTCGAAAAATTAGCTTTATTGCCTTAACAATTTTTAAATGAAATATATAAGAAAAATAGGTGTCGCTGATGCGAATGTCGTCGACGAGTGTCCGCCTCGCCCCCTACCCCCCGCTGGCCGCACCCCGCTGTCCTCTCAGTTCAATCCAGGGGACCCAACAGTGGGCTACCAAAATTCTAATAAAATTGACTTAGATACACGCTATGCGTGCTACGGCGTAGCTCGTGTCAGTGTCTGACCGATATAACCCGGGTACTCACTAGAGAGCCGTAGGGAAAGTAAGAAGAAGGAAACAGGTCGTAGGGTCAGCAACGCACATGCAATTCTAACAAGATATCCGGATGATTTACGGCAAAATAAATGTAGACTAAACATGGCAAGAAAGTGTCCCAAGATAATGGCTCAAAAACTGTATAATTAGCGGCCTAAAGTTATTAAAGCACAGACTAACATCAACACTCTCCATCACAAAGTCAAAATCCTGCTCCTTAGTAAAACGGTGTATAACAAATACTTAAATAATGAATACACTAATAAAGGCACTTGTTTGTAAATTTTAATACTGACTGATAAATGTTCTTAAACCTAAATGAGTACTTTTTGAAATTTGATTAATTTGATTATATCCGTGTAAACGTATGACAACACTCCGTTAACATCTACGAAAATAATTATATATTTATTGTGAACATGTATTCTTGACGATCTCAATATTGTGTGCATGTTTTTATTCTACGAGTAATGTACGAAAATGATGTATTGGTATTGAGAAATAAACCATCTGAATCTGCAGGTCCCCTGAAGTTGCTCAGATCGGCCGTACTCAGGTTTGCAAACATGGTGTTAAGATGAAACCGGCCAAGTACGAGTCGGACTCGCGCACAAAGGGTTCCGTACCATTATCCGTTGAATGAAAGGTAAATTAAATAAAAGTAATAAAAGTAAATTGCGGTTTACGATTTATGATGTATTAAAAAAAAACTACTTACTAGATCTCGTTCAAACCAATTTTCGGTGGAAGTTGGCATATCATATATATTTTTTAGTTTTATCATTCTCTTATTTTAGAAGTTACAGGGTGGACACACATTTTACCACTTTGGAAGTGTCTCTTGCGCAAACTATTCAGTTTAGAAAAAAATATATTAGAAACATTTTTGAAGACCTATCCATAGATACCCCACACGTATGGGTTTGATGAAAAAAAAAATTTTTGAGTTTTAGTTCTAAGTATGGGGAACCCCCAAAATTAATTGGTTTTTTTTTCTATTTTTGTGTGAAAATCTTAACGCGGTTTACAGAATACATCTACTTACCAAGTTTCAACAGTATAGTTTTTATAGTTTCGGAAAAAGTGGCTGTGACATATGGACAGACAGACAGACAGACATGACGAATCCATAGGGGTTCCGTTTTTTGCCATTTGGCTACGGAACCCTAAAAAGCAGAAAAGGTCGGTTTCAGATTGTGTCAACAACAAATATTTTTTGAAAAGGTATGTTACGGTGATACGACTATCAGGGTGAGTGCCAAACCACCTAAGTAGTGGTAGTAGGTAGAGATCCTTACAACACATTTTGGCTAAATTAACACATCTCGCCTACTGTATTTTTTACTTTTTTATTTTATTTTTAAATCAAAACTAGTAGGCGGTTGAATTATTTTTATTACAAATTCATGTCCATGGTAGTTCGGATTCATCTTACACCACGGGTGATTATATTTATTACTTACTAATACAACACATTTACAGATTGCACACCATATACTAACCCCCTTATTCATAAAACTTAAAATGCCTCTGCGAAATAAGATGTGCTTTGTCCCTTTCTTACGAACACAAATGTCAGTGACAGATAAGGACAAACAAATTTTAACGCCATTCTAGTTAAAACAGGCTTGTAGGACGTTTATGAATACGGCCGTAAGTATTTATAACTACACACCTTTCAATCAATTATTCAAGTTTAAATGCAATACAAAATTAAATAACATAACATATTAACTTAAGCGCCACCTAGTGTTGAGTAGCCAACCTCTGCGGTTGTTTCTGCAAGCTCCGCTGCTGCTCTTCTCTGATGATGTCCGCTAGATGGCGCGCGGCAACGGGCATGTCTTTGAGCGCGATTTTGCTGAAAGTTAGCCGGAGGTGCTGCGAGGGGGCGCTGGTGTCGTATTGGAAGGCTTGGCCGGGGATCAACATCAAACCCCGCTTGAAAGCGGTTTCGAATACCTGGAAAAGAATGTTCTAGTTTAATTTGATGGTTAAAATTATGAGTGAGATCGACGAGCTCTGTAAGCACTCAGTGACTCGTGTTATCGCACCGTGAGATTTAGTGATGCAGTCCGGATTTTGTATGTAACTACACAGCCGCGATCAGGGACGAGGCCGTAGCCAATATTATGTTCACCAAGCGGCAAATAAATAAAGAAAGAAAGGAATTATTTGGGGCAAGGAATAAACTGTTTGGTTGAGAGCATTTCATTTCGATCAACTGTTTACTCAAGCTTTTGCTGCTATAGGAATGATATGACAGCCTGTATGCCCGTGCCTGGCTACACTCTCGGCCGCGACACTGTCGCTGATCGTACAAATGGGCTAATATCGTAAACTATGAAACAGTTCGTGTTTGCATTGATGCAGTTTATCCGAGTTTGTTTCACAGTAAACTGCCAAAAGCGCGAAACGATAGCGCTTTCCCGAAAACCGTTTCACTTATCTCGCAATCCACTCTTATTTAGGAAATGTCCTAGTTTCATCAATGGCGTCGTTGATCGGGTTGCCACTTTCCACGCCTCCCTCAACCATATTTTAGTGGTTGAGGGAGGCGATGGCTGAGATATGCGTCATACTCGTGATCGGGTGCTGTTTGTGGAGTCCGGACTGTTCATGCTTGCAAGGGCATAGTACATAGTCTTAGACTTAGATTTACATACTAGTGTTATTATTATTATTATCGTATTGAGGAGAGACATCATTCCGATCTTGATACGTTTTATTGTTATTGACCCTGTACATCTCTGACAATATTACATCAATGTTCCTTTTTTGTTTTGACGCTTAGAGACCGTATAGGTACATCTCTTAGAATATTAGAATAATTATTAATTGTATTTGGACGCTCAGAGACCTTATACATCTCTGGAATACTGAATTAATATCATTAACTTCTTGTTAATGCTGATACAGATCTTATATCGAATGTAATGGTCATATTTTGCAATTTTGTTTTGTTTACATTAACTTAGTGACATTTAGTTTGTTGACCTTTTATATATAATTTTAAATTATTATTGTGTAAGATTATTATTATTCTTTTATTGTAAATTACCGTTTGACATGTAAAAGTGCCATTGTGGCCTATTTGCAGAATAAATAATTGATTTTGATTTTTTGATTTTTGCCCACCATATTGTAAACATCGTCGACTCCCCTGACCCGCAGCCATAGGAACAGCCCGCCGGGCGGCGTCTGCCACTCGGCGAGGGACTCGAGCGGCGCGAGGGCTTCGAGCAGCGCGTCGCGCCGACGCTGGTACAGGCTGCGCGCGCGCCGCAGGTGCTGCGCCAACCACGGCCGGTTCGAGACGATGCGGTGCACCAAGCACTGGGAAAGGAAAAATATGGTGGAGTCAGGAAATCGTACTTATTCCTCCTGGCAGGGCTCACACAATTGATTTCAGTATTTGGACCACTCAAGAGCAAAAAGTAACCTTTGGCAGAAATTCTGCACAAAGTACCGTTGCTCTTGAGTGATTCCTGTTTCAGATGAATCAGGGATTGAACTCTGTTCAGTGTGAGGCCAGTCTATAATCGTGAGCACACGTTCGTTAAAATCTGAATGTACTGAGGTTTGTCAAGTTTGTATGGTGAGATGATTAACGTTGATCAGTCTCTCTCTCAATCACAAACATATAATTAACGTAGCTCTACTTAGGATTAGGACTGATAACGTACAAGCGTGACCGTTTCCATATCTACTATCCTGACAGCGCATGCGCTGCACCGCCACATATGTAAACGCATACACAACACAGCCTTATAAGATAAGAGTACGGAATGACGGAGTGTTAAGGCATTTTTGACTGTGTAAGCTATTTCCAGTAACACCTGAAATCTTAGCTGATTTAAATCGGTTCACTAGTAAAGACTGGCTTTCAGAGGATGGACTGTTATAAGTATAACATGCAACTATATATTAAACTGTGTTTTGAATAATTAATAGTACTTAATTTGTATGAACCTCTTAAATGTTCGTTATTACGGATTACAAATAGTCTCTGCCAGTTATTCAGTAAATCCGGTAAATTTAGTAAGTGCCTCTTTCCTGCAAAACTAATGAAATAGGGAATATATATTAAATATGACGTTTGATTACCTACATGTAGTTTTTTTTTTATTGTTCCCTGCGGAAGATTAATAATAATAATTAATAAATATTAGGGGACAATTAACCATTCATTAATCTTATCACTATTCAAATAAAATTAAAATACGTATATTATACAACAATATACCATCTTAGTTTCTATCATTGGTGAGTAGTGATAGTAGCATGAGAAGGAATTTTCATTCTTATTTGTTAGAGTAGAAAAGCCGATTTCGCCGAAAATGTTCCAATTGACCCCAGTCTCCCCTATTTTGTGTGTGGGAATGATATCTTCCCAGTTGTCCCCAGTGGAGACTGATGGATAGGGACAAATGGGCCCTAAAATCAGAGTGTGCCCAATTTCCCCTAAGTGCCTAGTGCGGTCATAAAACTCGATGTGCGTTATATAGTTTAATTAAATATAACTCAGAAAATACTGAATCATCACTTGAAAACATAAGCAAAACTACGCAATTATTTTAACGCAATTAGAAGCACAACCAAAAAACATTGTAGGGAATTGCGGAAATCAGAAAAGCAGATGTTTTAAGAAGTACGTCTTTTCCACATCCTGAAATTACATAAATTCTATAGTAATGTATTCAGATTAGTAGATGTATCATTGTTTATTAAAAGATTGGATTGTAGTAATATAATTATTTAGCATGCGGAAGGTAACGTTTTACGAAGTACCTACTTAGGCAAAATTGATGACTTTAGACACCTTTTTTTCATAACAATTGGCCACAAAATCTTAATACGTAATTTGATTATATGAAAGTATGGCAAACGTCACGCTCGTAACGGCATAGTTTGTTTGACTCTCTTATCTGAATTCCCGGCAAAACACAAAAACAAAATCAATATCTTTTTCAATTGCGCAATTTTGACGCTTTTCGGGACAAGGTTGGTTTTTGATGTAGGTAATTACGGCAATCAGTAAATTGACCGTAATTTACTGAATACGAACTGAATTTTCATAAAAATTCATTTACTCAATTTGTTATGAAATTCTGCACAATGATTGAAACCATTCATAATGTTAATGCTTACCCATTACTTGCGAAATCCTTAATAAAATCCGTTTCTGCACTTACGCACACGCGAGTACTTCTTATCATTTCGGCGGTTTTTACACGGACTGACCAAAACAGATTACGTAACAACTTACCATATGGTCACAGTTCGTTGACCTTTTGTTCATTTGACGCAATATTGTCCACACTTTATATGTATATATATATATATATATTGGAAATAGTTGATAGTTTTCTTATTTTTGGACCTTAACCGATAAATTCCGGAATTCCGTACATATTTTACCTTACTTAGCTAAACTCGGGACGACCAATTTCATTTGAACCTAATTTATGTGTATTTTTTTTCATACAAGTAGGAAGTAATAAAACTAAAATCGAATTCTAAAATGTGCCCCTGTGGCAAGGGACCGAAGACTGGCAGCATTTCCTCGCTGAATAGCAATGCTTATGCGCTGAGCGAGGAAGCTGCCAGCTCTGCTATCCCCGGTGACGTCCACCAAATCATGCTCGGCACAATCATCGTGCGTGCGCGTGCGTGGCCACAGTGACTTTCATGGGGAGCGCATACCGGTACCCTTAGATGGAGGCCAACTGCTATTCACAGCGTCCCCAGCCCCAAAAAAGAACCTGTATGTACCTACATTAAAACCTAAATCAAATTCAATCTGGTTAAATCTTAGTGTCGCGCACAGTTTACAAGCGGAGCCGTAACCAATACTATTATTAATGGTAACATAAGTTGATTGTAACTAAAAACGATCTCTTGTTGGCACAATACTATCTGATAATCTAAATATTATTCTTTCGCTAAGTGCGTCTCTACCATATATTTTTTAAGCAAACTAAACAATATTTTGATAATGATATCGTTCAGCGAGTGTCGTCGAAAGTCAAAGTCATGGTGATAAACAAGGCCATTGCCCACGACCAGAAGACAGATCGCGCAGATTAATTTGTTTGAAAAGGTTTGACTGTAAACTGTAGGCTTACTTTATCTAGGGATAAACAAGTTAATTTGATAGTAAACAAGTAAAATAACAAAGATATTTGCTAGTCACGTGAGCCCTAACACAGGCTGAGCATGGGCATCTACACAAAGTATACAAACGCATCACACAATGCTAATATTTTTCAGTCTTGCTGTTGACTTGTTAGAAGGATAATTAGAAGTTCGAAATTTGAAACTAATTTGAAAACTATTACAAACAAGTAACGCGTGTCTGTCAGTGAAAACGATAGTTTTTTTTAAATAATCAATGTCAATGGTAAACAGGCATACACCCCGCCTGATGGTAATCGATCACCGATACTCCAAGAGCGTTACATGCGCGTTGCTGGCCCTTTAAAAATGTATACACTTCTTTCTTGAAGAACCCCATACCGTAGTTATTCGGAAAAACCTCGGTATAGCTCATTCCTCAAACGGAACGACCATCATCATCAGCATCATATCAGTGGAAAGACGTCCGCTGCTGGACATAGGCCTCCATAATGACCGGCCCTTTGCCACCCGCATCCAGTGGACTCCAGCGACCAGTGTTCGAGGAAGGAATTTCCTCTGAAACCGTACCGTATGTGCCTACGGTTTCTGAAACTCTGTAGAACGATAAGGCTACCTGCGCTAGAGTGCAGCTGTGCAGCAGTTCAGCCTGCATGTGCAGCTCAGCCCGATGCAGTAGCGGCCGCGGCGCCGTCATCCAGCCCCCGCGTAGCCCAGAGCTGACCACCTTGGACAGGGAGTCCAGGCGCACCACGCGTCCGGCCGTGTCCAGCGACAGGAATGATGGGACGTTCTGCCGATAGGACAAACTTGGTCAACAATCTTATGAAAATTGCGAGGCAATAAGTAATAAATTCCTTATTGCCTCACAATTCTAATCTAATTCCGGTGAACAATTCTAATCTGGTATTCTATTAATGATATGGCCATCCAAATTATGGTGAAATTTGTTCTATGATGTTACCAAAACGGTTGAAGTGCGCTCGGAAATATGTTATAACAACCGGCTGGCTTAGCTTCGAAAAATAAATTAAGACATTATCAGCACCAGAATGTCTGCCGTCCAGCAAACATTATGATTGTGGTAGCCATTGCTATGCATAATAATACCTATGTTCTGTATAGCTTTAATTTTGTAAACAGTTAACCAAACCTTCAGTCCAAAGTAATAAAATCGAAGAGGTTGATGTAATTATGATCACTACAAACTTATAAACTAAGAAAGAAAAACAGAAACAGTACCTCGCCCTCATAATTCAAGAACATGTACGGATCGTCCTCCAGTATAAGGAAGTCGTACTTGCAGGCCAGGTCGTATATACGCCGGCGCCGGCCGACGGGCAGCGTGGCTCCGGTGGGGTTGTTGGCCGTGGGCACGAGGTACAGGAGACGGGGCATGCGTAAGCCGAGCGCGCGCCGCTCGGCTAGTACCGCGTCTAGGGTTTCTGGGACTAGGCCAAGCGCGTCCTCGGGGATGCCGATGATCTCGGGACTGTAGGGCCTTAGCTGGAAGTGGGATGTTGTTATGCATTCTAAATCTCTAATTAATGTCACGAGGCGACCACATGACGAGGATGGTTCTAGAGGTGACTGAGAGACATAGGAAACGTAGAAGGCTCAGACTAATATGCATGGGTGATGGGACTTGTTCAAAGATGAGCATTGGTGGTAAGAGAGATGGTGTTGTATCTGTTGTCAAACCTAACATAAATAAATTAAGGAACCTCAAAGATGCTCAATTATCAGCCAAAACAACCAAGGACAAACGTTCCTGGCGACGCCATAATAGAGAGCCGACCCCAAGTTGATCGGACAGGGCTATAGGAATAAGAAGGTTCTCATAATTTCCAACTAGATATTTTCAAGTTAATAAAAACTATAAATTTTTGTATAAGTTGATTTGTTACTCGAAATAAATGTTTCTAATTCTATAACAAACCTAATAAGCCAAGCTTGCAGATAAAACACCGATTTGACCAAATTGTGTTAGCACCAAGTCAAGGCTACTTAAGTTACATTTTGCTATGACTAAAGAATTTCAAAAGTCTTATCATTCAATTGTCATTTATTAAGATCTTGATATGATTGACTGTACAACTTAGGGCAAAGATATCATATGGTAAAACCTAGACCCAAAAGCGAAGTAGCACTAATATTTGCCACAACAAGGCGTGCTTAAATATCTGAAACGACTTTAATTTTATGGCCATGAGGGCGTATCAGATATTTTTGATAGATACTGATGCCGGTGACTGGACCTAGAAAATGTTCAGGATGAATAAACTTATCGTATACTAACAGCGCTGAGAGCGCCAGTGTAAGCGTACTCCGTGACGAGGATCGGGTCGCCATGGTCCAGGAGCAGGTCGATGGCCTGGTAAATCCCGTGCTGCGCCCCGTTGGTAACTAGCACGTCGCGCGGCAGCGGCGGCGGCCGGTGAAGGTCCTGTTGGAAGGAGCGGAGCTCGCTGAGGAGCGCTGGTAGCCTGGGAATTCGAATGTCATTTTGATTGCCTACTATTCGTTCTTGTTCCACTTAGCTAGCTGAGCTTACGCAACATTTCAACCCATATCATGATCATATCATCAGCGCAAAAGACACCCACTTCTGGAAAAATGCTTTATACCACAATGACCGGTCCTACGCGACTCGCATCCAGTGGACTCCAGCGGGAGTTGACCCTTATAATATCAAATCAAACTAGCTCATTTCTATGTGGGGCTGATGATTGTTTATAAGTTACGCCTGCTTTCTTGGCCTTTAATTCCCGGCCTATAATGATGTAGGGCTCCAAACACATAAGTACAATTTTTAATTAATTTGGTAAAATATATATTATATATGATATAATGTTTGGGATGGCAGGTAATTTGCTGAACGAAATTCCCCATTAGCTGCTGAAATCGTCTACAATCTTTCTGGCAAATTTATGTTATCATGGAATTACCTGACGGCCCTACGATATAATGTTACTCCAGCAATGCTTTTGTTGTCAATAATAATAAAAACGGACCCTTGAGATGGCAGGTACTGCAGCGCAGTAGCCAGCTCCTTGCCCTCCATGTGTAAAGCCCCTGCGGTGGAGCCCAGATCCAGCCGGGTGAACGGGAACACCTCCTCGTTGGGCATGCCCTCAGCTAGCGAGATCATCTGCTGGCCTACGCCGTACGCCAGGATTGCTGCAGAGACGCGATTAAGATTAGCCCAGGTGAATACTGCTTTTATGACACCAGATGGGCATTTGAATAAAAAAGTATACCTTTTGGGTTGTCGATAATAAACTTCTTCGTAGTAGACTTGACCTCGACCCTCGACCTCATCCTGTTAGTTTTAACATCTTTCGTAGGTATTTTACGTACCCCCAACCCCCCACATGTCTCTGTTTCATTGCATTTATATTAATAGGCCGGCGCGACCCGCGTCGAAACGGCAGAAATAATGGTAAATAAATATCGCAATGAAAAGTATTAAAAACGTGAAATTATTTTAACGGGTTCATATTGGCTCATATAAACTGGATGTGTCGATTTTTTCTAGTAATACCGCTTTGTGATCATAATCATCACTTCATAATTTTCGTTTGAAATGATTTGTATCACACCACCTTTATTACTATAATGAATTTTCCCAAAATGTCGACTCCTAACGTCATCACCGATATTATATTAGTTCACATAATTTGTGAATTATTTTTATGAATAAAGTTATTTTATAGTGGTCTTGGAACTCATGTTATTAATAGTTATATTGAATGGAGCGTATATTGGAACGTTATGGTTATTGAATATCTTAATTGTAGGTAGGTATACAGTAATTTTTGTGGATATGCCCGGTTGAGCGCTGCACGGCTAGCACGCGACGGCGCGCGAGCTCTCTCGATTTTTCTCGTACTATCCGTCTCTCTCTTATTAGAACACTTAGAATAAGAGGTATAGTGCGATAAAAATCGAGAGTATGTCGCGGCCGTCGTGTGCTAGACGTGCTGATATCTCTCTTATGAATATTAGGCCTATAGAAATATGTTTAAAAAAATGGTCCTAGCGCTTCACGGCCGCTGCGCTAGCTCGGATCGCGCGCTATAAGGTCGCAGACGTCGCAGTACTTCCTAAGTTCCTAACACTCCTCCTCGCTTCGCTCGTCGTCATACCTACACCGACCTGCCTTTCGAATGGAATAAGAAGGTAATAGGATATCAAAATAAATGAAAATAAAGTGGATGGATGGAAGTAGAGATCCTCTGAATTGTCACATAACACCTGTTGTTAATATTACCTACTTTTTGCACAAGCAAACTTTTGACTTTGACTTTGATACGTTAGATTTAGACCTTTAATATTATGTATAAACTGGTCATAATACTTATTCGCATTCATGATGTTATACACTTGTTCTTTATTAATACAAAATTTAGCAATAACTACTAGTGTGTATAGAAAGTATATAAATCATAAAAAATCTATAAAAAAAAAAACATAAGTATAAAAATCGTTATGATATAAAAGTATATAAACAGTAAGTAAGTAACAACAGGTGTACTTTGACGACCGCTTCAGCCTAGTTGGTACTATTGGTATTGACCCTGCCTACGAAGCAATAGGTCCCGGGTTCGAATCCCGGTAAGGGCATTTATTTGTGTGATGAGCACGATTATTGGTTTCTGAGTCATGGATGTTTTCTATGTATTTAAGTATTTATTTATCTATATAAGTATGTTTATCGACATCTAGTACCCATAGTACAAGCTTTGCTTAGTTTGTAACTAGGTCGATTTGTGTAAGATTGTCCCCTAATATTAAATATATAAATATTTATTTAATATATTTATGTTGAATGACATTATCAATATGGACAATTCGGAGTTACGATAGTTATTAATCACAATTATTATGAATAGTGATCATACCGACACAGTATAGAAGAATAATACAGTAGGTAATCTGAGGCCGTTTAGGAGCGTTCGTTACCTACTTTCGCTCGATGCGCAGGGCTGTGTCAAGTTTGTGGCTTGGCATACCTATAATACTAATTTTGCTTTTAAGTATGCAAAGTATTTCTGTTACAGTTTAATATACAATATTGTATACACAAATTAATAACATTATAGATAGTTGGGTATGTGTTTTTAGTTTCCCACATCATGGAATATTTTAATACCACTATACTATGCCTAAAATATTTCCTAGTAAGTATAATAGTTGCTAAACTGCACTACGTTGGTAGGTGCTTAGTTACAAGCCTATTCGGCTCCTTTTGATATCGTGGCACTGGCGGCTCGCTGTCTTCATACCTACGAGGCGGCTTCCTTTGACGTAGCGAGTGAGAACGAGCGAACACCGCAACAGCGCGGCCCCGATTGAAGCATTCTCCATCATTCCCGAAGGCTATGTGTGTGTGCGTACCGAACACGCGCGCATGTGTGCAGCCGTGCGATGTACCTTTGTTCGAAGTTTACTGTGATACTGATCATATATATATATATAAAAGCAGACTTCCTGACTGATTCATCACCGCACAGCCGAAACTACTGGAACTAGTAACTTGAAATTTACACCAGAACTTCCTTTTATGACGTAGGCAAGGGATAAGACGGGATTTTTGGAAATTCCATCCCTAAGGGGGTTAAATGGTAGATAGATAGATAAATCATTTATTTGGCACTGTGCAACAAAATAAAAACAAAGAAATACAGAAAAAAAGAAACAGAAAAAAAAACAACAATAAAAGAACAAGTAAAACAATTGTGGTACGGAACTAGAATTATAAATTAAAATTACGGCATACTTGTGCGTTGCAATAATGCCAAAAAGGTACTGGCTCAGTTTTGCTTTGCTCGTGTGAGCTAGCACTGATATTCTGCCAGTACCTCGGATCACGATGCAGGTGAAATATTACAAGAAAAAGAATAATAAATAAATAAAGCTTGCAAATAATATCGAATAAATAAAATAGATCTGTGTGATAGGTGAGTACTAAAAATGAAAAAATATAAGGTGTAACTATGTGTCGACAAGGAGTGTATATATTATGAAAAAACGTGTGGTGAGATGTGTGATGTCCCTTAGAAGCACGCCTATATTACAAAATCTGCAACCAAATAGCCATGAGGAATTCCTGCCACTTGCTTGTCCAAGAGAAATCTTTTAAACTTTAATTTAAAAGATTTCTTGGATGGTAATTGTCGAAGTGGCGGAGGAATGTTATTCCAGCATTTGGTTGCAAGATAACGAAAACTGCCAGTAAAGGCAACCGTCCTGTAGGGGTGTACTTCTAAGATACATCGCCGTGTTGACCTAGTGCCATAATGTGAGTGAAAAGACGAGACCCTTATTTTTCTGAACAGATAGTCAGGTTTTTGGTATTTAAGAACACCAAACAACAGGCAGGCGAGGTGTAAGTGTCGATGTGATGACATATTTAAAATGGAACTTCTATTAAGGTATGGTGTAATATGACTTCTGGGTGGGATACTATAGCAAAAACGACAACATGGGTTTTGTACACGCTGAACGAGACGACGCGTTTTAGCCAGTAAACGTGGTCCATAGATGATGTCTCCGTAATTTAATCTGGATAGAATCAGAGATTCACACAGAGCTACTCGTACCTGTTCGCTCAAAAGATTTCGGATTTGGTACAAGACCTTGAGCCGGAAAAAACAAGATTTTACCAGATTTTTTAAGTGGCTCTCAAAGCGTAACTGACTGTCCATTATGATCCCCAAATTTATTAGCTTCCTCTACTCGTTCAATTTGTGTACCACCAATAGCTACTGCTGGGTTACCGTTCAAAATTCTTGAAATTTGAGTTTTGGAACCAAGGATCATAAATTTGGATTTCTGTGGATTCAGCAGTAACCCGTTTTTATCAGCCCACGTAGCAATACTGTTCAAATCGTTATTTATTTTGCAGACAGACTGCAAAATCTCGTGGAGCAGCTGACAGGTACAATTGAACATCATCTGCGTATAAATGAAATTTACAGTGCCTAATGGCGTTGACTATCAGCCCTATATATAATAAAAAGTAACGGTCCGAGTATAGAGCCCTGAGAAACGCCACGAAGTAAGGGTTTTGGCGCTGATTCCAACAAGGTGCCATCTACCTTTGCTATTTTAACCGATTGTGTTCGATTACTTAATCGAACACAATCGGTTAATCGGTAATTATTAAACCAAAAAAGTGACTTTGCATCGATACCATAGAATGTCAATTTAGAAAGAAGCAGAGGAATATTAATACTGTCAAAAGCTCGGGAGAAATCTAATAGTACCAGACACGTGCCCTTGCCCGAGTCTAGCTCTGACAATATTGTCAACGACGTCCATAAGTGCGGTCACCATTCCCACGCCCTTACGAAAACCAGACTGCATTGCCGGCAAAATGCCGTTGGCCTCAACGTAGTGACTGAGCTGTGTGCAGACTGCTTTTTCAAGTACCTTGGACAGAAAAGGCAGTATGCTAATGGGTCTGAGATCCTTAAACTGAAGCGGGCTTTCTACTTTGGGCAAAGGCGTAACTAAAGCTGACTTCCACGCCTCGGGCACCTCCCCGGTCAATATAGATTTGTTAATGATAGCAGTTATTACTGACATGGTCCATGGAAGCGTAAGCAATATCATATCCCTCCCGATCCCGTCGATACCAACGGCATTGGTTGAGATAGACAGTATGATTTTACCTACAACGTGCTCATTCACCGGTTTTAATGTAAAAGACGCATCACAAAATTTATGGAACTCGAAAAACGTCAACGATGATAATGAAACCTTATCACCACCAGGTACATTTAGAAAACTATCATTGACCGCATTTGGGTCGTTAAAACGATCCGGAAGACAGTCACGCTTTTTTGGGTCAATCAGGACCGTTTTTTTAAAGTTTTTCCACAGTGTTTTTGAGTCATCACTATGTGAATTTATGTGATAATTATAATATGCCCGTTTCTCCAAATAAATACTATTTTTTACTACTTTTTTAAAGTCAATATATGATCTTCTGTGAACTTCGGATTTGGAATGGCGATACCTAATGTGCGCTTCGTTACGTTTTTCTATCATAATATGAATTGTGTCAGTTATCCAGGGTAAGGAACAATTCGTTTTAATTTTGACGGTTTTTACTGTTGCGTGTTTGTTAAGGAGCGAAAGGACGTGAGAATTAAAAGAGGTCAGCATTTCGTGCACAGAGTTCATATTGGCCACAGAAACCCAATCGATTGACCGTAGATCCCTATTAAAAATTTCAATATCTATGTTTTTAAATGGTCTATAAGTGATCGTTTTAGGTGGGGGTTTAGTACGTTTTATAGGGATAGTGACAAGTATCATATAATGACCGAGTGAACCGGTTATGTTTGCAACACAAACATCTTGTACAGGGGCATTGGTACACACCACGTCAATTAGGGTTTAATTGTCACTGGAATAGTGAGTAGGCTCCTTTACTACTTGCTCTAGATCTAAACATTGCAGAAATGAGTTAAATTTCAGCGTCGCACAATTACTAGTATGTAACATATTTATATTAAAATCTCCTAGCAAAAAGATTTGGTCATATTTCGAAAAATAAGCTACAGATTCTGTCAAAGAGTCCAAAAACAAATCAACATTAACCCAGTTCGGACGGTAAGCAGTACCTATAATCAGACGACGGCAGTTGACCGTGACGGAGAGCCACATTTGCTCAACTGAGGCGCTAGGGTGGGTAACACGACGAGCGCGTACGCCGTGCTTGAAGTAAAAAGCCAGCCCTCCGCCGCGGCCACCGCGCATCCCTTTTGGCCGAGGCGCACTTAAAAACTTGTACCCGGGCGCGACAGGCGCGCGTTGTTCATGACCTTCACGCAACCATGTTTCATTTATTGCTATAATATCCGGTGCATATTTAACCATAGCTACCAAGAGTCGTCATGTCCAGTACCTAGTGAACCTGCGTTATATAGTGCTAACTTAAGGAACTTGCTTTTAGGGGCCATGAGTAAAATTAATATGAACAATGATGATTCGATTGCGTCATAAAACCCAGCGGCCAGCCCAAGCGCGTATGACCTGTTTTTATAGTCAGTCGCAGACGGTTTACGGTGATTATCCAAACTCCGATTGCGCTGTATAATATAATATCGCAATATATTTCCGTGAGAAAACAATAATTTTTACACAGATAATAGGGATTAGTGTATTGTGTATAATGAAATATAGTGATGAGTATAAATAATAGTATAAAGTCTTTTAAATGAGAGATTGTGATTTCTGAAACTATAACCATGTTTGTCATTATTGCAACGCACGACTTTCTATTAAAAGTAATAAGGTACACAGAATCATAATATCGTGCTAATCTTTTGAGAACTCTATAACTACAACAGGAAACATCTAACAAAGAAAATAGCCCATATTGCCTACACATATGATACAATAATATAAAATCTAGGTGATTAAATAGTAAGTGAGCCAAAAACACGAGCCAAGTCTAGCTCAGTGCGTGCGTATCCGATGCCGCGGTATGTCTTCGCCGGAGCGCTGCCTGGCATCAATCCTGCCATCCCGGGTCCATACAAATCGCCAGCCGTGACGCTGCTTCAGTTCTCGGTCCATCTGGAACAGCCGCCGTTTGGTAGGAGTCAGCCGTTCATTGATGTAGAACCGGCGGGGTGAGCCAGGCAGCCCCGCGCCTTCAGTGGTGGCTCCACGGCGAACCCGCGCCGCCTGGAGCAGCTGATCTAGCACGGCGCGGCGCGCCAGCCGCATCACGATGAGACGAGGCCGGGCGGAGGGCCCCTGGACGCCCTCCTCGAGCAGCTGCTGGGGCGCGCGCCCTACCCGTGTGACGCTGACGATGTCCTGCTCCGTGAGTGTTACTCCTAGTTTCTGGCTTAAAGTAATTGCAACGTGCATAGTATTTTCGCCCCTCTCTTCTGGAACACATGATATTTCTACGTCGGTGAGTAGCAGGTCCTGATCCCGATCATTTAGCTCCGATCTCAACTGAGCGATTGTGTCCACAAGGGTACTGTTTGCCTGCTGGTCGTTGTCGTGGCACGGGTTTTTGGATTCCAAAGCTTCAACACGGGCGCAAAGGCCATCAACACGCCTGTCACAACCATCGATTCGGGTGGTTAAATTCGCCATTGTCACCCTCAAATCATGGAGCTGCTGCGTCATGGCGCGCATCTCTTCACGAAAGAGACGCAGTTCTGCCACAAGCATTTCGGTTTCACGGGACATACTAGCTGTGGCCTTTAATGTTGTGAAGTTATTAGGGGGTGTCGTTATATGACTTTGACTTTGGCTGTCCATGTACGAGACCTTCATGATGGAGCTGTCCTCATGATGACCCGCTGGGCTTATGGGTTTGAGAGTCCTGCCCCCTCGGTATAATGTGACATTATTATTGCCACTACGGACCAGTGTGTTGGTATTGTCGGATCTGGGTTCAGCACTTTTACATTGTAAGCACTTCCAATTGTCTTTTTGTTTGGGTTTCATAGTTTTACTAAAATAGTCCACGGAAACATTTGCACAAATAATGTCATAATGTCCACGACCATTTAAACATGTTAAAAAATTTAAATCCTCGATAAATAGGAGTGCAAAGTTTGTATGGGGGAAACTCTTTTTTTTTGAGCTACAGACTTGAAACTTTGTAAAAAGATTACTTATTAAAAACACAAAAAGTACTTTCAGCGTTTTAGAAAATTTCACTCCTAAGGGGGTTAAATAGGGGTGCAATGTTTGTATAGGGAAAACATTATTTTTAGAACTAGAGACTTGAAACTTTGTAGAAAGATTACTTATTAAAAAACACAAAAAGTACTTTCAGCGTTTTAGAAAATTACACCCCTAAAGGGGTTAAATAGGGGTGCAAGGTTTTTATGGAGGGAACTTTATTTTTTGAGCGAGACTTGAAACTTTGTAGAAAGATTACTTATTAAAAACAAGAAAAGTACTTTCAGCGTTTCAAAAAATGCCACCCCTAAGGTTAAATAGGGGTGCAAAGTTTGTATGGGGGGAATTTTTGTTTTGAGCTAGAGACTTGAAACTTTGTAGAAAGATTACTTATTAAAAAACACGAAAGGGGGTTAAATAGGGGTACAAAGTCTGTATGGGGAAAACATATTTTTTTGAACTAGAGACTTGAAACTTTGTAGCAAGATGACTTAATAAAAAACACGAAAAGTACTTTCAGCGTTTCAGAAAATTCCTCCTCTAAGGGGGTTAAATAGGGGTGCAAATTTTGTATGGGGGAAACTTTTTTTTTGAGCGAGACTTGAAACTTTGTAGAAATATTACTTATTATAAAACACGAAAATTACTTTCGACGTTCAGAAAATTCCACCCCTAAGGGGTTAAATAGGGGTGCAAAGTTAGTATGGAGGAAATTTTTTTTTGAGCTAGAGACTTGAAACTTTGTAGAAAGATTACTTATTAAAACACACGAAAAGTACTTTCAGCGTTTTTGAAAATTCCACCCCCAAGGGGGTTAAATAGGGGTGCAAAGTTTGTATGGAGGGAATTTTATTTTTTCAGCTAGAAACTTGAAACTTTGTAGAAAGATTACTTATATGAATACGAAAAAATATGTATTAGCGTTTTAAAAAATTCTTCTCCTAAGGGGGTTAAAATAGGGATGCAAATGTTGTATGAGGGAAACTTTTCCGTTTGAGCTAGAAACTTGAAGCTTTGTAGCCAGATTACGTATTTGAATACAAAAAGAACTTTAATCGTTTTGGAAACATCCACCCCCAAGGGGGTTAAAAAGGGTTGCAAGGTTTGTATGGGAAACACTTTTTTTTGAGCTAGAGATTTGAAACTTTGTAGAAAGATTACTTATTATAATATAAACAATTACTTCCAGCGTTTTAGAAAATTCTATCCCTAAGAGGGTTAAAAAGGGGTTCAAGCTTTGAATGAGAAACACTCATTTTTGAGCTGGAGACTTAAAGCGTTGTATAAAGATTTCTTATCAGAATAAATAAAAGTTCTTTCAGCGTTTAGGAAAAACTCCACCCTTAAGGGGTTAAAACGGGATTCAAGGTCTATTTTATGGAAACCAAGAAAATGTTATAGTAAGAGATTTTTAACTTCGGTCTTAGCCTGTATGTTAAAAGACTACAAAACTGATTCAGTTTCTTGAAATTTATTCCCTATAGGGGTTAAAGGGGGTTCAACGTTTCTTAAAATTCATCCTCTACGGAGGTTAGAAAGGGTTGGAAGAAAAGTAGGTAAGTTTAAGTTAGAACCACGACCCTTACAGAACCGAACAGCTACCAGAAATGTAGGTTAGGTTAGGTTAGAACTGGGATGCTCCCAGAACCGAAAAGTAGGTAAGTAGTAGTAGTAAGTAGGTGCGGATTATTTTGTTAATTTAAAATATTTTTTTGGTTAATCAGAATAATATTATTCTCTAACACCGTTAAATGGGGACCGCGGATGGACATGGAGTTCTACGTCTTTTAGCATTAGATTACGTTTGCTTTCAAAACTATTTTCAGTAATGTAGCTTTCTTTAATACATTATGATTATGAACAATATGCAATTTAAGCTGAAACGTCTGTTGATGATTTTTAAGATATTTATATGTGTAAAAACATAGTTTTCAATTTAAACTAATGAACTCTTCGCACTGTTACCTTTTACGCTTAATCCCTGAACGGATTTTAGATTAAATTTTCCGTACAGATAATTTGAGACCCTAATTTGAGGATATAGGATAGTTAGTATCTCGGAAATCATCCGTTAAGATGATAGAACTTTGTTAAGGGCAGCTATAATTAAGGCTTCGCCTACAATCATTTAATAGCAATCATTTTTCTAAGACGGTAACAAGTTCTACGCGGACGAAGTCGCGGGCAACAGCTAGTTATGATATAAAATTGTATGAGACAAATTTTCGGAAATCCAATAATCGAAGTGGCAAGTTTATATGAACTTTGGCGCACCCTATTTTAACAAACGATAAATAAGCTATAATCATTATTTCAATATGTAGATATTTAAAGAACTGGGTTGGCATTTGGGTCTGATAATCATGTTAAAAAAATGACATTTCTTTTCATATGCAAATAGCGTCAAATTTAATATAATTATGTATTATCATATAATGAGCAAAGTATTCGGCTCACGAACAACAAAATTTGATACATTTTTGGTTGTCGATTTTGTTATCTTCATTCATCATTACAATATAAGCCCACGTGCTATCGAAGTATCTAATGTTGTTGTCACAGAATGTGGTTGTCGTATACTCGTACCAGTCCGCACTGGCCGTTCTGGGTCGTTATCAGCAGAGGCCGAGATATGCCAGTTCATGACCCATTCATTCTTTTCTTCGATGGCATCATACTTTGTATTATACGAATTTATGTCGCAAATTCGAATTATTGTCTACAATAATTGATGTTTTATCGTAACCTAAAGAACCTCAGAACCTATATGTAGATGAATATAGGTTTTATTTTTACACCATTCCACTTGTTGGAGTGAGGAGTGAGCGTAAATGGCCAGCTATGTACGGTAAATGAGCGTTTCTTAAAAAAAATGCCACTACATTTTTTCGGAGATTTTCTGCAACTTTTTTGTTATTTCTACTCAAAATCACGATGTCTTTCCATCCCAATAGGAGAAAAAAAGTGTCCCAAAATATCCATACATTTTTGAACTTTCCTATTGTGTTACCACTATACAAAGTATAAGGTAAATGGTAACACAATAGGAAAAATATGTATGGGACAGTTTTTTGTCCTACCAGGGTCGAAAGAGCTCTTGATTCTGAGTGGAAAAAGTTAACGTAAAATTTATAGAAGTACAATTAATAATAGTGACATTTTTTTGAGAAACGCTCAAATAGGGTTCGCTTCTGCCTTAATGCTGCATAAAATGATGAATTCTGAATTTTGATTATTCTTTTCCAACTTTGTTGATAAAGGAATGGTTTGATAGACATATCAAAAGTGAAGGTAAGTAGTTATTTTAGTTGAAACATACAGTCATGGTTTACATAAACCACCATTTACATATTTTTTTGTATTTCTGTTGCGATGTGCTATAAAGAGTATTTGTTGTATTGTATAATCTACATAGGTAAATATTATTTAGTCATATAGATAACTTCCTCCTTGGTCATGCATGAAAGCAAGGCCACCAGCAAAGGTTGATACCTTGTATCAACCCGATATAAACATAAGCATTTAGTGGATTTGTATACAAACTACTTACTCAGTGATAAGCCTCAGTGATGCATAGTTATGTGGTGTAATTTCACCTAACTACTAAATCATATAATTCGTATTAGCCTAAGTTTTTGGCAACGTATCGAGGTCTTATAATGTCAACAGCATACTTATCGCCAAACTAATCTCGCTAAAAACATCACATACACCCCCTCGTGCGTCTAATAGTCACTATCCAAAGTAACGATACCTAACTATAACAAATAACATAACTTTGTTAGTTTAGTTTATACAAGCAGGCGCAAGTTTATGCAAAATGACCTGGAGATACACAAAGGGATCTAGACCTAATTGGGCCAAATGTTGTCAAATGAGTGGATTGGGCAAATCTTCCCTTCATATGGTAGTAGGGCTTTCGCCACGGTTGCTCGACTAGTATTTCACTCACTAATAGGATTTAGCTATTAGAGGTCAAAGTGAGGCACTGGCAGCCACCCCGGGCATGGCAAAGGCATCGACATCGGCAAAGTTGCCTCTAGTATCGGACTAGCCGAGGAGAGGACTTCCTGCGAATGGGTTGCGAGCTTTCTGTTCGACAGATGCATCCGAGCCGTAGTAGACGGTACGGCATGTAAACCCTGGTGTCCCACAAGGCTCCGTACTGCCTCCAACGCTGTTAACGCCTTGGCCACGACTTTGGTCTTAAGCGACCTGTGGCAGCGGTTTTTCTAATTCATTGCGCGTGATCCCAACTAACCACAGTACGTTGCGCGTCTCGACCGCGCAATGAACAGATAAAACGCTGCCGCAGGTCGCTTAAGACCAAAGTCGTGGCCAAGGCGTAAGGTGACATGCTCCCCATTGACAATATTCACTGTTACGCAAACTGGGACTGGGCCACGGGATGTGTATTATACGGGCTGCGCCAACAACCTCGTTCTGTTGTGGTAGAGAGCTAGAGAGAGTGTAACAACTTGTGTCCGGAATCGAAAGCACTCTGTCTGGGAGGGATAATTGGGTCCGAGTTTACCCCTCGAAGACATAAGTAGGCGCATTCACTGCGTAGAAAACTCCTTTTATGCTTGGTTATTGGTGCTGACGTTTCCATCGACCTTCAATTTCGTAGTTGTTTTGTTAAGAAGGTACAGAGGGTAAAGTAAGGTAAGCTACCAACTAAATGTGCGTAACAGAAGTACTTTAATCTGTGTGTGGGTCGTACGTTTGTTTCTCACCGTAGTGGTATAAATAATAGGCAAAGAAGTTTACCATTTCGCAATATAGTCAGAACGAGTATCACCATACTGGTTTCAACTAATCCTTTCGGAACGTTCTGTCCGTTTCCCTAAACGCCCGTTCCCAAAACATCCGTTCCCGTCACCACCTTTTCCCAATTAATCCGTTTCCCGATATAAGTATTTCCCAGAATGTGCTTCTCCCAAAACATTGGTTTGGCTTGATATCCGTATCCAAAAAAGACATAATCCCGAAATGACCGTTCCGATCACTACCGTGATTCTCCCAAAAGATACGTTTGTCTTGATCAACTTGTCAACACACCCGTTCCCAAAACATCCGTTCCCGTCACCACTTTTTCCTAAATAATCCGTTCCCCGATAAATATTTTACATACATATTGTACCGCATAAAGTAAAGTTCTTGGTTACCATACTAATGGTTTTTAATTTATGTAGAAAATGATCCTTCGTCCACGTTCATAACCAAGGTTTCGAATAAAGGTTTTGAATAAGGATTTTTTCACTGTTTCAAACCAGTTATGAAACAAGACTTTTTCGTCCACGATCATAACCAAGGTTTCATAACTGGTTATGAATAAGGATTTTTTTTTCACTGTTTCATAACCAGTTATGAAACAAGACATTTTTTCCATTTTCATAACCACAACCCTACCTATTCTACTCTAAGGCAGGTCGGTGTAGGTACGACACCGAGCGAAGCGAGGAAGAGTGTTAGGTGTACTAACTGCGATCCTACAGCGCGCGAGCCGAGCGAGCGAAGCGAGCGTGCCGTGGCAGCGACCAGCGAAGCGCCAGAACCGACTTTACGGATATATATTTTTTCGGGTCTTTTGGGAATACGGGTGTCATGAGAGACAGATCTTTTGGCATATAAATGCTATGAAAACCGGGTGTTTTGACATACTGATGCGATTATAAACGGGTCTTTTGGCCTACGTTCATTTTAAGAAACTGATATTTTGGAACGGGTGTTTCGGGAAACGGACAGAACGTTCCGAAAGGCAAGTAATCAAAAGTAACATTTATTTGAAACAAATTCAAGTCAGAAATGCACTATCGTTGCACTAGAATATGAAGTTGTAGTTATTTAGCAAGATTGAACTGCGCGCGACCGTGGCAGGGTTATCGCATTAGCCTAATAGGTTATAAACTAACCCTCGGCTTCAAGGAACCAGGAAAATGAGTTAGTTTTGCAACGCAGACTTCACCCCACTCTACGACGTTGGAAAACGCGATATTTGTAAACAACAAATCTTACTAAAAAGATAGTGAAGCTAGTAATTTGGATTTAATAAGGAAGTCTTTACTTCAGAATTGAATAAAAAACGAATGGTAAAGGGGTCTATAGGTCTATACGTCTCCAGAACAAATTAAAATCGCAATCAAGTAACACAGCACTACTACAAAAAACATACTAGGGATGTCGCACAAAATATACAATAAGCTTCCACAGCACATCCTTGCCAAAAATGGAAATGATGTAGATTTTAACAGGAGTTTGAAGTTATTTCTTACGGAAAAAGCATATTATACGGTAACAGAATTTTTGACTGATGTATTTGATAAATATTGACATATACTACACTCTTTCTTATTGTTATACCTCTTTTGACCTATTTAATTTAATTTAATTTAACGAATCAATTTAAATTTCATGACATGTATTAAAATTACTCTATCTATTGTTTTGACATCACATAGTGATACGAAAGCTAATGTAACACCTTGTATACCTATACCTATGTTGAACAAATAAAATTTTGAATCTCTGATTAGTTAAAGCAGTAACTGAACTTTAATCTTTTAAGGCCTTTCTAGACGATTCATTAGATCTATAATTTATTTATTTATTTGACAAAAAGTTTATATGACATTACAGATTGACCAATGCGTCACAAAACTTAGACTAAAAACAATTTAAAAAATTAAATTTCACCATTCAAAGTAAAAGCAAATTATGTTGGCACAGTTGAGCAACTAGCATCCATCACCTCACAGAATCTCAAACACTCACTACACACTGCTGCCCATCGCCACGCAAACAAGCCGCACTCAGGTGTTGATGCCAGGAGCATATTGAGCTGTGAAACGGCGCGGGGGAGCGGCGAGTTCCAACACGACACAGTACGCATCGGCGGCACGGCCAGCAGGTCGCGTCGTCACGGTCTGAGGGCTGTCCTTGGAACATTCGGGACATACAGTCGCACCAGACGCTCAACAAGTTCGGGACAGTCCGACTCACCACGCAAGGCTCGACATGCCGTGATCATAAGGTGGTAATTCCGCCTGACCTCTAAGGAGTTGTACCCAAGGGAACCGAGAAGATACTTGGTTGGGTATAGATACGGGTAGCATCCGAATACCTTTTTATAGAATGCTTTTTGGACCTTCTCAAGAAGTAAGGCGTACGTCGATTCGTAGGGGCTCCATACGATCGATGAAGTCTCCAGCTTATTCTTTACTAAGGCATTTTAAACCATTTTTAAGGCCACCGGGTCATGAAAATCGCGGAGGTTTCGAATCACGAAGCTCAGTCTTTGAAAGCAGTTCGTAGCAAGAGAAGAAATATGCTCGTGAAAAGTGAGCCACGCATCGAACACTACGCCCAGATCCTTGACGGAGAAAACACGATTTATCGGCTCTGACCCTAGCATGTATTGCGCATGTAAAGCGGTACGAGAGCGGCTAAATGTACACACACAACACTTGGCTGGGTTAAAATGAAGTCTATTCTCCATACTCCACCGGAACACCAGGTTGATGTCCTCTTGTAACGTATCACAATCGGTTCTTTGCTCTATCCCGTATACCAACTTCAGATCATCAGCATATAAGAGACACTGAGCCGCCCAAAGAACCGATTTGAGATCGTTAATCATAATCCCGAATAACAAAGGTCCTAAGATGGAGCCTTGACTGACGCCAGATCTGGTATGATAAGGAGTCGAAACAAAACGCTTGTCCACCATTTGTCTTGAGACTACCTACGTGCTGCCAGAAAGCACGGGGATTGACTTTAATTGTACTTTGAATTCGCTCAATGTAGCTATCGTAAGCAGATTTCAAACGCTCTTTCACCTTTGACCTCAATATCGCAAACTTTTTGTAAACGTTATTATCCCCGGTAGACTTCCATTCCCGATGCAGATTACTTTTCCGCTTGATGTCTCCGATCAGGTCACCCGTAAACCACACAGAGGACCTACCGCGAAACGAAAACGAACTTCATTCGTGTACCTCCATCTCTGTCGCACTTGCAAGTTCGAGCGACAGAGAGGGAGATACACGAACGAAGTTCGTTTTCATTTCGCGGTAGCCGCTCAGGATATCGTCTACTCGAACTGGTTGGCCGTTTCCGTTTAGGTATAATATAAATTATTTAATGTTTATAGACTAAAACATTGAGTTTGTTTCTGACGCTAATACAATACATACATACAAAGCATTATCGTTTTTACTTTTAAACGCCAGAATCGGGCCACTACAGTTTTTTTATTGGCATGTTAAGGGTTCAGCGCCCTTTGTTACTATTGAAAATTAATGGAAAAAGCTCATTAAAAATATGTGCATTGAAAGGTACATATCTCTGGTTTCAAAATGGAAGAATACAAGCATCCATAAACCGCACTTCGATGGCTTATTTTTATTTACATTTTTTAATCACTCTTCTTTCTCGTAATCAAGTACCTATCCATCACATAATAAGAAAAAATATATGTATGTAGCTAGGTATATTATTTACGGCTAGATGCCCCCGCTGGCTCGAGTAGCTAGTTTCGATGAGATCCCCAAACTGTTTGGTTCCTCTTCGTAGGTAATTTTCCATACGCGTTTTTCCCCGCTCTCATCTGTGTTCGTGAAATACGTCAGCGTAAAGCAAAAGAGGTAGGTACTTACTACTTTCGCTTTGTCGAATTTAAATCAAAAGACAGTTTAAGTACACGCGGCAAACTTCATATTTTCGCAACCATGATACAAGATCTACAATAATACAAGCCGTCTAAGGACATTTTTATGTCGGACATAAAGCATTTGTCCCTCTCGCACTCGCATATTTGCCAGAAAGGGACGAATGCTTTATGTCCGACATAAAACTTAGTGTGCTAGGGGGTCAGTTCAATTACCTCATCCACGAATCCCACGATTAGAAGATGATTTTCTAGCGCGTGAGGTCCGAATGTTTGAAGGACCAATGTAGGCCGCGGGATCTGCGGTGAATGTTGGAAAGTCCGGAGAACAGTAACAAAATGTTTATCTTCTTAGAATCTTGAGCACAAAAAAAGTGAAATGTTAAAAATGTTAATGATGCACCAAGTTGCGAAGGTACTGAAAACTATACTTAATTAATAAGTATAACATTGATTAATGCGGTTTTTGCTAACTGAGCGCACGTGTTAGGTGCATTGTACCGAACAACCGTTACTGATATCGGTTTGACCCCGGATTTGCACTCGCCTAAAATGTGAGTTCCCGGGGTTATAAAGAAAGCTTAATACGTAAACCTAAAATAATACAAGTCTTTTCAAACACAGTTGTCTGAAAGAGTAGTTGCAGTTGAGTGAGACATTACTAATATATTGCTTTTAAAAAATACCAAAGAGTTACTTAATCACACCACAATATTTCGGCAATGACACAGGCATAGAAGATAACCAACCTGAACGCATGGCCAACCTATCCGATATTCTCTTCAGTCGTTCGATTTTGAAAGAGTGGTCGTGGTTTCATGATGATTTACTGTGGATAAAGCAGGCCCCGCGATGCGCCCGACTTTTTACGGTCTTCAGCTTCACGGGACCATTGGACTATCGTGGTTTGCGCCGCAGCTTTTATCAAATCTGTCCAACGCGTAGGTGAACGGTCGCGTGATCGCTTCCCTTCTAGCCGTCCTTGGACAACTAGTCATTCCTTGGAACTTCTTGAAGTTTCGGTAGTACCTATCAATAAAGTAGATGTACTTACTAATCTGCCTAGTCAGCGCAGGCTTTCTTCTGGCAGCCCTGTGGCTGATGAACCGGTCGTAGTCGGCCTCCGTCAGCGGGCGGTGCTCGGTGCTCGCCCCATCATCGTAAAACTTAAAGAGGTCGTCGACCTCCTGCGTGTAGGCCCGCGCCGGCACAGGCCTCTCCAGCAGTCTCCGCACGGCCTTGTGGCCTCGCAGCAGTTTCGATGGCACAAACATTTTGTTCAAGTCAATATAAGTACTATGGCTACCGCCCACTGATGCAAACTATAAGGTATGGGGTCCGACAAAGTCTACCCTTGTCAATAAAAATGCTTTTGAAAATGTTAAGTTTCACGTAATCGGCACACAAAAAAACCAAGAATTATTTGGAATTAGAATAAAAGAGTCTGAATTTATAACGACTGAAGTTTTTGTAAATAAGTAAAGTTTCACTTTTAATTATTTCTAATATATTTAATGGCACACAACGAGCACTTTTCGCGATAACGCTCACCCTTTAAATGTGGCTTGCTGATAATTATTGCAGACGTGTTTCAGATAAATAAAAATGTTTACCTTATTCTCGGGTGATTGTGATTAGTTATTTAAAAATTGGTCAAGAGCAAGTCGGGCTCACGAGTGGGTTCCTTGATTGGAAGTCAAGGTCAGATATTTTACAACTAGTTCGGACCTGTTATTACGCAATACAAATAGTGTGGCGTTTACGATTTACTGTCATTCATCACAAATGGAAGATTGAGAAATGAAATTATTGGTCGAATCTGAATCATATCAATTTGAAAATCTTCGACATGGAAAATTCTCTGAAAAATGCGAAAAATAAATTACGTCCTAAAATTTAAATTGAGATACTTGATATATCAATAGGTCGAAAGAAATACTTACGGTACGTTCTTATGCAATTACGCACACTCCAAAAAGATAACCAATCGTATCGTCATATATGAATTTTGTATATAAAATAGTCGAATTTCATATTCAATTTTGATTTAATTTGATAGACAACATTGACTTTGCACGTATTTAAATAGAAACCTAAATCATACTGGACAAAATTCCATTTGGGCTAGATTGTTTTAAACAAGAAAAAAAATAAGTTATTATAAAAAAAAAGTATTGACACTATTATATATTTTGACCAAATTGCTTTTGGTCCAATTTCAAAATGGTAATTTCGTATAGTCGATTTTCCATTTGTGCCGAATGACGGTAAATCATCACAACATATCGTGAAATAATAATTAATTTAAACTTATCTTACATAACTTTGCAAGCATACGGAATGCTGACTGGTATCTTAGACCTGTCGCATGACTCGGGTACGCGCGCAGTCGTTAGAAAAACATTTCATATTTTTTTATCATAATGCTTTACAATTGTATACTTGGCAAAAATATTTCCTAGAAATCTAACGTATCTATATTTATTGATAACCTATCGCAATCACTAAAATTTATTGACCGAATATCGTTTGTCCGAAAACTTTTCGTATTTTTATGAGTTCTCCGACTTTACAATTCATTACTTTTTTCTTTTACGATTTGATGTTATCCAAATGTTTCAGTTTCCGAAAAACTTTTACCGCTACAGTCATTTGAGCTTGGGCTTGTTACAACTTTTGTTTTACAGCCAATTTTTTACTTATCCATAATTACTTTCCGCATTTCATACGTTCGTTCGTACGTTTGTACGTACGTAGTGAAATTCAAAGTACTTTTACGGAGACTCAAAGGCAGGTCGGTGTAGGTAGGTACGAGGACGAGCGAAGCGAGGAGGAGTGTTAGGTGAACTGCGACCCTACAGCGCGCGAGCCGAGCGAGCGTAGCGAGCGTGCCTCGGCAGCGGCCGGCGAAGCGCCAGTACCGAACACTTTTTTACAACCTAATACTTACATATGTTGCATATAAGTAAGGGTCAGATCGGATGAAATAACTTGATAAACAAATGTAATTATTTAGTAACGATTTATTTAAAGAACTTAAGAAACTTACTTCAGGTAATAAATTTATTTTGTTATTCATCGTAATACTCACAACGGAAAAAAAATGTAAAGAAAACATATAAGTAATAATAGTATGCACTTGTTTGTATATTTACCATAAACACAGATTTGGGAGTCGGGAGGATAACCTTAGCTTAATTTCAAACTTTTTGCTAATGTTTTTAAATATAGAAAATGCATAGGTACCAACCATTTTCATAAACAAACATTAGTAACATATGTGTGCTCCGTATGAACAATAATATGCCAAATATAATAAAGCCGATTCGATAAAACATGAACAGATAATGATATTGCGGGTATACCAATAATTGGGAATCATTGATTTATCAAACAATTACAAAAGCTAAATCAAACCAAAAAAAAGTGTCAGACAAACGAAAAAAAGGCAAACGAAGTTTGTCGAATAGTAAATGCCGAAATGAAAATAGGACAAAAAGTTTATTGATTCAGATAGGTAGCCGTATTTACTTAACCTAAAAAACGTGGACTATTTCGTCGTATATTTTTCTCACATGTAGTGCTGCGTAGTTATACGAGTCATAATTATGTAATTAGTCGATCTTATCGAAAAAAATATCTTATCTATAAAGGCTCTCACAAAAGACAAGTTCAATGAATCGTATAAAAATGTAATCACAACTACTTGAGACAATTAGTAATACGTAGGCATCGTATTGGAATAATGGGGTAGGCGTTCACATCATATTTCCATAATCTAGATTGAATATTATGATCCTTTGATCATAATGGTAAAAATGTGGTGGTGGGTTTGGGTAAAAATGTTGTAATTTTTTTTAGATGCGCCTCTCGTAAAAGTGGTAGATTATGATAGATCTACTCAAAACAAACATATTTTGCTAGGAAACGAAATACACTAAAATGCATCGGAGCCGAAATATTAGCAATATATATTTTCACAGGTCATATTGTAGTTATAAACTAAACTTCAAACATAATATATATCTCGGCTCCGATATTGTTTAACGCATTTAATTGTATATATCTTTGCATATTAAGAGGTCCTAAACGATTATTAAAAATCCTTGGCCGCTGCAAAAAAAAGACATTTTTCTTTCTTTTTTTGCAGCGGCCAAGGAACAAGGTTACCCAATGCCCTTTAATTGACTTGTTTTGCACATTCATTATTGTTGTGTCATTAAATGCACTTTAACGGGAGTAGCCCGTGCTTCAGGTACTGACTCAACTTGAGGAAAGCGGTAGATTTCAGCACAAGAAAAAGGAGGATTTTAAAAAATGTGGACCACTTATAGATAAATGTTACCATTCTCATGCTCTCCACATTTTTGTTCTCTTCCCTTCCACCATTTCCTTTCCAAATTCGCCGCCTGTTCTTCAAGGCTGAGGTCCTTCACCACCATGAGCACAGTTCTTCACCACCCAAATCTCTTTATTTATGGGCTAGTTCAATTTCTCCCTGTATCTTGACTTTTGGATACTGACGCCCGTGGCATTCGCTCATCCTTTTCAATTTGTAACGTGCCAGTTAGATGTTGGTGCTGGTGCGGCTGGCGCGGCCGCGGCGGGGCGTTGGGCCCGCGCTGGCCTCGGTGGGCGTGCCCGCCGTGCTCGACGCGGGAAACAACCTGTAGGGAAAACTTCTCTTAAAAACCTTTATCAACGTCATAAACTGCAGGCAACATTCCAAGTATCTGCTGCACTACCCGCGTGGAATACAAGGATGTGAACATTCACGAACACTTAGCGAATTTCCACTACCACAATAAGCATACCTACCTCACTGAAGATCCTAATCGCATTTCAAAATTTTTTGTACCCGTTCTGACTGACACGTTTGCTCGGCGCGTAAAACGCATTGTATTACGATTGACATCGCAAACGGCGAACAAAAATTTTCTTCTCCAGCTAGTCGATAGCGTATTGTTTCTTGCGTAAACTTAGCACGCAGTAACATTAGGTAAGTAGTTATAAAGTATTTACTCGTATTTGTATGGCGAAATTACAGTTGCGCTTTTCTAACGCTCGTTCGAACCTCATGGCCCCTCTGACCTCATAGCACGTGCGTACGCGTCGGTCATCTCGTCGACCGGTGGCAGCGGCGCCATCTCGTAGGTGCGGAGCGCAAGGTATGGCGCGCCGGCGGTCACCGCGCATGCCATCTGTTGACAGGGGAAGTACTGTTATCTTTCGGTTGGTGCATTCGGTGGTGCAAGCCACAGTAAACCAAGTAGATATAGTATTCTAAATCAATTAACTTAATAGTCCGGTGGCCGACTGCAAAAAACCCTAAGTACCTGATAAAAAAATAGAATTTACCTAATCTATAGGGGTAGCTGACTTTTAGTAGCTTCAACTACTTTTGGTCGGCCGCGGCTTAACTTAACTTGGCAAATTTTGCGCAAATGGCAAAAAGGTGGTACAAAAATTCATCTAAAAAAACCTCATCGTTAAATATGTAGAATTAGTTAGAAGGCAGACACACGCCTATTAATAAGAATAGGCGTGTATCTGCCTCTTAGGAACAGGATAGAAACAAAGAAATGGTTAACATGGCAAATTTTGCTCAAATAGCAAAATAGTGGTACAAAAATTCATCTTAAAAAACCTCATTGTAAAATATGTATAATTACTTACAAGGCAGACACGATAGGCGCGTATCTGCCTCTTCGGAATGGAACAGAAACAAAGAAAGGGTTGGTGAGCGTCTCTTCCTTTTTCTGTCACTCACAAGTTAGAAAACTGAAATGGCAATGGCGCGCGTGCAGCTTCGCAGATACCGGTCGATCGGTATGGTTATATTGTGTTAGTCTTATTAAGTTAAGAATTATTAGTTCAGTTTAAGTAATTTACAAACCACATTTTCAATCGTTTTTTTTTTATAAATGTGGTAGGAATGCAAAAACTGCCAGGCTAAGGTGAGGCCGACATCAACAAGTTTAATTTAGCTATTATAATCCGTTTTTTTCATTCCTTTTTTTTGATAAGGTAAAATGCAGCTGTCACGTGGTACCACAAATTCGGTCGGACACTGGAATCTACCAACACAGGATTTGCCGAGCCGACCTTTTCATTCACTGTCCTCAAGGGCCTCTATCCTATCATACAATTTTCATTCTATTTTTCGATGGGGATTTATTGGTGAATTTTTTGTACCACTATTTGCCATTTGCGCTAAATTTGCCAAGTTCAGCCACGGCCGACCAAGAGCAGTTGAAGCTAATAAAAGTCAGCTACCCATTTTTTTACATGCTTCACCTGTCCCGTTGTCTGTCTGTCTGTCTGTAATCTAATCTTGCAAGTTAAATTTGACCCACTTCTCGGTGACCGATTGAGCTGAAATTTTAAATATAAGTATAGTTTGGATGACAATTCAATATTATGGTACCATCGAGGTGATCTGATGATGGAGACGGAAGGTGGCCGGTGGAGATGGGAATTCAGTACTTAACCAACGTAACCCCGTTGAGTTTGGGCTCGTTTGAATCGTCTCAATGAGTAGTTGATGATGGTAAACAGAAAAGTAGAGTCGGCAATAAAAGCTTGTACCAACAATGATTTTGTTGTCAGAAACTTGTTATCAGGTAGGGTTTTTTGCAGTCGGCCACCGGACTATAATCATACACAACTGCCCATGTCACCATATTGACATTTTAGCCACGTGACAAATGTGAAGTTTACAAAATATGTAAAAACAGGGCACAATAATGTGTTTAATTACTCACCGCTTCTCTGTTGGCTTCCATTTCAGCTAGTTTCATGTTCAAGTCGTGCTTCAGTCCTTTCATAAGGACAAAATCTTTCTCTAGAATTCCTTTTAGGCCTGAAATTAAACGATGCTTATCACAGCTGCGTAGGCATAATGATTCTACTATTATTATAATTATAACATAATAATAATAATATTATATAGACTGAACTGGATACCCTGTACCGAAGAATCCATGTACTGGTCGCTGCGCATCGCATGCTCCACCCGCGCTCGTCTGTTATGAGACTGTATATCTCGCGGAAGTTTGTAGGTCGCGGCTTTTTTTAAATGACAAAGACCTTTAATACCGCGAGGTGTGCAGTCTCAGGGATTATTTCCTAAAAAACGAGTGTGGCATGCATCGCAACGTAGTAGTAGCGGTAGACGGAAACTTAACCCCGCTATTCTTGGCAAACGAAAACTGGCGTCGACTTAATGTGATGAGCGCCGAGGACCGCAGGTCTGTGTGGAAGAGCAAGAAGCTACACGGGCTGCTCTACAAGGCCCTCACGGGGCCAGGTGTAGATCAGCTCTCGTCGGTGAACTGGCTACGTTTCGGGGAAACCGAAGGTTTTGTCTGTGCAATAGCAGATGAAGTCATTATGACGAATAACTACCGGAGGTATATCCTGAAGGACGGTACGGTCGACATTGGTTTGACTTGTAGCCAGGATCATTCACAAGCAATTTGTCCTGCTATATGGTCTTGTGGACTTCGAAGTTCCTTACTATAAGTATACACCTTTGGCAGTTCTCGAAAATGGTCGTGCCATGCTCTATTGGGATCGATCTGTCATCACGGACAGGACTATTCTAGCCATTAGGCCTGATATCGTGCTGACAGATCGATCAAAACGCCAGGCAGTGCTCGTAGACATCACCATTCCTCATGATGAGAACCTCGTGAAGGCTGAGAAGGACAAATCCAGCAAGTACCTTGACCTGGCTCACGAGGTAACCGCCATGTGGATGTTGATTCGACGATCATTGTCCCGATAGTCGTTTCTGTGAACGGTCTTATAGCGAAGAGTCTCGACCAACACCTCAAGAGACTCTCGCTAGATGGCTGGATCAAGTGTCAGATAAAGAAGGCGATACTCCTGGACACTACGCGCATAGTCAGGAGGTTCTTTTCTCTACCGCCCTGACCGCCAGTAGCTTAAGCCCTGCCTCGCTGCCGGCGGCTCCCTAGGTTAGGTTTTTATTATGATTTTATGTTTTGTATATAGAATTTTATATTTTACTTTGTATATAATTGTCCCGCAGGGCAGCTTGTGGCGAGCTGTTGAGGAGTAACGACCCCACGGATCCGAATGCTCCTGAGAGTCGGTTAGGGCCTCCGTCTCCGGCGTGTCTTCGTCGGTCGGAGTGGAACTCCAAGGGGGCCCGCAGGACTCTCAGCTCTGGCTTGCCTCCATTGGCCGTTTTGAGAGGAGTCGTCAGAGCTATATGCTCCAGGGGTGTTAAAGGGCATAACGCCGCGAGTGACTTCGGAGAAAGCGCAGCACCACCTCTCGACACCCCCGAGCCACTCACCCCGGTGTTGCTCCTGGCCGTCTACAGGACGACAATTTTAGCGGCTAGTCACCGCCTGCCTCGATAACTTTGTGTGCAACAATGTTATGGCAGGTTTCCGGACCTCTTTGCAATAGCCCTGTTTCATAATCCACCCATATCTCATCACCATAGACCCAGATCTCTATCCGTTTTACCGACAATAGCCTCAACGCCTGTTGGAACCGGTTCACGATTGGATGAAATTTCGCACCAAGGTGGTAGCCTGGACCAAAATATAGGATAGTTTTCGTCCCGGTACACGCAGACGAAGTCACGGGCGGTAGCTAGTAGTAAATATGTAATTAACTGTGAAAAATGTACGCTCGATTTTGTGTAAAACTTTTGTTAATACTTAACAAGATCTAATTTACCCATGAACCTAGATGGTGCTGATAGGCATACCAGGTAGGTAAATGGGTAAATTAGATCTTGTTAAGTATTAACATTCTGTCACCCCTTGAAATAGCTATTTCACATCTTTATTAACGGTAATTTGGGGTTTTAATGTAATATTGTAAAATGTAAATTATGTGTAATGTTGTAAATTGTATCTGTTGAATAAATGATTACATGTAACTATTGAAATAAACTTTATTAACTAAATATCTAATTTTAACAATCGGATGTAAGTATCACGCCCCTAACGTACGTAATGTACGTATGTACAGTAACTTAAACGGACTTCGAGCTCCTTTATGAGTAGGATGCCACTGGGATAACACTGAGATGAAAATAACCTCTGCTTTGTTCAAAGGTTGCCTGGTAGAGAATGCTTACGGCATTAAGTCCGTCTATGGTACGGTAACTTCTTCTTTTGTGCAATAAAGTTTAAATAAATACATAAGAACCCAATAACACACACCCGCATTATCCAGCAGTTTGTCCAGGTCATGATCTCCAGCAGGAAGCCTTGTGACGGGCAGTTCTGGCAGCTTATCCTGCGACATCCGGCGGGGCAAAGAACACGGTAGCCGAGGCGACCGGGGCGCGCGCGAGGATCGTCGAGACTGGTCCCGGGGCGAGGACGGAGCTGGAAACAATTCACTGTACTTATTTACTGATGCCTGTACCCCTAATGGAAAAAATTAAATGAAATGAAAATAAAAAGTTTATCAAGGTTGGAGCCTCCTATTAAGCAAGTAATCTTGCTTGTATCAGGAGGCACCGCTGTTCCACAGTAACAAGAGGTAAATAAACCAGAACAAACTAATTATGATGATTAAGCAGTTACATAGAAGAATGAGGTAAGCACAAATTTAACTTAACCTTATGGTTTCTGAAAGATCAACCAGATAAGGGACCCTAGACTCATCTAAAGGAGACGGTGACAAAAAAATTACGGGTTGCCCTGGGATTGTTTAAGAAATTAGTAATCATAAAAATACCAATAAGCTGGCAAATTGCGTCTGCACTTTCCATTGGGATTAGTTGTTTTTTTACTTATAACCGGCTAGTAGCGTGCGATACAGTCGTGCGATACAGTCAGAAGAAGTCACTTGAAAACAATTATAGCATCAGTCAGGACGGGCGACATATGCCACCGCAGGCCTCATCGGATGCGACGGTTCCCAATAGCCTGTGCGCCTGGCCTGGCGCAATTTGACGCTGCTTGAGAGAAAGCAGGTCGTGGGACCCCGGCTTTACCTGTGACGACAGGTATGTCCCATGCATGTGGCCGGCGTGCGCGCAGCGTGTCTCCTGGAGGGGGGCGGGGTTCCGCAGGATCTGCGAGTGGAACTGTGCAGACGCAGTCGCAGCACGTCACTAGTATAGCCGCGCGGTGGGACAGGGAAAACTCACTGGAAAGAAAACGCTATTTGTACTTTCTTGTCAGCACTATGATCAACATAGCCAAAAGACGCCCGGAACTCATTGAGGAAGGCAAAAACCTAAGTAAATAACCACCAGGGTGTACTGCCTTTTTGCCGAATCATGTTTCGTCAAATTTCATTTGGGAACCAACTTATCGCCGAAGTTCTATTTGGCAAACTAATCCTTGGCATAATTTTACTATTTATTTTTATTTCGCTACATTTTTATATTGCAAAATTTTAATAAGTACGTCAAACTTTACGTGGTAAATAATTGTGTAGCAAATGATTTTCTAAGGCAAATAACATATTGTCAACTAATTATGAAGGAAATGATTTCATTCATTTTTTGATTCTTTCCATAATTCCGATGTTACGTAAGATCTAAATCTCATTTTCCCTAATATCATTTTACCGTCATAAAATCTCATAATACCAACTAGAGTGCTGCACGAGTTCTTAAAAAGCCCAAAAGGGGGCACGGGGGGCGAAGCTTCTCGCAGTAAACACAACCACTCCTACCTTGTATTTTTGTTAGGTTAGGTTATGGTTATCTTCTGTCCCTTAGAGCGGAAATTGGCACCCCGCGAGGCGGGGTGACGTCGACACGCTGGCGGTTAGGTTAGGTTAAAATAATTGCCGTGCGTTTGTATACCCGCACGCCTACGCGAATAAAATGGCAAACCAATGCATTGCTTAGTTTGGGACTAGGTCGATTTGTGTAAGGTTGTCCGCAAATATTATTATTATTATATTATTATTTATACATTAATACATTATATGGATTTTATAATAATAATCTGAAATAAAAATTTATTTCATTTTAATACTATTTTGAGCCGCAAAGTATGTAAACAAAATTACCCTCTTAATTTAGCTGAATGGTGCATCACCCTAGCCGCTTAATGCAATAAAATCATACCGCAATTTGAACCTTGAATTCTAATAAGTAATAAATTCTTTTAGGTATCAGGTGGTGGATATCTTACAGGTCCCTCAGGTCCTTGATGTCCTCCTCTTCTTCTTCCAAGAGCTTAAGCCCTCCCGAGCTGCCGCGTACCACGCTCGACCCCCGAGAAGTGCTTGGAGACTCTTCTAGCACTGTTTTCTTTAGCGCTGGTCCTTGAGGCATGAATGAGGAGGTATTTATTCGCGTTTCATTTACTGATTACTTTCTAATAACCATCAATTTTTTGCAGTCAATCCATATCTCTTTACTCTTTCGAGGCTCAGGTAATCTATTATATAAAATCGAAAAACCAGAACGGGATAAAACACGAAGGAACAAGCGAGATAGCGCCTTACAAAAAACACGATCTCCGGCGACACGTTTCTCAAAAGCAACGCAAGTAACACGAAAAATAAATGTTAGAATCAATTTTCTGGATATTACCTTAGAATAAGAGCATAAAGGCTCCCGATTCTGTTGCGTATTTTTTCTACAATCACGTAATGAAATCTCGATAACATTGACAGTTTGAAACGTAGGCCATTGTTCGGAAATGTTCGGAAATGTTCGGCTAACGTACGAATCACATTTAGGCAAATTCCATTTTACGTAATTTGATTATATCTGAGACTACATTTCTATGTTAGTGTAATCGTTATACAATTGATTCTTCTAAAAAAACATACTGTTTATAAATAATAATGATTAAAACTGAACATTGAAATTGCGGTTAGAGACTTTTACATGAAATGGAACTTACGCAACCCAACCTTCCGGCACGTCAGAATCTCATCGTTAGACTGTCATGTCAATGTTTGTTACTTTGAAAATTGTTTAATATTTGCCTTTAATTATTATTTATCGTTTGTTATGTTATCGTGTGCAACAAGTGCTCTTATCGGTTGGACCTATTGTTTTCTCATCTGGATCTCATTGATTGGGTTATTTACGACATGCTCGGTAGTAAACTACAAGACCGAGTGAGGGTGAGGGATGTTGAGATCCGACGTCGCACTAAGGTGCTCGATGTTGGAGATACCATTACCAAAGTCGTGGAGTTTGGCAGGACACCTTGCCAGGCAGAATGATGGTAGGTGGACCAAAAATGTGTCAGATTGGTGGCCACTTCTAGGTAAAAGGAGCGTCGGCCGTCCACCAGCTCGATGGGTGAACGACATTAGGAAGATTGCGGGTCACTTCTGGATAAGATTATTAGCTCAGGATAGGGACGGGTGGCGTGCCCGAAGAGAGGTCTATGCTCAGCAGTGGGCGATTACGGGCTGAAAATGATGATGATGCATTCATCATTGACCCATTGGTCATACACAGATTTAGGTACGCGTCTTTCCTGTGGTCATTATCAAAGTTAAGGGCTACGAAGCCTAATTTTTGGTTGGACTCTTAATCCGCATAAACGGTGTCTCCTCTTCTATATTACTGTGATAAAAACATTATTTATATGCACGTGAGGTCTTAATTATTGACCACAGGAGAGACGAATTTTGTTTTATGCGCTGTGTAATACCCGAATGCTCATATTTTGTGTTTGTAATAATTGTCAGTGACTACGGAATATCGTCTGACATATGGAAGCCAATCCTGGACATACACAAATAAATTAAACATAAAATCTCAACATGCCAACGATCCATGGAGAGAAGTTTATTAAACTTAAGAAGAATACGTAAAACCAGAAATGAAGATTTAAGAAAACATACAAATATAACAGATGCACTTCACCAAGCACTGTGCCTTAAGTGGAAATGGGCTGGCCATATCGCCACATATAAGGAGAAAAGATGGGCACTAGAAGCAACAAAATGGTCGGGGCCGAAAGGCAAAAGAAAGAAAGGTAGACCATGAAGACGTTGGACAGACAACATAACCGAGGTTGCCGGACCTAGCTGGATGAATTTGGCCAAAGATCGGGATAAATGGCATGAGATGGAGGAGGCTTTTACCCAAATGGGGTCCATATAAGAAAACATATATATCTGTATAAAAACATTAACATAACTTTTTAGATTAGTGAATACTAACAATATGGAAAAAATAAAGCTTAAATTAATTAATTAATTGTATGTGACACCTCGAATACAAGATGTCATAATTTAAATTTTGTTTTTATTATTTTCGGTTGATAAATTAAACAGTAAGTGTC
The DNA here is from genome assembly GCA_947049275.1 of Epinotia bilunana. Lineage (NCBI taxonomy): Eukaryota > Metazoa > Arthropoda > Insecta > Lepidoptera > Tortricidae > Epinotia > Epinotia bilunana. The sequence goes on from OX346254.1 coordinate 468,730, forward strand.
AAGAATTGGAATTTTGTGTTAAGTAAGCGCAATCAAAGTGCGAAGATTCAAAATTTCCAGTTCAAAACATTGTGCTATGCAGATAAAAAAAGGAAATAAATATGTGTGCATGTATGTAAGGCCTGCAAGTGCAACACCCTGGCGCGGCCTGTGATGGCGGACAATAGTTGACAGCAAATGACAAGTTTACTATGGTCCGCTGCGGCCAGGCTGCGCCACTGTGATGTGGGCTTAAAGTGTATACGGCTATAGCTCGCGCTTGGGCTGTTGACGTTGCCGAGTACTCTTTGGTGGCCGCAGAGTACGAGAGGTTTTTTTAATAGGAGTGTAGACACTTAAATAAAATAATAAAAATGTAGTCAAATGGAGAAAAAATCAACGCAAGAGGTTAAATAATCACGAAGTTAAAAGTGTCCAAAATTTTAATAAGGGGTATGTTCTGTCCCTTTTTCGCAAAACGCAACTTCATATGAAACAATTAACGCTCGCAGTTTGTGACGTCACTAGAAGACGGCAACATGCTGTGCCCCATCGTGTTCGGCGCCGGCATCGACGCGGCCTGCCGCGTGCGCGACGCGCTCTGCGGCAGCCTCGCAGTTTGTGATGTGACAAACTGTTTGCGTTTTCTCTCTCTAACAAGCAATATTAAAACGGTTGTAGCTTCGTAATTCTTTGAGATATCTGAATGAGATTTTCGGCACTAGGCATATTTTTTTGCCTTCTTTCTTTTGGAGTAATAATATAAAGGCTACGCCCGTTTTACTGAGTTTCATGTTGACATTTTAATAAATGTATATGAAAAAAAATATATATACTCTTTTATATTTCCATACCGTCATGAGCCCTGCTTAGCAACGGCTAAGCAGGGCTCATGATTCATATAATTCATTCACGCGGGTGGAGCCGCGGGCACGTCTAGTTAGTATATAATATTCACTGCACAGAACTTAATACGTTATACTTCAATTCAGATATCGGATTGTTGGGTTGGTTACTAAATAGTTATACTAGAAAACGTTGGTTATACTAGGAAGTTCATAGTATAAGTAGAGTTACCGGGATGAATACAATAAGCTCCAAACTCGACCTTCTTTCCAAGCACACCGAGGAATGGAAAGTTGATCTTAATAGTTTGCAGCAGACTCTCCTCGTTCAAGTCCCAGATGTGCAGCCACTGGAACATTAGCAGTACTCGGTCATAGAAATAAAACAGATTAAACTAATGTGCTTAGCAACCTCATAATCTGACTTACAAAACTGAGTTTTAGGACTGGTTTATGCGTGTGTGGTCGCATACCACCCACCCTTGGCATTATCTCGTCACAGACTGCTTAGTTTTCTAATTGTATACGACCTTTAAACGGATTTAATGCAAACGCGAATAGCCAGTAAGTATACAGTTGGATGGAAGCTTACGTACACAGTTACTGCAGAAGGCGACGACTGTCTCCATGTCGGCGATGACCTTGACGTCGAGCACCGCCGCACGCGCCGGCGCCGCTAGCTTCGCGAACGGGCTAGACTGCAAACGTAAATATGTTATTATTTTATTTTATCACCTAGTTGAATCCAATCATGGCAGTTAAAAGGACCTTAAAATGTTCGCGCGGAAATAGTGTCGCGGGGAGATCGTTCGAAAATATCAAAAATGCAGTAAATACATATAGGAGAATTCGAAATATATTTCTAGCGTGTCACAGACAGTGTGTGGTTTGTTTCTAGATATCGGTGTGGATTTAACTATACTCGTACCTGTGTCGTGTCCCAGAGACGAACAGTGCCGTCAGCGCTCCCGGTGGCCAACATGTGCAACGCCGGCACCACGTGGAAGCAGTTCACGCCCTGACCGAAAAAAATTGCAACAATTATACTGTCCTCAAACCAGTCATCCTGTCATCCGACATACAACATACATTCATGCCTTTATCCCTAAAAGGGGTAGGCAGAGCACATGATATCCAGTACCACTTTTTGCATAAATGTGGGTATAAAAGATCGACAAAATGTTATATAGCAGTGACAGGTCGTTAGTTTATCGCCCACAACACACTTCAACCCTGTTCTCTTAGTCGACTCCTACGGCCCCCACAAAAAGAAGGGGGAGGTGCTATTCTAACCCGACACCACACGGGGGACCATTGCCATTAACCCGCTTAAGTTCTTAACCTCTCGATATAGTGATAGTGGTCGAGTTTGTGAAATAGGGGCCAGAACATGCAAAGTATTGCAGAAGGTTCCTGATTTTTATTTAAAAAATGCCTCGTTTTAGGTTCTTAGGCAATAGGTATAATATTAACTTGATAATTCCTAAATTATAGTTATGTAGCTGACTGTTGAGGGTTTGGAACAATAAATGCCTATGATATTAATACAGACAAGAACATTTCAAAAAACTGCTTTATGGTGACAGCTTGCTTAAATCCGTATGCGCTGGGACTCATGGAACTTATATTTCTTTCACATTAAGTGGCAGTGGGCGGGGCACATTGCACGTAGAACCGAGGGCCGTTGGGGCGACAAAGGTTCTCGTGTGGCGACCACGTACCGGAAGGTGCAGCGTGGGTAGGCCCCCCACAAGGTGGACTGATGACCTGGTGAAGGTCGCGGGATGCGGGTGGCGCAGGACCGGTCATTATGGCACTCTTTGGGGAAGGCTTATGTCCAGCAGTGGACGTCTATCGGTTGATATGATGACATACCCTCTGCACTTTGAAGATGTAGTCGTCCAGTTTGCCCGGCGCGTGTCGTGCTCTCACGCTCACGTCCGAGTCTTGTGAGCTGGAGAACACGACGTCTCCGCAGTAACAGAGGCGCCGCACGGCGCGGGCGTGGACGCGGCGCCATGTTGAAATACTGCAGTAGCTGCTATGGAGCCCGGATGTCAGCTCCTGTAGAATAGTGTTAAAAATAGTATTGTCATCGTTGCCATTATAGTCTCTATGCATCCATTGTTGACTACAGACCTGATGGAGAATTATAGTTACGAGAGCCTCCGCTATTCCGCTAAAAAACGTGCAATAGATTTAATTTAGCGATGATGAGATGCCCAGCGCCCACCCTCCCTCCGCACGTGCAAACATGCAAATAAAATAATTACAGCAAACGGTGGTTTGGTGGTGACCATTATGCTTGCGGATCTTTAAGAGCATCATCAAGAGATGCTGGCTAGAGATTGCAAATCCAATACCTTCTTAAATCATGATTTTCGGATAGTGGTTCGGCCGAAATCCGGACTTCGGATTAAATCCGGATTTTAGGGAGGTTTTTTCTCAATACTAGAAAAAATATACAAACAACCCAAAAAGTAATCAGTCTTTTTAATAAAAAAATAATTACGTACACTACTACGCAAATTTTGGAAACCGAATATATAAAAATAAAAAGACTTCTAATTAACAATTAAAATGATTAAACACGTCTTCATACAGCGTGAAGTTTATTGACAATTCCCCAAAAAAAGAAATATTAAAAACATTAACGCGTCAAGTCTTGAGTCGTTCAACCGCATTGTTAAGGTTACATAGCATCCCAGCTGCCGAAAATGCTCTCTCAGGCTCGACGCTTGTTGGTTTGGTGGTATTAAATAAATAAATAAATAAAAAATAAAAAAAATGAAGTGAGTGGCCAACTCAGGGGCTTGTGGTGTAGCAACTGTTACATTAGTCGCTTCCTTTTGGCTCCGAAAAGAAAGTTGCCGATTTCATTGTTCTTTATACTGCGTGGAACGGAACGATGGACTTTCCCGCAAGAGGGGGATTATTGAGCGCTAGTACGTTACATTTTCGAGATAAACTATTTTTTTTGACGCGATTTTTTTTTACCTTTGTATGGAGCGTTGGCCGACTGGAGCGACGAGCTCCATACAAAAACAAAAATAAAATCGCGTCAAAAAAAAATAGTTTATTTGGAAAATGTGACGTACTAGCGCTCAATAATCCCCCTCTTGCGGGAAAGTCCATCGTTCCGTTCCACGCTGTATGTTCAAGTTCGTTCCGGTACTTCCAGTCGTCGTGGTTCATCGTCTACTACATTTGGCATTGAACTTGTCGAAGGCATCGAAGAAAACACTCCGCTTTCCGCGAGACGTTTATACTTCGGATTTAGGTTTAAAAATCCGGATTTTGAAACGGATCGTGAAATTCCTTGAAAATCCGGAATTTTGAACTTTGAATGATCCGGATTGCACTCCCTAATGCTGGCAGGAGATGTTGTTCGCGTCACGTCCACAATGATGATGGCTGGTCATGGCCAAACACTAATTCTTCTTCTTTATAGAAATACGAGTATATAGGTGCTACAACAGCAATAACAGCAGGATTCAGGGTGATTTCCGCGACTTATTGCCGGTTTCGTTGAAAAGCTAGCTGTGAATGATACCTAACTTACCATACAAAAGTTGGACATATAATCTTCATCTTCCTAGCGTTTTGTCCCGATTGTGCCTAATCCTGAAGCCCAGGGTCCGCTTTGGCACCTCGTCTCATGGTTTGGCGTAGTTAATAGTGCTTGTTAGGGTTCCTTAGTCAACAAGGAACCCTTATAGTATAGCCATGTCCGTCTGTCTGTCCGTCCGTTCGTCTTCGGCTTAGCTCAGTAGAACTTACAACTAGAAAACTGTAATTCGGCATGGGTATAAAAAACAATCACGCCGACAAAACAGTAGAATAAAATCTTGTACTTTTTTTTTAGGTTACCTCCCCTAAGTGGGAATGTCATTTTTTTTCTTGTTAAACCCATGGTGAGGGGTATCGTTGGATAGCTTGTTTCATAAATATTATGGGTTTTTAAAACCATTTCTCAACTCAGTGATTCGTTTGCGAGATATTGTTCGAGCCATGTGTCCTCGTCGTGTTTTTTTGACGTTAGACTTATTTAGATTGGTAATGAGTAAGTACCCTCCAGAAGTAGACGCTGGCGGTGTCGGCGGCGGGCAGCGCGCGCAGGCGCAGGCGCACCACGTCGCCGCGCGCCGTGCCCAGCGCCAGCTCCGCGCTCGCCGCGCCCGCCGACGCGCAGTACGCGGCGCACTGAACACACTCCAGGTAGTTAGTCGACTTGTGTGCTACGCCGTAGCGCGTAGCAGCTAATTTTCTGCTTTGTAAAGCTACAGACAGACGTGCTCAAAAAAAAGCATGCTTAGAAGCTTGCTTAAAATTAGCATACTCTGCAACTGTTCACATTTGACAGCTATAAGCATGCTTGTTTTAAGAATACTCATTATAGACCAGTAGTGGGACCGGATTATCGCCCTAAAAGTTTTGATAATTCTAAAGATGGAAAAGTGATGCTTATATGGCATCGGATATATTTTTAAGCATATTTGCAATATACGATGAAAAGTTAGAACGAGCGTTAAGTATAAATTAGGTATTTATATATTTTTATTTATGATTTGTGAATATTGAATTTAAGTGCAAAGTTTTAGCTTCATCGTTTCTAATATGTATGAAGCTTTATGTTGTTAAGTTTGTAGATTTTTTTTAAGCAGCTTCTTTGTGAAACCAGAATTAGGTTATTACTTTGTCGATATTGAATTAAAGTTAAAAAATCCTCAACAGTATCTCTAGTTCCTTAAGTTAATAGACAAAGCTAAAAATGTTGAAGAATAGGATACATGCTATAAAAGTAATATGCGTTTTTTGTCCTGTAAGATCTAATATTGAATTAGAGTCTGTAAAAATAAGTCTATTACTATAAAATTTCTGTGTATAGCTTGCATTATAATAGTACAATCTATTTAAAATGGCGCGAAATTCATAACCACGCCGTGCTGGCCCGTGGGAGCCGATCGCAGCCGACCTAGCGAGCGATACCTCGCCCCGTCCCCCCGCACTGCCGCGCAAGCGCTGCTTTTGTCTTTCAAATCCAATGATGTAATATAAAAAAGAAGTAGATATATGTTATAATCGCTCTAAAAGTGGAACACTAAAACTCAGTCAATAGGCATGATGCCTCATGTTCAAATTGATAACGTAGTGATGCTAAATGATAGTAAACCATCAATTTATCATAATCTATATATATAAAAGAAGACTTCCTGACTGATTCATCACCGCACAGCCGAAACTACTGGGACTAGAAACTTGAAATTTACACCAGGACTTCTTTTTATGACGTAGGCAAGGGATAAGACGGGATTTTTGGAAATTCCATCCCTAATATGATTAACTTCTTGTTAATGCTGATACAAATCTACAGAATTTTGTTTTGTTTACATTAACTTAGTGACATTTAGTTTGTTAACTTTTTATGTATAATTTTAAATTATTATTGTGTAAGATTATTATTATCTCTTTATTCTTATTTCATCTTAAGTTAGGTTTTTACAATAAATTTATAAAAAGTAAAATATAAAAACTATATACAAAACAGCCTGCGGGGCGGGGCCTAAGCTGCCGGTGGTCAGGGCGTCAGAGACAGGAACCTCCTGACTATCCGCACAGTATCCAGGAGTACCACCTTCTGTATTTGACCCTTGATCCAGCCATCTAGCGAAAGTCTCTTGAGGTGATGGTCGAGACTCTTCGCTATTAAACCGTTCGCCGAAACGACTATCGGGACGATGATCGTCGAATCAACATCCCACATGGCGGTTACCTCGTGAGCCAGGTCTAGATACTTGCTGGCTTTGTCCTTCTCGGCCTTCACGAGGTTCTCATCATGGGGGATGGTGATGTCGACGAGCACTGCCTGGCGTTTCGATCGATCTGTCAGCACAATATCAGGCCTATTGGCAAGAATAGTCCTGTCCGTGATGACAGATCGATCCCAATAGAGCGTGGCACGACCATTTTCGAGAACTGGCGCAGGGGTGTACTTATAGTAAGGCACTTCGGAAACCTAGATTAAACCTAAGATTATTATTATTATTTTATTGCAAATTACGGTTTGACATGTAAAAGTGCCCTTGTGGCCTATTTGCAGAATAAATAATTGAATTGAATTGAATTGGATAAGGGGGTTAAATAGGGTTGTAACTTTTGTATGGGGGAAACATTATTTTTTGAACTAGAGACTTGAAACTTTGTAGGAAGATTACTTATTAAGATACAAAAAGTACTTTCAGCGTTTTAGAAAATTCCACCCCTAAGGGGTTTAAATAAGGGTGCAATGTTTGTATGGGGGAAACTTTTTTTTTAACTAGACTTGAAACTTTGTAGAAAAATAACTTAATAAAATAGAAAAAAAGTAATTTCAGCGTTTAAGAACATTCTATCCCTACGGGGGTTAAAAAAGGTTTAAGGTTTTGTACGGGGAACACTAGATTTTTTAGCTAAAGACTTGAAACTTTGTACAGATTACTAATTAGAATACAAATAAAGTACTTTCAGCGTTTTAGAAAATTCCACCCCTAAGGGGCTTAAAAAGGAGTGCAAGGTTTGTATGGGGAAATCTTTATTCTCTTAGCTAGAGACTTGAAACTTTGTAGAAAGTAATTGTCAAGTCATGTCATTGTATATGCAGTTTCGTTACAATCCGACACGTAGTTTTAAAATGATAGCGTAACTACGTTTGTATGGAGAATCGCGCTTACTGCGGACTCTTAAAGCGTTATATAAAGATTTCTTATCAGAATAAATAAAAGTTCTTTCAGCGTTTTGGAAAAATTCCACCCCTAGGGGGTTAAAACGGGATTAAAGGTCTATTATATGGAAACCATGAAAATGTATAGTAAGAGATTTTTAACCTCGGTCTTAGCCTGTATGTTAAAGACTACAAAACTGATTTCAGTTTAGGGTTCAGGTTCAAAATTCATTCACTATAGGGGTTAAAGGGTGTTCAAAGTTTGTATCGAGAGCAAAACATTTTTAAAGTAAGGGATTTGTAACTTCTGTTTGAGACTGTTTTAAATTGATTCCAGAAGGGGTACACATTCATCCCCTAAATGGGCTAAAAGGAGTTGGATGTTTGTACGGGGAACAAGACAATTTTAAAGTAAGGGATCTGTAACTTCGGTTAAAAACTAGGAATCTAATTACTTACAGCATTTCTTAAAATGTATCCTCTACGGAGGCTAAAAAGGGTTGGAAGTATGTATAGGTCATACATAATCCGACTGCTAGCAGAAAAGTAGGTTAGGTTAAGTTAGGACCACGACCTTTACAGAACCGAACAGCTACCAGAAATGTAGGTTAGGTTAGGTTAGAACTGGGATGCTCCCAGAACCGAAAATTTTTTTTTGGTTAATGAGAATAATATTATTCTCTAACACCGTTCAATGGGGACGGCGGAAGGAGATGGAAAGTTCTTCGTCTTTTAGCATTAGATTACGTTTGCTTTCAAAACTATTTTCAGTAAAGTAGCTTTCTTTAATACATTATGAAAAATATAAAATTTTTGCTGAATGTAAAAACAGAGTTTTCAATTTAAACTAATGAACTCATCGCACCTTTTACGCTTAATCCCTAATTTTTGGCAAGCTAATAAAATGTATGATATTTTTTATAATGACATTAATCACGCTAAAGTATCTCTTTCTCGAATTATGATGGTAAGTAAGCAAACGTCTAAGGTAAAAAAATCCATTTTCACAAAAATCGATGAACGTCGGCCGCCATCTTTGTGACAGCTATGTCCGTCCCCCTCTCCCTTAACTAGAGCCGGTAGGTTCGTACTCGGGAAAGAACAAGAAACATCCATACCAGATTTAGGTATATAGAAGGCGTGTCCACGACTTTTATCAATATTGGCCAATTTCCACCGTACTATTATGTTCGTTGCCCTCCATGATTACTTTCTCTTTCAAACAACAATTATACAATAAAAACGAAAAACGAATTATGAAAAAATTGCACACTGCCAATTCGAAAAACTGTCTCTCGGTCGGCTTGTCACTGTCTCCGCCCGTGTGCCTCGTGCCGCCTCGCCGTAGGTACCCCTCCACTCACCGTGCATTCCCCTCTTGCACCTATTGGGTGTGATTATATATTGAAAACCACTTAATAGGTAATTTTAAGGTGGATTATCGTTTCATCTATTACAATTTGACCTTTAGGAAAACTTCGTAGTTCGTTTGGCTGATATATTTATTTCACAAGACTTTTTCAAAGTTAATATGGATTTAGGTATTTACGATTTATTCAGTATAAAAAGTGTCCGGTCACGTAAAAGAGACATATATAAACCATAACCTATACTGATACCTTATATGCCATTAACGGTATGATTTTTTATTTTTTCATCATCATCATCATATCAGCCGAAAGACGTCCACTGCTGGACATAGGCCTCCCCCAAAGAGTGGCACAATGACCGGTCCTGCGCCACCCGCATCCAGTGGACTCCCGCGACCTTTACCAGGTCATCAGTCCACGTTGTGGGGGGCCTACCCACGCTGCGCCTTCCGGTACGTGGTCGCCACTCGAGAACCTTTCCGCCCCAATGGCCATCGGTTCTACGTGCAATGTGTTTATATTTTACTTTAATAAAAATATTATGTATTATGAAGTTTATTTTACAAAACGAAGTGGATTTTATATAGATAGAACATAAATAGAAGTATATCATAAAGTAAATAATTCTTACAGCATTTTCTCCAGATTTTTACGTAATTTATATAGATAAGTTTTTATTATTTAGTACCGTCGCGGTATTAGATGTAGGTGGATTATTAATTAATATTTAGTCAAATTACCCAATCTATTTTTTGGTGTCAAAATCGGGCTGATATCGATATATTGTTGTTTTTCCATAGAGCGAAACCGTACCTACCGCTCTCAGGCTACTTTGCGTTGTTCGATGCCTGCTGCCACAGCGCACAACGCGGCGCGCGCATACATGCCGCGCTTTTTAAATGTATTAATTTACGCACGGAATACTTACGTATCAATATTTAGTGTCGCCGTAAGTTTATTTCTCTTAACTTTTGTTTGGTAACTGAGATCATTGTCATGACCGTTTCCTATTAACTCTACAAACTTTAATTCAATATTGGCTATACTGCTTAGCCGGAAATCAATATGTAGACAAGCCGATTGTCTACATTTCTAACTTTTTTCCGATATGTTAAATGGATCGATAACATCGTAATTTTGCAATATCAGGTACTCTAATTCTTTATTTACAAAATAATTTGCATTTTTACGTTCACCGGAATGCAGAAGTTACAGATTTCTAAACACAGAATATTTTATAAAAATTAAAGTGTTATTGGATATGTTACAGGTTTGTGTAACTCTAATTCTATATTGACATAGTTATTGGCAAAAACGAAAATATTTAAATATACTTAGCCGAAAGCTCCAGCTAAAATTTTCTAACGTTTTACTATATTATTTACCATGCATCCAACGACATATCAAAAAAAACTTTAATGTTGTAAAAACCCATTTTTGTTCAACCGCTGGTCTATTAATAAGCATGCTCAAGGTAAACGTACGGACTGTTCAGACGCGCTCGGAGCACGCCCCCTTCCACCCGCGCCTCATGTAGCGTGCTCGAAAATCAAACATTTTTGAGCACGCTCTAGATAAGCATGCTCATTACTAGCAATGTTGTTACACACGTGCTACTAATGAGCAATTGGTCAATAGTGGCATGCTTTCGTGCTAGTAATGACCACGTCTGTCTGTACCTTTGCTGATATTACTCGTCGCATGATTATTGATTAATTATGAGAGCCATTGGCCTTGAATGGGTTAAAAGTGTTAAAACCGTATGAGTTCTAACGGTTAGCAGGTATAAAATTGTGTCCGTACCGTGTGCATGATCACTGCGACATCCTCGCCGTCGTCACCACCTTTGCGTCACGAACTAAACGCGTCTTTACCACCGAGGGCTACGTTTGTTTAGGCACTTTATTATTTTTAGACGCTGGATCTGTAGGTTTTTTTATTTCAAGCTGAATGGAATCTTGCAACTGAATTTTGAAGCAGATATCTTCAACCGATTGAGCTTACATTTTGGGTAAAGGTATAGTTTGGATGACAATTCAATATTATGGTACCATCGACCTGATCTGATGATGGAAACAGAAGGTGGCCATGGGAATCCAGTAGATACTTAAACGACGTAACCCCGTTGAGTTTGGGCTCGTTAGAATCGTCTCAATGAGTAGTTGATGACGGTATACAGAAATGCCCGCAAAAGTCAGCAATAAAAGCTGTTTTTTTTTTTTTTTACTTATTTTATTGAAGCCGTATAAGTCAGTCTACTAAGTCATGGACTCATGGTCATTACAACTTTGTGTAAATAATGTTTTGCCCTTCGAACATAATTACTTGTTACCTACGAATCTTTCGATTGATTGAACAATCGCCTAGTTGATTTGAAGGCACTTGATGCTCTCTAAAAAGTTATTAAAAAGGTCTCATACCGTAGGGATATGGGGCAGCCCGGTGATGCAGTAAGACAGGGTGTGCGCAAGAGTCGAAGCGTCGTACACCGTGAGGCTACGGTCCGAGGCCGCCACGAGCAGGTTGCGCGCGTCCTGACCGGAGTTAGTTCAGAGTTCGGGTAGAATTAGTATACTCTTCAGGCATATGCCTCATCAGCACAATTTACATGTTTTTTACAATTTCAATGAGTATTTTATGAAATATGATAGAATGAACTACAACTAGTTTAGTGTTAAGGTAAAAATTGTATGCTCGAAATGGGCGACTGTTGGTTTCTGACAATTTAGTCAACACCTTTGTACACAGTTTATAATAAATAAATACTTTACTTTACTTTAACGATTAGCGCCTTATTATAGCGACGAGTTTCTATCCAAGCAATGTGATATTGGTAATGTCACAGGAAGCTCGCCGTGGCATTAGTACCGTGATGCAGTTGAAGCCGGACAGGCTTCTTCTTGGATTCAGCGGAATGAGCTACGTTTCTTTTGAATGGTTTACTGAGAGTTGAGAAGCTACGGCAGCCTAGTGGTTCAGGCATGCGGCTGTCAAGCGGCGGTCGTGGGTTCGATTCCCGGCTCGTACCAATGAGTTTTCGGGAACTTACGTACAGAATATTTACCGTTAGCTTTTCGGTGAAGTAAAACATCGTGAGGAAATCGGTCTAGTTTTCCCGCTGGGTTGGAAGGTCAGATGGCAGTCGCTTTCGTAAAACTAGTGCCTGCCAAATCTTGGGATTAGGTGTCAAAGCGGACCCCGGGCTCCTTTAGGGCACAACCGGGAAAAACGCTGGGGGGATGATGCGGATGATGATGACTGAGAGTTGAGGAGTGTTTTTAAACTGCACTTCATTTAACAAAGGCTTTTGTTCAAAGTGTCAAGAATTCACAGTTGAAGCACATTCTACAATCTACAAGCCAGACGGTACAAAAATGTTAAGCGCCTTGAGTTCCTGGTCAGAAGAAGCTACATATAGGAACATGTGGTCACTCACGCTCATGTAGACGGCGTCAGTAATCCAGCAATTTTTGACGCGCTTGCGCACCCCCGTGCGGTCATAGAACACCTGCGAATGTGTAGAATCAAATCAACTCCGATCAAAAAAAAAACCGCTGTTACGTCGTGTATAAGGTACTCAAATAGTCAAGTAAAGTTCGCACAAAAGAACGACATATAAGATCTGCGGTAGTCCGTCCGCAGCTGAACCTGAGGCCTTAGCATTGTTGGCTTTCCCCATCCAGGTACTGCCAGTAATCCTCTTAAGGTATTCTGCTTCTACTCTGCATGTATTCTATGTATTCAGAACCCTGATGTGGTACCTCATATGAGTGTAGTAGCTTGAGCCGACCGTCGTACAGTCCGACGCGGCCGCCGCGAGACAGCGCCGCGTAGCAGAAGGAGTCCGTCGTCTCGATGGGGACCAGCTTCACTATCGTTTCACGCTGAAGAGGTACAACAAAAGAGGGTTTAAGCTTATTAGGTACTGGTACACCGATCATGGGGTTATAGGGATGACATGTTTGAAAAAATTACGTCAAAAAACAGGCGTGAAATAAGTTAAAGGCAACCAATACATATTGAATGACCGTTTACTCTTGGCCCAGGTGGACCAGGTGGGTGATTGATGGGTGGTGGTAACAGTTAGACTGATTCTGGGTTTCAGCTGGCGGTCGGCTGACGCTGGCGTCCCTTAGAGGCGTCCAGCGCAGTAATGGTGCCACCATCAGCAGTCACCTCAGTGTTGGCTTACCTTGCAGTGTTGTAGCACCCTAACGCTGACGTCGCGTAGTGGCGTCCAGCGTGGGGTTGGAGCCACCAGCAGGCGCCCCAGTGTTGGCTTACCTTGCAGTGTTGTAGCACCCTAACGCTGACGTCGCGTAGTGGCGTCCAGCGTGGGGTTGGAGCCACCAGCAGGCGCCCCAGTGTTGGCTTACCTTGCAGTGTTGTAGCACCTTTACGCTGGCGTCTCGTAATGGCGTCCAGCGTGGTGCTGGCGCCACCAGTAGCCGCCCTAGCAGCTGCCGCCACCACACGCGCCCGGCGCTCCAGCCATCCAGGACCGAGAACAGCGCCTGCGCGTGCGGCTCCCACTTGTGCTGTCCTGCACGCATACAATATAGCGGTTGTAATTAACTAAATAATAAGTACTAAATCTGATCTTGCAAAGCCAGAAAGTACACTATGGCTTTGCACTACAGTGCAAGTACCGAATATGCTGTTGATGGCCTGCACGAACCCCTCGCGGTCGAGCGAGAGTGCGAGCGAGGTGTGCGCGGGCGCCGCGGCGAACTCGATGCCTTCCTCCGCCGCAGCGAGCCGCATCACCTCTTCCACGCGTCTGCAGATGAGGTGTTAGTTCGATGAGGATCGATCGTGGATCGGTGCATTCATCAGTCTTCGAGCAATCACCATCTATTTATCAATTGCTTAATAGAAGTTATAAGAATAGGTGGATTAATGAAAGTGTAGGTAGCCGCCACCGTCCGTTTTTTTTTAGGAAACAAACGGTCATATACAGAAAGAAAAGAAATATCTTGTAATATACATGAACAAACCTGCCCCACGTGCCCATAAGGACATTTATGTTAAAATACAACATAGTAAGCAAAAGAAAAAGAATTATATACACTATAAATTATGTATACAAAGTTCATTTAAATGCAAAATTATAATGAGCGTTTAGAATAAAAGATGTGTTACTCACAAAGGTAAAATTGAATTCTTCATTCGTAACCTGGTTACAAACCAAGAAAAAAAATGCTAGTTCGTAAGCTAGTTACAAAACTTAGTGATGTACGCGGACGAAGGGAAATTATTTGCTTTTGCTGGCAATGTTAAGAAAAAATGAAGAGCACTGTATTTACCCAAAGATAGTGAAAATATATCTAAATTTATAGTTTATATTGTAATCATTTCTTTCGCCTTTTTTCATAACACGCTTAGAAGACTGGTGAGTCGCCTGCACGGACATGAGAAGAAAAATAACATTTCACATCAGTAAACGTTGTAGTCCTCGCTGCGGAGTCATGCGTCAATAATGTACAGGCCCGACCGGTCAATGTCCTGCGAGCGCGTCGGCTCCTTGGTTTTGCGGAAGGCGCGACGCAGCTAGCTGAGCGCGGCCGGCGTCAGCGCGTAGAGTACCTGCCGCGCCAGCGCCTCGCTCGGCTCATCGTCGTCGCTGCGGAGTCATGCGTCAATACTCTACAGGCCCGACCTGTCAATGTCCTGCGAGCGCGTCGGCTCCTTGGTTTTGCGGAAGGCGCGACGCAGCTAGCTGAGCGCGGCCGGCGTCAGCGCGTAGAGTACCTGCCGCGCCAGCGCCTCGCTCGGCTCATCGTCGTCGCTGCGGAGTCATGCGTCAATACTCTACAGGCCCGACCTGTCAATGTCCTGCGAGCGCGTCGGCTCCTTGGTTTTGCGGAAGGCGCGACGCAGCTAGCTGAGCGCGGCCGGCGTCAGCGCGTAGAGTACCTGCCGCGCCAGCGCCTCGCTCGGCTCATCGTCGTCGCTGCGGAGTCATGCGTCAATGCTCTACAGGCCCGACCTGTCAATGTCCTGCGAGCGCGTCGGCTCCTTGGTCTTGCGGAAGGCGCGGCGCAGCTTGCTGAGCGCGGCCGGCGGCAGCGCGTAGAGTACCTGCCGCGCCAGCGCCTCGCTCGGCTCATCGTCGTCGCTGCGGAGTCATGCGTAGATACTCTACAGGCCCGACCTGTCAATGTCCTGCGAGCGCGTCGGCTCCTTGGTCTTGCGGAAGGCGCGGCGCAGCTTGCTGAGCGCGGCCGGCGTCAGCGCGTCGAGTAACTGCCGCGCCAGCGCCTCGCTCGGCTCATCGTCGTTGCTGCGGAGTCAGCCACACAAGTACTTGTTAGTTGAGATTAAGTTTTTAGGCCAGAGAGGATGGACACATACATGAAACAGCAACTTGTTGTGTTCCTAGTGGTGAGTAAGGTCGCCACAATTGCATCTCTTGCTCAAATCAATAAAGGATCGGCAGTGGGATTATAATTATATTGATTTAACACATAATTTTTTGTAAACAGTGACTAAATGGCGTACCTACAATTAACTTATTTATTTAACTTTTTGAGGCTTCCCGACGTTCCGGATGTGTCGCAACATCCTTGGTCGCGGGACGAACTCACAGAGTACCTACTTAAAGCGGTAAATAATTTCTAAGTTTAATTATACGTTTAGCAAAAATAATGGGATTATAAACTTCCGCACGTAAGTCGTACCTACGTAAGCGTATATAGTCAGTATTGTCTACGGTGTATGTTTACCATGACACAAGCTGTGGACCTGTTTGCCAACATAGTAGTATTTAAAAAATAGCCGAGTGCGAGTCGGACTCGCGCACGAAGGGTTCCGTACCATTATCTATAAAAACGGCAAAAAAACGTTTGTTGTATGGGAGCCCCCTTGAATATTTATTTTATTCTGTTTTTTACAAGCTTTTATTTAGTTTCGCCTGTCCCGTTGTCTGTCTGTCTGTCTGTCTGTAATCAAATCTTGCTAGTTAAATTTGATCCACTTCCCAGTTTCAAATTTTCCACGAATATGCAAATCGCGTGACAATGCAATATTATGATGACGTGGAGCTGATCTGATGATGGAGCTGGAAGGTGGCCATAGGAACTCCGTAATAAAACCACATAACCCAATCGAGTTTGGGCTCGTTAGAATCGTCTCAGTGAGTAGTTGATGACGGTATACAGAAAAGTACAGTCGGCAATAAAAGCTTGTACCAAAAATGAAATTTTTGACACAAACTTATTACAAAAATACATCATCTGTAAAAAAAATAACTGTCTAACTATCACTGTTCATGATGTACATACAGCCTGGTGACAGACGGACGGACGGATGGACAGCGGAGCCTTAGTAATAGATGGTAATAGGGTCCCGTTTTTACCCTTTGGGTACGGAACTAAAAAGGGCCCCAGATAAACAAACCGAAAAACCTTCTCGAGATCAAGAAAGTTGAACCACGCTCGAAATGAGATTGATATGATTTTTTGTGATTTTTCTTTAATACCAAAAACTTTGTTTCATCTAACTACGCCTAGGTAATAAAGTAAGTAATACCTAGTACTTACCTGTACTTACCATAGTACACTGTCTTCAGACTCGCTCTTTATTGAGCCACTTTTGTCACCCGCCTCAGAATATTCTTCGTTCAAAGATCTCACGGACATTTTCACGTCAAAACAGTTTTCAATATTATGGCTCGAGTTTGGTCAATATGTAGAGCACATTCGTGTTGTCAAAGTAACGTTTATTGAAAAAAAAGGACATCTATCGGCGGGTGGCGAAACTCGGCTGAACTATTCTTTTTGAAAACAACGTGAGGTTACAGTTACTTAGTTGTGAAGTGAAGATGGCGTCACGACCGTTGTTAAAGAAAATTCGTACTGTGAAAACATTTTGTGAGAACGTTATAGGCGCGATTTTTCTTTTATTTTTAGGCAAAAAAAGGTCCAAGACTAAACAATTTTCTTCTTACTTATTTATCGAATTAAGTACATAAACGGTTAAAAATATTTTAAGTATCAATTCGACCTAACAGGTATACCTACAGTTATTCCAAGATTAGTCTATAAAATAGAATTTAGACGTTTAACCTAAAAGTGAGTCCTTATTTCTATTTATTCTAAATCCTACTACTCAGGTAGGATTTAGAAGTGGTAGTAAGTGGTAGTAAATGCCCATTTCAGTCTTTAGTATTTTAGAAATGAAGCATTACAAGTTTCCATAGTTAACTATCAATTTTAACAACAACGCTCTCTATCGGCGAATAGTAGAACTGTTACCTTAGGTACGCTAAAGGGTGCGGAACTAAACATTGTGACGGGAAGCAATGTGTGAAGTTTACTAATATTGAATGAAGATGGCGATACAAAACACAATTTTCTTAAAATATGTAATAGCAATAGTACATTACTATAGAGGCCGGGCCGGGAAACGAAGGGTTGCATTGCAGTGCAAGTAGATATAGACGGCTGAGCGTAGCGAGGCCGGATAGGATACGCGGCCGGCAACCCCATTTCTAGCCGAGATTTGTATAGTGCTTTTCTCAAACATGCAATGAAATAAAAATAAAAAGTAGCTAGTCAATTTGTTTTATTCATAGGTTAACACAACTAAATAATAGGTACGTTTCTGAACTGCACCGCCTGCACCGCCGCCGCCGCGCCGGCAGTTGGCTCGCGCCCTTCCGCGCCCCCCCGTTTAAAAACAAAAGAAGGTTGCTTTACAGGCTTAGGTGTGTATGTGTAAGGCTGTATGAAATTCTTTTACATATCATCTTCACTCATCGCACCGGATACGTAGTATTTCCGAACCTAATTTGAAGTAAATCACGTCAACATTTCATGGCAAGTTTGAGAAAAATAAATTTTTAGGGTGAGAAGTCTTTTAAATGGGTTAGTATAACAATGCTACGCTCTTTTTACACTAAAACATTTTTTTTTTCTTTTACTATCTTTTTGACAGTCTGTTTATCAGATTTTATAACAATTTTGACAATATAAATGTCTATGTCTTAGGTTGGGCTGGGCTTATCAATCTGTTCGAGTTGAGGTTGGACGTTGCCGAATTAAAAATAAAATATTGATACGGTTTTCACTTCTCAGTAATTAAATAAGTACAGAATTATTTAGCTTGATTTTCGGGAGGATTTTTGATCGAAACTTCATTTCAGATAATAGTCGATTGTATGACAAGGGTCTAAAATAAGCCATATTACCACGAGTGAGGGAAATTAGTACGAGGGAAAATAGGTTTTTTTTTTAATTCGGGTATAAAAACGCCTATTAATATTTGAAATTTGTTCTGTTTCCTGATTGGTTAATATATAGCTGTATTCTGATTAGTTGATAACAAATACAAATGGTTTTGTTTTGGTCAAATTAAAATGTTTTAAAATCATAAATATGTTTACATATTTTCCCTAGGGGCTAAATGTGCTACTTTAGCCCCGCTATCTAAGCCTAATATGACACACTTTTCGAGCATGAGAATGAGAAGTGAAAAAATATTAATACCATTCATTTGGTCTCTGGTTTTGGTTTATTTAGTACTTTCAAAGAAACTGCCCCTAATGCATAGCGTACCACAAGTAGGTACCTACTAACATGAATCTAATTCGATTTTAATACGTTTAGCTTTATGCAGCTACATACGGATTTAAATGAATTCCTGAATCACCGTGGAACGTGCCCAATTGACATCAGAGGGGTAATTGTCTCACTTTTCAAACGAGCGTTAGCGTCAGGACAACACAACTGTCATTTTGCCACAAAAAATACATTTAAATCTACCTAACTTTTGTACAAAGCGTTACGCAACCGACCAGCAGAAGTCGAATTAAGAGACTTCGATCATAAATTTCATTGTGATCAGGTAATTTACATAAGCTACCTCTCTTCACATCACTCGGAATAGACTCGGTTCACATCCGTACCACCCCATCCATTACGCCATCGCAGGATCCCCCGAAATATCGCTAATGAAGTTCCCGTGTCCGTCCGTCTGCGCGCCGACAAATGAAGTGCGCTGTCTCAGAGGAATTGCCAGGGCGGGGGGTTAGTGTGGATGTGGCTTTATTTATATTGTTTAGGTGAGCTCATATTTTTTGAAGCTACTGTAGCCGAGCGGGAAGACATGCGACATTCAGTCTGGAGGTCGTAGGTTCGAACCCGACTCGTACCACCGGGTTAAAAAATACTTCAATCAAGTAATCAGTAGCCTTTCGTTGAAGGAGAATCTCGTGAGACAACCGGTACCTAACCCAAACAAGGGCTAGTTTTCCCTCTCCTTTGGAACATCAAATGGCAATTCCTTTCGTAAAAGGGCAAAGCGCTAGGAGGATTACCTATACATGAACCATACACGTTTGGCGTAAAAACTTCATAGAAACACTTTCCTCCTTATCATAAAAATAAAATGTGCTTTGTCAAGGTGACAGATAAAGACAAACGAATTTTAACGCCATTTTAGTTAAAATAGGCTTGTAGAACGTTTATGAGTGTTTATGTGTATAAGTATAGTAGTTAGATTTTACGATAACTGTTTACAATCTGATAACCAAATAAGACTGTGGCGGGGATTGAATGAAACATGGACCACCTTATTAGGTGCAACCTCCGGCCAGGCATTAAGGAATATTATATATATTATATCCTGGCTGTTCCGCCTTCTCTTTATCTCGCTCGAGGCACCCGCTCGTAGCCATTCTAGCCTACCTTTCTAGATGTATGCAGCACACGTGGCCAGTGCAGTTGATACATATTTTTTTACCTTGAGTTTAATCCATGAGTCTACGTGTCATCAGATAACCAGTGCTTGTTTGTCTATTCCACGCTACAAAAACCTTCTACAACTGCCCTAAAATAAGTATTCGCAACCCCTATTCATTACAAATCGGACATCTTACACCAGCCCTGTGCACTTCCACTCTAGTCCTGCCCCACGGGACCACGGACATGACTACGCCATTATGACGTCACTAACGCCAACACCATACCCTGACCCCTATATAACTTACCACTCCTAACGAACGCCGGTTCTTCCGACACAGGTCGGTGTTGCGGCAGAACCAGCGTAGAGAGAGCTCTGCGCGGGAAGAGATGTGGTATATAGGAAGGGTCTGGTGTTAAGCTGCCAATTGTAAGCCAACGTGATTAATCAGCACCTGTTAGCGACGCCGTGGCTGGGTGAGCCTGGAATCGATACCCAACGTAACAAAAACACGAAAGTATGGGTGCAGTGCAACTACCTATTTAGGTGGGTACGAATACTCGTACCCACCTAAATAATAATTAAAAGTACATTTATAACACAGTGTAGATACCAAGTTTCTACACTGTGTTATAAATGTATTTTTTTGAAGAGCTCTAATTGTACTCTATCAGTTTCGTAGTATTACTTGCATAACTGCCTTTAGAGGCAAAGACATAGCAAAAAGTAACAATGATTTGTAAAGCATTGTAAGGAACGGTATTTTGGTTATAAAGCGGTATTTGGCGTAAAAATGAACTACGTAAGTATCAGGAAAAGCACACTATAAAAATGTCTAAATGATCTATTACTCCTTCTTTTGTACCTACTTAACTTTAATTTCCTAATTAGCATTCCCAAGTTACATTAAGTTAGAAAAAGAATTAGGAAGCTTGTATGTGTCAAAAACACTGGTTTAATCGGAGGGTGTTTTAATCGACGATAAATTCAATAAAGTGCATGGCCAAGCGGGCGCCGTGACACGTTTTTGTAGCCAGTGACAGTGTTGTCTCCTAACACTATTTAGATTATTATACCTACTCACTAACATTTAAAACAGGTAAAGTTTGTTTAAACAAGTAATCATTAAAATTTTCATCATCATCATCATATCAGCCGAAAGACGTCCACTGCTGGACATAGGCCTCCCCCAGAGAGTGCCACAATGACCGGTCCTGCGCCACCCGCATCCAGCGGACTCCCGCAAACTTTACAAGGTCATCAGTCCACCAGAAATGAGGCTATCCGCAGCAGAACCAAGGTAACCGAGCCCTTCGAATCGCTAAACTTAAGTGGCAGTGGGCGGGGCACATAGCACGTAGAACTGATGGCCGTTGGGGCGGAAAGGTTCTCGAGTGGCGACCACGTACCGGAAGGCGCGGCGTGGGTAGGCCCCCCACAGGGGTCCTGTCTCTTGACCAAACCACTTTTAGCCAAATGTATCATTAACCGACGAAAAAAACGGAGGAGGTTCTCAAGTCAACGCGTATATTATTTTTTTTATGTACCTATGAGTGAAAAACCTCACGATGAATAAGCTTTAGACCTGTCAATCTTGTGTGTACACCTCGCAGTCTTTGCATTTCTGCTAAAGCTCGTTCATCGTGAGGTTTGTGTAATACCTTATTTGCATGTAACTAGTAATTAACTAAAGTAAGCCACAGAAAATTCAAAAATAAAGACTTTTTAACAAAAAATTAAACCGGCGAAAAAAAACTGAAAAGCATGAAATAATAAACCTTTTTTATTTAGTTTAATAACCAAGTTCTTAAACTATTGTAAGTATACCTAAGTATATATTTTAGTAATTATTTTAAGTTTTTAATTACCCTTAATAACCAAGTTCTTAAATTAATCTAAGTGTACCTCAGTAATTTTGAGTCGGCGCCAAACAATCAATGAACAAAGATTACTCCAAACAAGTACCTACAATTTACACCAAATCAAATTAGGGAGCGAACACACTTGATTGCTTGGCGCCGACTAAAAATTACTTAGGTAGACGTACTCGGGTATTTTTTGAATATTATCAAATAGAAGTCATTAGGTTAGGCAAAGGTTAGGTTTGTTTTATAATAATCCTATAAAGCTGTCTATTTAAGAAAATGCATTAGGTCAAATGAAGCATTTGGCCAAAAGTTTTTTGGTCTAACTGATTAAAATTTTATCTGTTTTTAACCGACTTCAAAAAAGGAGGTTTCTCAATTCGACCGTATATATATATATCTCGTCGTTTATGAACCGATTTTGATTATTCTTTTTTTGTTGAAAAGGGAGTATCCCAAGGGTGGTCCCATGGTAAGGAAACCAGGATCTGATGGTGGAATCCTGAAGAAATTGAGGGAAACTCTCGAAAAAATTGTCTTTCCGTCTAGTGTGTTCCTTAATATTATTAAGAAGAAAAAATGAAAAAAGAAGAAAAGAATAAAGAAAAGAATTTAAAAAAAGAAAGAATTTTAAAGCCCTATTATTTTCCCTAATAATCTCTCTCGGAAATCAGTTCATGTGGTAAATTGGAAAATAAATGTGGAAATGTTCTCGTGGCTTGGCGGAGTACTAAATTGAAGTCGGTTAAAACTTTGTTTTTAAAGTAAATTATTATTTCAATAAAAGATTCAGGGTATCATAGCGACAATTGAAAAAAATGAAAATGAAAAGTTTATTGTATAAGGGCAACATGACAATATAAATCACGACCCTGTGTCCTGTGTCCTGAGCTAGGAAACCCTGTGTCACAGGAGCCAGTTTCGCTGCTCCAAATACTTAACCTACGTACCTATCTGTACAAGTGTACAAAGAGATCAAAATACAAAAATAAATATGGCTAGTTTTAGATGGTTAAAATTGTGTGTGTGTGTGTGTTTTCTTACATCCGGTTGGTAACGTAAAAAACGAACTCGGATTTTCAGACAGATTTGACCGGGTTTGATTCCCGGCCGTGTATGAGGGTTTTATGAAAATCGTTGAATACAGTTTTAAATTTTTTCTAAAATCGGTCTCGTGTCTCCTAAGAGGACATTTCCATGTCTCTTGTAGTTTCGGATTTTCTCTCACTGCCACGGGAATCGTTATCCGATTCTAAAAAACCCCGAATGGATCCTATGGATGGATATAGGCATATTTTATCCTGCGGCCAGACCCATGCAGGTAGCCAGTAGGTAGGTAGTATGTTGGTGCTTCGCGTGTGTGCACGTGTGCACTGAATCGTCGGGTCAGCGCGGCGCGGGCGCATCGGGATCACGCTTTTAGCGCGCGAGGTGCCAACCGCCGCGCAAATAGGCATCCGGAGCACTCCGGCGCACCATAACACCGCCAGTGCTTTCAATTCCTTACTATTACACAAAATATCTCCCTCAAAGTTATGATTATTTTATAAAAACTGAACTGTGGTCGATCCTAGTCTCAACTGATGGTAAGCGACGACGGAGCCTAAGATGCGCACTATAAGCTCACTGGTTCAGTAATAGTTTATTTACTATTGTCTTGAAGGCATCTATCTACACATTCAATTTTCATAAAATACAGATCATAATCATCATCATCATATCAGCCGAAAGACGTCCACTGCTGGACATAGGCCTCCCCCAAAAAGTGCCACAATGGCCGGTCCTGCGCCACCCGCATCCAGCGGACTCCCGCGACCTTTATCGGGTCATCAGTCCACCTCGAGAACCTTTCCGCCCCAACGGACATCGGTTCTACGTGAAATATGCCCCGCCCACTGCCACTTAAGTTTAGCGATTCGGAGGGCTATATCGGTTACCTTGGTTCTGCTGCGGATAGCCTCATTTCTAATGCGGTCGCGCAGAGAAACTCCCAACATAGCCCTCTCCATTGCCCTTTGGGTGACTTTGAGCCTTCTTATGAGGCCCATAGTAAGCGACCACGTTTCCGTGCCATACATCATCACTGGCTACACACACTGGTCAAATACTCTAGTCTTGAGACACTGCGGAATATTGGACGAAAAGATGTGCCGTAGCTTTCCGAATGCTGCCAGTTAATGCCATTCAAAATGGATTAATTAAGCAGTATTACGAGTTTGCAGCCTCATTTGAAAAGGAACACGTTTCCTCTACATACGGAGTTGAGTTAGAGCGACATCTTAGCCACTGAATGTTAGTTATTAGTTATTAGTTTTTATTAAGAGTCCAATAAAAAACTAGGCTTTGCCCTTAACTTTGGCAATGTCTACAGAAAGACACGAACCTAACGCTTATTTTATTATTTATTTATTTATTACCATTAATATTAGCACTAAAACATGCTAATTGGAAAATTAATACTTATCATGCAAATTTTGAATTTAACATGTCAAATGATTTAATACCTAATGAATACAACACAAAAAAAAAGAATCTCCTAAAAGTATTAAACAACTAACGGAGAGATACTTATGCATTTGTGCACAAAGTGCATATAAGAAAACAAGAGCGCGAGTGGATGCACTGCTAGGACTTGCAGTGCTGCGCGCCGCGGTCACGACTCACGAAGCACTCGCACCGTAAAAGGTGGAACGATCGTTTTGTAACTCAGCGGAGACTACAATCGCCTTTTTACGATTTTAGGTGAACTCATATCTCACGGAATATCACTCTTAATGATATTTACCGTTTCTGTAGCGTCTTATAGCACTTCCCGATAGCATTCTTAGCTATGGTTTTGGAGCCTTAGATTCCCTTGTAGATCTTGTTAGACCTTATTCTTATTTCTGTTAAAACAATGTATGCATATACTTACTTGGGAGTTTAGGATTACATACTTAGCCCAACTCTGCGGGTTACGCTAATGTCCCACCAAATTAGAAAGAAATCATCCTATTAAATATTAGAATTGGGTATTTGACAACAGTGAAAATATTTCTTTTTTCATTAGAAACAGATAAACATTACGAAAATACTCGGATAGTATTAATCTTTCATTTATGTTTGCAATTTTAAGATTTTTAGATTCATATTATATAAACTAGCAATAAGGACGTTGTTTGATTGTGACGAGGCAAGCCATCAGTAATCCCTACAAATTCCATACTAAGCATACTAAACGTCCCTACAAGTTTCATAAAAATAAGCTGGTTTGACTTGTGACAAAAAACCGTATTAATTAGGCTTATGCGTATGTGAATAAATAAATACATAGATACGTTGTCTCACGTGTTTACAGCTGGTGCTATGCGACGGTTGCGTTAAAGCCTATCGTAATAAAACAAAGAAGACATTCACAGATTCAGAAATTTTACTCGTCAAAAATGATAAGGTACGGTACTTATGTTCTATGTATACAGTGGTTCACATGTTATGGCAAATAAGTCCTTATTGGTACATAAAATGTCTGAGTCATTATTTTCAAAAAGCCCGATTAAAGAATTACATTTAAAAAATTATTACATAATTTTAATTTAATTATTGAATTAGATACACATATTACAATGTCATGATGAACTATTATCCTACTATATCCTACTTCCTACTAATATTATAAATGCGAAAGTTTAGATGTTTGGATGTTTGTTACTCAATCACGCTTAAACGGCAGAACCGATTTGAATGAAATTTTGCACTAAGATAGTTTATTGCCTGGATTAAAATATAGGATAGTTTTTATCCCGGGTCCACGCGGACGAAGTCGCTGGCGGAAGCTAGTAATATTATAAATGCGAAAGTTTAGATGTTTGGATGTTTGTTACTCAATCACGCTTAAACGGCTGAACCGATTTGAATGAAATTTTGCACGATGATAGTTTATAGCCTGGATTAAAATATAGGATAGTTTTCATCCCGAGTCCACGCAGATGAAGTCGCGGGCGGAAGCTAGTAATATTATAAATGCGAAAGTTTGGATGTTTGTTACCCAATCACGCTTAAACGGCTGAACCGATTTGAATGAAATTTTTCACGATGATAGTTTATAGCCTGGATTAAAATATAGGATAGTTTTTATTCCGAGTCCACGCAGATGAAGTCGCGGGCGGAAGCTAGTCTGTATATATAAAAGAACCCGGACAGCCGAAAATACTGGGACTAGAAACTTGAAATTTATACCAGAACTTCATTTTATGACGTAGGCAAGGGATAAGACGGGAATTTTGGACATTCCATCTCTAAGGGGGTTCAATAGGGGTGCAAAGTTTGTATAGGGGAAAGTTTTTTTTTTACTAGAGACTTAAAACTTTGTAGGAAGATTACTTATTAAGATACAAAAAAAAGTACTTTCTGCGTTTTAGAAAATTCCACTCTTAAGAGGGTTAAATAGGGGTGCAAATAAGGGGTGGTATGGAGGGAACTTTATTTTTTGAGCTAGTAACTTGAAACTTTGTAGAAAGATTACTTATTACAATACAAAAAAGAACTGTCGGCGTTTTATAAAATTCCACCCCTAAAGGGGTTAATAGGGGTGCATAGTTTGTATGAAGGAAACTTTTCCTTTTGAGCTAGAAACTAGAAACTTTGCATACAGATTACTTATATGTATACAAAAAAAGAACTATAAGCGTTTTGGAAAAATCCACCCCTACAAAGGGCTGAAAAGTTTGTATGGAGAGCGTGAAAATTTTAAAGTAAGAGATTTATAACTTATGTCTTAGCGAGTATGTTAAAAGGCTACAAAAATAATTACAGCGTTTTTTATTTTCTCCTAAGAGGGTTAAAAGGCGGTTAAAAGTTTGTATGAAGAGCAAGGCATTTTTAAAGTAAGAGGTTTGTTACTTCGGTTTTCTTTGAAGACTAGAAAAAAATATTGGGGGTTAAAAGAGATTCATCCCCTAAAGGGGCTAAAAGCAGTTGGAAGTTTATACGGGGAACAAGAGAATATTAGAACTTCGGTCAAGAACTATTGAAAAAAATACTGCGTTTTTTTCTTCCTCTAAGGTTGGAGGATAAAAGGGGTTGAATTCTTCGGTCAGGCATATGTACTATTTGGTAAGCCATTAATTCAGAATACATAATCCGAAAAGTAGGTTAGGTTAAGTTAGAACTGCGACCCTTACAGAAACGAACAGCTTAGGTTAGAACTGCGGTGCTAACAGAACCGAAAAGAAGGTAATATTAGATTAAAACTGCGGATCATTTTGTTAATTTAAGTAGTTTATTTTGGCCAATCAAAATAATTTATCCCGTTAAATGGGGATTAGAGATGGAGATGAAACGTTCTACGTCTTTTGGCATAAGATAATTTTGCTTTCAAAACTACATATACAGGCCGCCCGGAGTAACGTAATTAAAACTACTAAACGGATTTACGCAAAAAACTTCAGTAGGTAATGTAGTTTAGTTGACATAAAAAATCGTTTAATACATTATAAAAATAAAAAAAAGTATTTAGAAATGTCTGTTGATCATACTTAAAATATGTACTAATATTTAAAAAAAGGGACTTCTCAATGTAGGTTTTGCCATTTAAAGTTTTACGCTTAAACCCAGGACGAAATCAGATTAAAATTGGCATAGAGATAATTTGAGACCCGTGGAAGGATTTGCGATTTTTTATCTCGGAAATCATCCCGTAAGATGGTAGAAGTTTGTTTGGGACAGCGATAATTAAGCTTGCACCTAAAATTAAATAAAAAACAATATTTTTTCTCAAGTTCTACGCGGACGAAGTTGCGGGCAACAGCTAGTATAGTATAAACTCGTTTACACTGTAACAAGATAGTTTACTGAGCAATATTTTTAATTTATTTGTGAAGATTGTGTCACTGGCTGAGTTTTTAATATCAATTGGAATACAATTATATATTTTGGGCCCAAGGACGCCGTGAGATGCACGAGCCTTAGCCAGCAGCCGTCGCGGAGGCGCGAGAAGGTTTTTCGCGCGACACCTCTCGCTTCTAAAGCCGTACGCTGAGTACTTATGCTGGTTAGCTCTCACGTATTGGCAAGCAGTTAGAATGTATACACTGGGCAGCGTTAAGATTTTGTAGTGTTTGAACAGGTCCTTGGGTGGGTGATCAACTGGTTTACGAGCAATGATTCGCAATGCACGCTTCTGAAGCTTGAATGGTCTATCGCGGTTAGCAGATGTTGCCCATAAGTCTAGTCCTTGTATTAACATTGAAAGAATATATCCAAAATATGTTTTCTCACATCTGTTGGTTTGTCATATCACGCGTTATTCTTGGAAACGATTAAGACAGTTTCTTCTCACAAATGATAGTAAGCCTATATGGATCGTAAAACCCAGTCAAACTAGCTCCCGGTTCAATTTGAGTGTAGCTGCGTACACTTTAAGCAAACTGTCATCGCCGAGCCAACGAACTCATTAGGTCGCATTTGACAGCTCCGGGGTGCTAAAACAGCGGCGCGCTAACAACCCCGTATTGGGTGCTGTTTGTCTATGACCGCATTTGGTAGAACTGGACCTGGACGACACTAAATGATTCGAGACCGCATAGCGATGTGGGACCGTAATCAATAAAGCAGTCATAGGTCGTGATATCGCGACCAGAGGCTCGATTCGAGATTTAAAATGTCCCGGATATCCCAACATGCATGTCTCTGTCTCTTAATATTCGAATGATATAATGAGTATAAGAATTTATTTATTTAGTACACAAAGTAAAGTAAAAATGCTTATCAAAAAAGGTACAGGCATAATATATAATATGCTAAATAGGACACATAAAGTGATGTAAGAAAATCGATATATTTAGGAATATCCTCTTCTGTCATTAAGATAACTTAGGATTGCGGCCAGGGTAACTTTTGCTATAAGTCACTTCAGAAATAAGGGTAAGTGACGACGGAATGTTGCAGTTTTGGCTTTAGGTATTTTATTGAACGCGCAAAGTTTATGATTGGTCGTTGGCAACATGGGCTTGGAACACTACGGAAGATTTTAACAGTGTTATAACTTACATGCTACAAGCGGCTGTCACATCGAATATTTTTTCCTTCGTAATTGGATGAAGTATCTACCTTTACGTTATGTATTGAATAGGAACGTTGCAAGAAAGACAGAAATGCCTGGCAACAAGACAGTCCATCGGCCTACCTCAAACGATGAAACTACTAAACTCCAAGTTGTCAAGCACTCTTCGGGTTACCATACAGTCAGCATCATATAGTTAGGAGCAGCCAAAGTTGCCAAATATATCGGAACACGTCTTTATTACCCGAAGTGTAAGACTGTGTCCCGATATAATGTGGCTACTTTAGCTGCTCCTAACTAGATGAGGCTGACTGTACAATTGCCCTCTGTATAACAACTTAATAAGCTGCCCTCTTAAGTTTAAGCTAATAACTAATTGAAACAGGTTTAATAATTTTTTTAAAGCTTTTTTCCAGCAGAAGTGTTTTTTATCGGTAGCGGATGGATGTTGTGACTTGCGGCGCATCTAAATCCCTATTACGCGATTAAGACCTGTAAGCTAAAATAAATACTAAAAGGGAGAAGTTTTATTTTGTTTGTTATTGTAAACCGACAGCAGTAACATTAATGTTATGGCCGTAAAAAGCCCTTTTTTGACTGCCCTAGGAAGGCCGGTTTCACCAGCCAGTTAGCGTCCCCTCGCGGGGCAATTTACGCCGATACCTTATTAGCAATAAACAAAAACAGGGGCTTACAGAGCAGCTTACGGGGGCAGTCGGGGTAGGAGGTAGCGGCGAAATTGGTACAAAAACTATGCTGCTGCCTGTACCGCGTATACAGAGCTCAGGCGGAGCCGCAGGATAAAATCCTGAAGGTCTGTTCATTATATTTATAATGATGAAATGATTTTTGCAAGCGGTTACACCTACTTATAAACTCTTTATAATAAAGATAGGTACTTATTTTAAATTTGTTTTATTTTGTAAGATATTCTTAACTTGGTACTTAATTTTGAAGGGAAATCTCTTCTCTAACAATCCTACTTACTAATATTATAAATGCGAAAGTTTATATTTTTGAATGTTTGTTACTCAATCACGCAGAAACAGCTGAAATTTGGCATGGAGATAGTTTATCACCTGGATTAAACATATTAGGATAATTTTTATCCTCATAATAATCCTTTAAAGGGATACAATTGGGGATGGCAGTTGATACGGGTGTTCACGCGGACGCAGTCGCGGGCAAACGGTAGTATTTATATTTTAAACTCGCTTCCTCTCCCGCTTTGCGCCCGGCCGATAAATCACTAAGGTTAAAACATCATTAATATTGAATCATCGTGATTTACCCAGAGGGCGCCACCCTCCTCTAACCGGTGAATTATTATGCTTGCTTAACTTTTCGCTGTTTCGCTCGTCCTCACACTTTTAAAATGTCTTGCCGTTAGACAGATTTAAAATTTAATTATAGTTTAAAACTTACAATTATACAAGGTAGCTCTATTGTTTAGGTAATGTGTGTGACCCTATTGCGGGTTCTGCCAACGTGCCATCAGTGGGTCATCTGTAATAATAGTCACCATGTCACGAGCTGTTATTAAAACAAGTCGAATTGCCCCTCGATAAACCCGTATTAATGATTATCTTATATATAATGATTATTATTGCATTTTATTTTAGGGTTCCTATCATAAATGTGAATTATACACTCGCGGTGAGTGTATTAAATAAAAATGTAGGAGTCCTTTGTTTAACTACATTTAATTAGCATTTTCTCAATTACAATGTTACTTGTTCAAATAATATCTTAGGACTAAAATATGATCGGCGCTCTCACGGTCGGCCAGGCTGCGCGCATGTCGCCGTGGTCGCGGCTTATCCTATAGAAAATGCAAGGTAGCGTCTGGCTTGGCCCGCTCCCTGGAACGCTGATGTTTATAAATGATCTTATGCCTAGAGGTTCGTATTCTAATACAGCTTTTAACCTTACAATATTACTAGTGATATACCTAGGTGGTAAAGTTATGTGAAGCATACATAACATGTGTGTTGTGTGTGGCAATTTTCACTCCTTTGAACCATTCCCTGTGCTTACTATTCATTAGATGACTCACTACGACCTCCCAGTAGTAGGTAACACAACATGAAGTTTCTTTCAAAAAAACCCGGTTTCGAAGGCAATTAAAAATTCCATCAATTAAAAGGTTTGTTTGCCGAGATTCAGGAGGTTCTCAGACAAACAGACGTAGTGACGCAGACGCGAGTTATAGGCCTAGAGCCGTCTACAGAAAACCCACTAGAACAACAATACTTGGTCATGTCCAACCTAATTTTGAATAAGTATAAATAACTACATTTTTTTTTAAATACGTCAACCGGCTTGCGTTACTTGCGTTGACGCAGATGTTGATGCAGATGCAGATGATTATTTTTGAGCGCAAATATACCAATACAAGTTTTCAAACAAACAATGATCCAATTCTAAAAATGCATACCTAACGTGTATACAATAGTTAGTGTCGTAATAGCTTCTTTGTATAGCTTAGCGTATGGCTTTTCATTAAAGGAAAACATCGTGAGCAAACCGGCCTAATCCCACCGTCTAGTTTTCCCTTTGGGTTGGATGGTCAGATGGCAGTCGCTTTCGTAAAACTAGTACCTACGCCAAATCTTAGGGTTAGTTGCCAAAGCGGACCCGGGGCTCCTTTAGGGTACCACCAGAAAAAAACGTTAGGATGATGAGTTTTGTTTATAGCACATGTTTCGTCACAGTTAAAGACTCGACGGGACACATATATCCACAGCGATAAACGACACAACTGCGACCACCACACTCTCACAGGGCCCACGGTCAGTGTGACATTACCTCCATTCCCTTTATACACGGACCTTTGTTTAAATCGTGGAGGCCTGGCGATGGCGGGCGCGTGTGAATCGGGCGAGCACGGCCCGCTCACACCTCTACAGGGGGCTGCGGTGGCCCCGACACATGTCTCTCTGAATCCTTAGTCTCGTAGTCTTTCAGGATTTGGATACTGGATTGGATTTGGATCATCATTTTAAGATATAAAAATATAGCGAATAAAGTAACCGTAAACCTGCGTCTTCAACAATGCGGGCCATTTTTTATCTGTAGACCACTCAGACCACTGCATCAACATTAATTGCTTGCCCTCTATCACTCGTTACCTCATCAGCTCATCAGCTCACGTCCATCCTGTTCATATCAACTCTCACGCAGTCCATCCACTATTTCCTTGGCATACCCCTGCTCTTACAACCCTCCACATTCATATCAAGTAGCCTTCTTGTCACATTTTTCCATTTCTCCCCATGACATGGTCATTCCACTGTAAGCGATTAGCTCTCAACTTATCAATTATCTGTGCTGGTGGCCTGGAGGGCGCGACTAGTTTATTATCCGATCCGTTCTTGTGACTCCACTGATCCATTTCACCTCGGCCCAATACATTTCAGGACGAATTTTGATAATTGTATTTTAGGTGTTCTGATGTACCTAATACCTACCTACTCTTCTAATCAGTCAATGGAATTACATAGTCAAGAAATTGACTTAACACATTAAACTTATTCTATGGACAGTCTCCTTGACTGCAAGTAAGTAGTAAGTACACTTAAACGGTAACAAAAATGTATAAGTACTAATGTGAGATTGAAGTTATCTCCTTCTCTTTTCTCAATTTTAGCTCGGTAGTATTCTGAAGGAGCCAAGGGTGCAACTGCTATCTGATCTAACCTTCCAACCTTAGACCTTATTGAGAGTTTTAACTCATACTTATTTGTTTTTTACCGGATGTCTGTTACGTCGATATATTTTTGATGTTGCCTATGAATACAATAGATATATTCAGTGATAGACGGGGCACCCTGTAGCGGGCCCGTTCGCGCTTACGCGCTAATTGTGGTATCAGCTACCGTGCGCTTCCGCCGCGGCGCGGGAGTTGTGGGAGGTCCGCCTTTGTCCAGCTATAAACCATAAACAGCCGAAGTGCTTCCGATCTATAAAACGTATTGTGCGTATCCCCAAAGACGACAAACTAAGGAATATTATTTTATTTGGTGTTGGGGGCTTACACATACGAAGAGATGGTAAAGATTCCTTTTATTTAACTTTCTCTTTGAATTGTGGAAAATATTTAGACATGTTTTGTTACATTAACACATTTTTTTTATACACATTGGGGGTCGAAGTTGCAACACGTCCGTAGGTTATTACCCACCGCTACCCTACACGTGACCCCTGGGCGGTGCAACCACCTGGCAACCTTTCCCAAGATCTCACGGTTCCAAATACTGATTTGCCATACGATAAATAAAATAGCTACCCAGGCTAATATATGCATAAATATAATATGTTTATGTCTAAACACGAAGCGATTCGCCCCTGAGATGAAGCAATCAACTTTGACAGACAGACAAAGATGGCCGCCGAGTTGCGAATTAATTTCGGGTGAGAACACACGGCGCGCTGTCGAGCAGAGACGCGGAGTTTGGAAGCGAGTAGTAACAAATGGGTTTATGAAATCCTGTGTACAAAACGAGACGTCTCTAAATAAGAGCATTCTGGAAGTTAGTGCTAATTAACATCTTCGGAAAGTACATTTTATAGTTCTGTAGAATAAGCACCATAATATGCTTGTGACCTAAGATTTTTTTACAGTGCCATTCGAACCAGTTTTTGGAGAGGAACACATGTTTGTATTGGAGCAACTAAAGTCATATACAACTTTAACAAAAAAAATGGCATAGTTTAAATCTTAAAACCACCTATGCACACTATAGGAATGCTAAAACTTTTCTACAGAATACACCAATACTGTTAAGTTATTTTATAAAATTGCACTTTTTTCACCCACAGACTGCTCGCATAAAACGACTGGCCAAAAGTGCCATCTTAACTGGTTTCGAGCACCGAGCAAATCTGCGAGCAATCATGTTTCCCCTCGCTGCCAGTGCCCTGCGTTCCCTTTCAACGTCGCCGTCGTCATTCAGATCTTCGCTAACTATGTGACCTAAGTATTTAAAGTTCGTCACTACCCGGAGAGACGTGCCCTAATAGGCGGAACATCGATCGGCTTCTCTTTGCTGCTCTTAAAAACCAGTATCTCACTTTTACCACAGTTGTACCTAAGCCCGTGTTCCGGCGTATAGGCTTCACAAATATTAGCCACCAGTTTCCTGATTGCCCCCTTGACGGCCCCAGCAACACCATATCATCAGCATAGCTGATGTTGTTCAAGCAATGTGTTATCAATATAAATAAATAAATAAATATTAGGGGTCAATCTTACACATATCGACCTAGTCCCAAACTAAGCAAAGCTTGTACTATGGGTACTAGACGACGATAAACATACTTATATAGATATGACAGCCTGTATGTGTGTTGCTGAGCTCGACAATGAGATCTAATATAAGCGTTGAAAACCAGCGGAAATGTCTGCCTGCTGCCCCTCTGCCTCATGCCATATGAGTCTGACAGTGCCGATACCCGTCTGACCTGGTTCCTTTGACTGACGTACGTACCAGTAGTGCAAAATTGAGATACATTCAGCCGGTCACTCGCACTTCCTAATTTGTCCCACAATTTCCCTACGAGACAGGAATTGACAAATCGAGGAAGCACGCGTACACCTGTGAATTCCTCTCCGTGTAGTATTTGGCAGCTCCTTTCAGACAGAGAATTGCCGTTTCCGTAGACATTGGAAACCGAACTAGGCATCATGCAACTGTATATGTCTAGTAAGTATCTCATTATATAGGGCGTCAAATACCTTAGCCAAAATGGTCGCAATTGGGATGGGTCTATAGTTGGAAATACTGGCCACATCCCCAGTCCTGTTCTTGACTATAGGCACTACAATGGTTTTTGTCATCTCATCAGGCACGAAACCATGCCCCAGAAACAAGCTAAACAGAAGGGAAAGTACCCAAATGCACCCCGGCATGCTTCAGGAGCTCAATGCTGACGTGCCCAGGTGAATTTCCTCGTTTTATCCCGCTGATAACATTTCTAACTTGCTTGGCCGTAAATATCACAGAACGAGTGGTCATGCTCAGCTTAGCATTGGCCACCTGGTCTGAAGCGCTATCGGGTGCGACGGCTGTAACACCGAAGTGCCGTTTAAACAAGTGAGCAACATCACTGTGATCACTTATTCCCTGGATATCGGCAGGTTGGGCCGGGCCGGCTTAGCATTTAACTTGTTCGTCAGT
Organism: Epinotia bilunana; assembly: GCA_947049275.1. Taxonomy (NCBI): domain Eukaryota; kingdom Metazoa; phylum Arthropoda; class Insecta; order Lepidoptera; family Tortricidae; genus Epinotia; species Epinotia bilunana. Next base: position 503,390 of record OX346254.1, read on the forward strand.
TTCCAAAAGTTTTTAATTTTTTTATTGGCGTCATGTGAAGCTAGATTATCCATTTTTAACTGATCGTGTCTATCTTGACACCATTTCATTTTTACAAGCTTTTATTTACTTTCACCTGTCCCGTTGTCTGTCTGTCTGTCTGTCTCTCTGTAATCAAATCTTGCAAGTTAAATTTGATCCACTTCCCGGTTTCCGATTGAGTTGAAATTTTGCACGAATATGCAAATCGCGTGACAATGCAATATTATGATGACGTAGTGCTGATCTGATGATGGAGCTGGAAGGTGGCCATATGAACTCCGTAATAAAACTACATAACCCCATCGAGTTTGGGCTCGTTAGAATCGTCTCAATGAGTAGTTGATGATGGTATACAGAAAAGTACAGTCGGCAATAAAAGCTTGTACCAAAATAGAAATTTTTGACGGAAACTTGTCACTTTTAAAAACTAAAACTTAACTAACTTAACTTTAAACTTTAAATGTACCTCAATTTAGCTAGGGTTAATCTCAATTTATTGCGAACAAAGTCTACATGTGGACCCCAGTTAAGTTTATGGTCAACCGTAAGTCCCAGGAAAGTACCATACAATACAATACAAATACTCTTTATTGCACACCTCACACAAACAAAGTATGTTCGGTAACAACTTCAAGATGCTGGCAGGCACAGTTCTTGTGCATACAGTGGTGCCCGTTAACTCACACTGTGCATGCATATTAGATAGAGAATGGTGGTTTTTCTCGACTCGCGTCGCGTCGCTTTAATTAATCCCTCGCTGTAGCGTCGTGACTGGTCGTGAACTGAGTCCGTGTGTCGGCGCATTCCCGGCGCGCGGCGCGAGTCCCGTAGTACCGTCTCCCGGCAACCGGTGACTAGAGAGGTACGGATAGCTCACGACAATTAGCATAGGTGCTTTAGATCTTTCATTACCCAACTATATCTTGCCCGCGACTTATATGTGGGAGTTCGGCAACCTCTAACTGCGATTTCCCTTTAGAAGAAGATGTCTTAGATAAAATGTATTTTTTGTTTTTATTTAGCTTGTTAACATTAAGTATCTAATATCATTCACATCATATCATATGTGTCAGCATACGTACAAAAAGTTTTCCTAGATAAAATATATCCCTTGTTTTTATTTAGATTGTTAACATTCAGAGAACTAAAGATTTTTTTGCTTGAGCTTGTAGGTAACAATCATCAAGATCGGGTTCGGTCTGGATGGATATAATCCAAGATTAAGAGAAGAGTAAGAGGTGAGTAGCGTCGCTACTAAGACGTCTGAGAGGCAGGGGCAATAGCCTTCCTGAGGGTGCTGGCGGAGAGGCTCGACTGTCCACTCTCCAAATATATTGGGTTGAGGTGGCCTATTGGAAGGGCGAAATAAGCCTAACCTGATTATAGTAAATAAGTAGTAGTAACTTAACTGTCACTAACATAGCATATAAGTCTCCACTGTTACTAACATAATATATGAATCGATTAGGTCTGAAATAAAGATATTTAATTTATTTTTATTAAACGTTCACAATCCGTAGGTTAACTTCGGTATAACTATAAATAATAAATAAATAAATATAAGGGGACAATCTTACACCAATCCACCGAGTCTCATAGTAAGCTCAATAAGGCTTGTGTTACGGGTAGGGACTAAATAGACAACGATATACATAATAGATATAAATACTTAAATACATAGAAAACATCCATGACTCAGAAACAAATATTCATGCTCATCACATAAATATTTGCCCTTACCGGGATTCGAACCCAGGACCTTCAGCTTCGTAGGCAGCGTCACTACCCCCTAGGCTAACCGGTCGTCACTAATATCTTCTATTCTAGTTTTGTGTACCGACTCTCAAACAAGTATCTACTTAAATGACATAATTATGCTTGTACACATATAAACGTCTATACGTGTGACGAGCTTGCTGAACGAAAGTGCTTAGACATAATGTGTATTATGTTTAGGTACGATTCTATTATTGAATTTAATTATTACTGTCCAATTATCAACCCCAAGAGATCTTAATTAAGTACTCGGCCATGGCGTACCGATTGGTCCTCGCGTGTACAATATTGAGATTGACTGTAGACACTGTAGTGGCACAAAGTGAGCTCAAGTTTGGCAAATCAATTGCATCTGTCCGTCCGTTCGTTTCAACAAGCGACACAGGCAGGCTACCGTATTTGGCTTACATTATATGTATGCTGAATCAATTAGGGTTATCATAAATGTGTATTTAATACGTGGGTAACAAAAAGATGCATGAAGTAAAATAAGAAGTCGCCCTGTCATGCCTAGTCATTTGTACAGCACAGTGTCAAATATGACAGGTACTAAAACTGAAACCTTCGGTTATAGTTAATGCTAAAAAACCTGGTTTTGCTGGTCACAAATCTCTGCCCTTACACTAATTACTAGGCGAATAAGGAGGCCTGGATGACAGCCGAAGCACGTAAGGACTGGTTGGTTATAATAGATAACGAAAAGTTTTATTGTTTGATGATAACTGTACAGCACACAACGTATTTCTGTCGCTCAAGGCAGTAAAGGTTCAGTTCCTTCCGCCCAATAACAACATCAAAATTGCAACCTCTAGATAAGAATAGAATAGAATAAGAATAAGAATAAATGTATTGCCCAAACCTTAAATTTAGAGATACAGTGCAGAAACAGATACCTACTAAATAACAATTCTCCACTCATAGGGAGGAGAACGAGACTAAATTATGTATCATAAAAAAAAATATATACAAAAAAGGAATTATACAAAAGAAACTAACAAAAAATAATATAGGTGAGGCAATGGGTACCAGTCTAAGTATGCGCCGGGGGCGGAGGCAGGTCCAGGGGCAAGGAAAATTTGCGACCGGTCGCTACTTGCGCTGGGTCTGTCTCTATGGTAGCGGCCTGTCCGGCGGCTAACATGGTAGATGGCCTCGGGGGGAGCTCACAGTTGCTAAGATCCTCGAGGCAAAACTGATTGGGTTCCTTCACGAGGTTACCGCCTGTTAGCTGCCTGGTTCTACCGTTAGAAACAGGCAGAACGGAAACAATCAGTTGAGCCTATACTTGTATATCCCAACCCATCCTATCCCGTTAATCCCGTCTAATCAGCCGTAAGCGATGACGTGGCATGTCGCAGCGGGCTTTCCATCCACAAAGAAGGATGGTTAGCGGTAAAATGCCACCCGCGTGTTTGTGCCGTGCGCGGGGACCCGTACGGGTGGAGAGGGAAATCCTGGAAGCTGAGTCGACCAGCGGTCGGGATAGTTACTGCTGGGAGACAACACTCTTCTTTGGCTCAGGATTCACCTCACACGGGCGGTCATGGCCTAGCCAGCCATGATCAATCGGCTGTCGTGTCCAGTCTGATGGCCACGGGCGAGTGTCCTGGGGTATGGGGTCTGTAGTCGGCGGAGCACGGGTTACGAGTCGTCTGAGGAGATGACGAGTAGCTCGGCACCGTGCGGACTCACAGACAACATACTCTCGGGGCGCTATGTCAGTTTGGTAGCCCTGATGCGCTAACGCATCCCCAGGGTGTGGGCTCCGTGGTGGGTGGGGAGCCAAACTGATGAAGCAAGGTCAAAGGTCACATGGATACCATAAAACCCGAGACGACGGTAGGAGGGAAAGCCGTACCCGCAAGGGATGAGGCCAAGGCGCATAGCGCAAATGCTGTACCGGCGGCACGCACTTCTGTCCCAGACAGGGGAGCGAGAGCGGGTAACAGCCGAGCAAGGGGGTCCGCAAGGACGCAGAAGGCGCGAGGCGCATTTTCAGGCAGAGGCCATGGTGGAGCGGTCCAAACCGGAGGCACCGTTCGAACTTTTCCCCACGGGTCGAAAAGCGGACACACCCAGCAGGTCCCCGCAAGGAGACCGGCTGGCGCAGGTGCCGGAGGGGAGGTCAGCGGAACTGTGGTCATCTGCAACAGGCCGGCCGGTCCTCTTCCGAATCCTGCTGACGATCCGGGCGCTGTTGATAGCGTGTCCGCACCCCAGAGCGCGGATGCGTGGTCCGGTGGAGGAGCCGTCAGTAGCAGGAGGCAGAAGAGGCGAGACAACGCCAAGGCGAGGGCTCAGACACTGAGCGAGGGCACCTCCCAGGATGCACCCACTTCGGGGCCAGGGACGGCGCAAAAGAAGAGGCATCTGGGAGCCAGTGGCGACTCTTCTCTGCTTGTCAGCGACTCCAAGCGAGTGAAAGTTGCAGCTTCGTTCGCTGAAGTGGCTGCAAGCGAGAGGATGGCCATCGTCCCGGAGGCCTTTCCGGCCGAGAAGATCGGGTTGGGGCATCTGGGCGCCATCCAGGGGCTCATTCTGGAGCTTTTGGTTGACGCTCCGGATCCCCTACCCCGAGTCACTCTCGGCAACGTAGTGGCGGGCGCTCTCCACGTCAATTGCCAAGGGAGAGAGTCCGTCACATGGCTCAGGTCAGCAATCGGAAGCGAGGAGATTGCTGGCCTGCGCCTGAGGGTCATGGACGCCAAGGATCTTCCCAAACCTGTCAAAATGGCATGGAAAACGAAGATAGTTGGCGGCCATGACGTTAAGTTGCTTCTCCGTGTGTTGCAGAGGTACAATCCTGCGCTACACACGGAGGAGTGGAAGGTGGTAGACACCTTGACATCGGACGCGAACACCAGGCGCATCATATTGATGGACCGGGTGTCGGCCGACGTTATCAAGGCCGCGGGCTACCACCTACACACGGGTGTCGACTTGAGCTCCTTCAAGCTCCTAGAGGACGCGGAGGAGAGGGCGCTTGAGGGGGCTGGGGAAGGCACTCGTGCGGGGACGGGCGCGGGGGGTCCGACGCCGGGGGAGGGCGCGGGGGTTCCGCAATCTGGGGAGGCCGAGGAGGGCACACCTCCGGTAGGCAATGTGCCTGGCACCAACGGGGAGGCTGAGGGGGCTGAGGTAGCCAAGGGGGAGGGGCAGTCAGAGGTGGAGGACGGGAACAGGGCGGGCTCCGGGTACGGACTTGCTGAATCCCGCAGGGCCCGAGAGTCATCACCGTTATCGGTGATCGGCTCAGAGGACCTGCGGGGATTGGCGGAGCTGTACCTGGGGGCCTCCATGTCTCCCATGTCCTGTGACGAGGCTGTCCAGGAGGAGGCTGCCGACCTCAGCAAGCCCAAATTATAAAAGCGCCAATGGCGGGTCTAAGGTGTGTACAAATTAATTTACAACACAACAAGGCGGCCACTGCCCTTCTGGCAAGGCAGCTAAAATGCGATAAATTCGATATTGCTCTTATTCAAGAACCATATATACATAAAAGTGAAATAAGAGGTTTAGGCGGAACGGGAGGAACAATTGTTCACCTGTGTCCAGATAATAACAATAATATGAGGACATGTATATATGTCAAAAATGGCATCAACGCTATGCCTTTACATGATTTCTGTTGCAGGGATCTCACCACGGTGATGATCCTAAACAAGGGGGAGGGTAAGGAGCTTATACTATCATCAGCCTACCTCCCCTACGAGGCAACGGATCCCATCACACAACAACTGCGGGATCTCGTTGCATACGGTAGCCGGGCGAACACCAACCTGATCATCGGCTGCGACGCGAACGCTCACCATGTCATCTGGGGTAGCTCAGATGTCAACAGGAGAGGAGAGAAGGTACTGGATTTCCTGGTAAGCTCTTCTCTACAAATACTGAATAAAGGCAATGAACCTACCTTCGTCAACTCTAGGCGGGGGGAGGTTATTGATTTAACGTTGGCTACTAACAACACTAGCAACAAAATCAACTCATGGCACGTATCTGATGACATATCCCTTTCGGACCACAGATACATTTGCTTTAGGTACCAAACTAAAATAAAAACGAATACGGTACGTAAACGGAATCCTAGGAACACGGACTGGTCGGCCTTTAGAAATGATCTCAAAGTGGACCTAGGAGACCCAAAAGGTAAGCTAAACTCTATTATTGACATAGAATTCGAAGCGGACAAAATAGTACAAGCCGTATACACGGCCTTCACTAATAACTGCCCGGAAAAGAAAACCCTGGCTAAAAAGTTACCATGGTGGACCCCAGAGATAGTCAAGCTCAGGAGGGAAACCAGGGCAATATTTAATGACGCAAAGTCATCCAATGACTTCGGGTACTATGCACAAAAACTCACAGAACTCAGCAAGGCTGTGAGGAAAGCCAAAAGGAGAGCATGGAGGAATCACTGCGATCAGATTGAGTCAATACCGGAAGGAATGAGACTAACAAAGGCATTAGCAACCACAAAGTCGGTACCGCTCACATCCATCAGGGACAATGACGGTAGAATGACGAAAACGGGGCTGGAGACCCTTAAGATAATGTGTAACACACACTTCCCAGGCTCAGTAATACACGACAGCGTAACAGACGACGGTGCAATTAGTGCGTTGGAACAAACCACAAGTACAACGAGACACAATTGGGACACGTCTAAAAAGGTAGTAGATCATAAAAAGATAAAGTGGGCACTTTCAACATTTCAACCTTTCAAAGCCCCGGGGCCAGATGGAATCTACCCCATTCTACTACAAGAAGGCGCTAATGTACTAATCCCGCACCTTAGCAGATTGTACAGGGCGTGCTTGGCCTTCGCACACGTACCGCGTGTGTGGAGGATGGTAAAAGTAACCTATCTACCCAAACCAGGTAAGGCGGATTACAGTGAAGCCAAATCGTATAGGCCGATAAGTCTATCGTCGTTTTTCCTCAAAACACTGGAGAAATTGGTAGATAGACACATAAGGGATGGCCCATTAAGGAGACATCCGCTGCACGAACTGCAATGTGCATACCAGCCAGGGAAGTCAACGGAAACCGCACTCCACCTGGTAACAACCAAGGCTGAGCAGGCTATAGAGAATAAAGAACTATGTCTGGCAGCTTTCTTAGACGTGGAGGGAGCGTTTGATCGCACCACGTATAAAGCTATCAGCGAAGCAGCTGCAAAACATGGTGTAGAGCCGACCATTTGTAAATGGATAGGCAACATGCTAAATGGCAGACTAATAAAGTCATCTCTCTTGGGGGATGAGATAACGGCCACGGCCACAAAGGGATGTCCGCAAGGTGGGGTACTCTCACCAACTCTCTGGAGTTTGGTGGTGAACTCACTCCTGGTGGAACTCAATAAAGGTCCCACCCACACGGTAGGATATGCTGATGATTTAGTAATACTGGTGAGTGGGAAGTTCCCAGGCACGGTATCAGAAATCATGAACAAGGCACTGAAGACAGTGGAGAGATGGTGCGACCGGCACCAATTATCCATTAATCCAGGCAAAACTGTAGTAATACCCTTTACTAGGAAAAGGACCCTTCGCGGCGTACAGCAGTTAAAACTGTACGGGAGGGTACTAGAACTGTCCAACGATGTGAAATATCTAGGTGTCACTCTGGATAAGGAACTGAATTGGAAGAAGCATACAGATCTCACCATTACAAAGGCACTCAGGGTATTTGGAATGTGTAGATCAGCGTATGGCAAAACATGGGGACTGAACCCAAAGGTACTGAAGTGGATCTATACCATGATGGTGAGGCCCATATTATTGTACGGTAGCCTGGTGTGGTGGCCAAGGACTTTAATGAGCACATGCAGAGATGCCCTGACCAAAGTACAGAGATCGGCATGCATGGCTATAACAGGGGCGTTTCGAACCACGCCTACAGCGGCGCTAGAAGTCCTACTGGACCTACCGCCACTTCACATGGTGATTAAGTCAGAGGCGCGCAAATCGCTCTATAGACTAAGAACTCTTGGACTGTGGAGCGACAGCAAGCCAAAGACTAAGCACACAAACATGGAGACTGACAGTCTCTTAGACAGAATAACAAACATGGGATGTGACAAAATGCTACCCAAGTATGTATTCCATAGGAACTACACAACAAAAGTTCCATCCAGGGCCGAATGGGCCGAAGGTCTAGAACCACCGAGGTCTGGTGTCGAAGACAGTATATGGTACACGGACGGATCTAAAATGGGATCCGGTACGGGAGCAGGCATTTATGCGATTGACTACAGTAGTAGTGTAAGCATGGGTAGTTTGGCAACCGTCTTCCAGGCGGAGACATACGCCATAATTGCCTGTGCACAGGAGAATATAGACAGGCAAACCAGAGGGCAGACCATCTATATCCTCAGCGACAGTCAAGCGGCCCTTAAAGCGCTTACGGCGCCGAAAGTGGATTCTAGACTAGTCTATAATGGCGTCCAGGCACTGAACAAGCTTGGGAAGCACAATAAGGTGCAACTAGTTTGGATACCGGGGCACGAGGGCTACATCGGCAACGAAAGAGCGGATGAGCTTGCAAGAGGGGGGTCTACAAATCACTTTGTAGGTCCAGAACCATTTGTGGGACTCTCGCAGAGAACCATAACTTCGGCCTTTAAAGCCTACGCCAAAACCAAACACCAACACGAGTGGAGGAATGAGGCGGGCTTAAGGCACTCTAAGCTCTTCATAGAAGGAGTGGACTCGGGCTGGACTAACAAGCTCTGGAAATCCAGCAGGAAGCAACTCAGAATCATATCTGGGGTGTTCACAGGTCACTTCGGAGTCAAGGATCTCTTGGCCAAGATGGGACTGTCGGACAGCTTAGTCTGTAGAATGTGTGGCGAGGAGGATGAGACCATGGAACACTTACTGTGTGAATGTCATGCCCTTGCCAGACAAAGAATGAATTACTTTGGTAGCGACTATCCGCAACCAAGGGAGTTCAAGGTGCTCCCGCTGAGCTGCATCATCCGCTTTGTGGAAACGATGGAGCGAGCTTGGGAGTAGGCATAAAGGAGAGGGCAAATGCACAAAAGATCCCGCTGGGTCGAAGTGCATCCGAAAGGGCCCTCATCTAGATAAGATAAGATAAGTATGCGCCGGGCAGGGTGCCCGGCGCTGGTTTTCAGACTGGTCCCGAGAAAGATAAAATAGATGATAAATACTAAAAAAAACAAGAAACTAAAACTAAAACTAAACTACAAGGAGGGTCGCAAAATGCTGCCATTATTGAAACTGTAAAGTTTTGTACGTTTGCGCTTAGTTGCAGAAAAAAACTAATAGATTCACAAAAAGTTGTAAGTGGTAGATCAAGGAATAATCAAAAACTTTAAGACCTTATAGAGATATACAGAAAGGCAGTCGTCAGGAAATTGATAACTGATATGGAATAACAGAATGCATCAACTATCAATGTTTTGCATGCTATCAGAATGATTAACAACAAGCCTTGGAGAAATGTTTCGACGATATCCAATTGTTTTAAGAAATGGGCGGTGGTGGAGTCTGGTGTTCAGTGACACCAGGTGGTGGTGGTGGAGTGTGGTGTTCAGTGACACCAGAAGCAGGTTTCGAATAAGGATCTGATCCTCTCTTCGAAACTGATTAAAATAGATACTGTCCCATGCGAGATACAGAGTTTGAAGATTATGTGATGATGACAGCTACAGCTGGAATACTAACTGATGCGGAAATAATAGTCAGTAACAAAAATTACGAATTTGAATTTGCTTGTTTTGCAGATACGTACTTTCGTAGAAAGATGTAATGACACCAATGACATCTTATTTACTGCCTTGCATGCAATTGAAACTACAATTGATTTCTTTTAATATTGTACATGACAGTATAGGTATTCGCATACATATATTATTTTCTTTTTCATATTAAAACACTAGAAGTCGAATTTTTATTTTCTCATGACTATAACTTTAAGTAGCATAGGTACATAGAACATATGACTCTGTAAGTCGAAATTGACAGTTTAAAAACTCCTTATGTCGAAGTCCTCGATAAGTCGAAGATTCGCTAACTCGAAATTTGTAACCTTTCCATTGAAGTTCGAGTTTAAGAGGCTCGATTGTATAGGTACCTGTTATATAATTAATATAATATTCCCTCGATCTCAACATGTTGGTAAATTCAATTCTATTCAATCCAAATAATTTATTTCAGGCTTGCACCCATAAGTGTTAGTAATATACAATAAAATCTTAACTCTGGAATGAACTGTCGCCTGCGGTATTTCCGGACCGTTATAACCTTCAAGCCTTCAAGAAAAGAGCGTACTCCCATCTTAAAAGCCGGCAACGCACCTACAACTCTTCTGGTGTTGTAAGTGTCCATGGGCGTCGATTATCGCTTACCATCAGGTGATTCGACTGCTCGTTTGCCTCCTATATCATAAAAAAAAAAAAAAATTCTATAGTTAGATTAAATTCAACCAGCATAATATTAGAGTTTAAAAGAAACGTGAGCAAACAGCTGGTTCCACCCTTGTGCTGTGTGTTAGTTTTATTATTATTTACGAGACGACGAATTATTATTGCAATTCATATAACTCTTTTAGAAAAATCAAAGAGACGCTTAGACACAATTATGCTGTATATTGTTGGATATCTTGGTTAACTTTACCTACTTGATAAAATAACACTGACTGCGACATACCGCCTGTTTTGCCTACGTTCTGTGCCTATTATAGTAGAGTCCATCCCGCTAAACTAAATTGATGTTGCAGATGGGAAAGAATAACATTAAAATTAACAGTTACTTTTAACCTTAACTCCCACGCTATCCTAAACCATCTGATAAAATAAATATGACAATAACCTGTGTTGACACACGGAATCAATTACGCATGTCAACAGGGATTAGCGGCGCGTGCGCAGCGCTCGCCGCCACGTGGCAAGGTGGCGCTGCGCATGACAATGTCGCAACTGAAGTACATTTAGTATCGGTGTACGACCTTTTGGCGATGAACGTGTGATGTGCGTGACGTCATGTTTGTTCATTTGCGAAGACAGTTGGGAACTAGAGTGGGATGATTGAAAAAATCTAATTACACCTTTATATTGAGAATATCCAGTGTGATAAGATAAGATAAGATTTATTTGCAACCAAGTACTTAAAACTAAGATGCATGGACCCTGGAAGGGTGTAGCAACAATCAGGTAACTTATACTATGTACATATATGTATATGTCCATCGCGGAGATCCATTCTATAGCCTAATGAAATCAATTTTGAAATCGAATGAGAACTTTTTACGCCCTACTTACAAATCTGAATCCTCACAGTCTTTCCTTCTTCATAATACTTATAAGATAAAGTGGATGAAAATGTATGGGAAATCGTCTTGTTTGAAGTCGACTTTCACCCGGTCACCGGTCAGTGTTAAAACAATTTCCCCATCAATCCCATGACGGGCCCGACATCAATCAATGTGTATTTATTCACCATCACTGTTATTACAATAATGCATGATGGGTGCGGCGCGGCCGCCGCCCCGCCGCCGCCGTGCGTGCAGATGCACTTTCATTGCATTACCGGGCAGATTTAAACGATTATGATGACCCTATCATGAATTTATAATTTCTACACTCTGTATAAATGCATAACGCAGTTTATGATGACTTAAATTTGTCTTTGTATGTCGACATAAAAGATATAAGTATATGTTTACACATTTGCATCTTATTACATTGTTAAAAAGAGAAAAATACATAAAGGTACATTTTAGACGTTGACTCCATCCTTAAATAATTGAATCAAGTTGCCATTCAAATCTCAAATTAAAGAGAAATAATAGAAAAAATCATTGATTGCCCCGAGACGAAGTTTTCAATAAAATTTGTATACCCTTCAATTTGAAATTAGAAATTTCGTTAGCAGACGCTAATTGCTTAGTTCGATATTAAGTTACCATCCACTTTGAAAATACTTAGACATAAATATCATTTTAATCTACCCTCGCTTGTATCTGCATAGCTATAATAAGTTTAATAGGTGTATTATTTTATTGTAGGACCATTCTTGCTAGAAGACCTTATTAATGTCTATTTCCAACAAGGTCCAGTTTAACTCCCGATTGGAAGGTCAGATGGCAGTCGCTTTTGTAAAACTATTGCCTTCGCCAAATCTTCGGATTACTTTGCCCGTATCTGTGTGGAAATGTAACGTAAATGTCTTTTCTTTCTTTTTTTCTAAAAAGGAAAAATTAAAAGTCGAACCGGGCTCCTTTATTGTAAAACCTTAGATTTATTTTTATATTTTAATTTCAGATTAAACGAGCATTAGTCGTCCCTAAGAACCCCCACCTCGTTAAGTGAATGTCGCCAAAAGGCTGTAATTTGCTTGTCCAACACATTACTGTCAATGTTGTATAGCGCCCGCGGCTTTTCTCACCGTCGGCTCCGATTAATGGAACGCTGCACTAAATTATACTAGATTGTGTAGATAATTGTTGCTGTGCTGTCTCGCAAATAATACGCTTGCGATATACAATTTGAAAAATTGTGTTTAAAAGATATTAAGTAGTGACTTTTTTAAATTTAAGTAATCTTCAAGTTGAAGTAACTTTGTGTTCCTGTTTGGAGTCAAAGTTAATGAATTGGCTTGCGCCAACAAGTTGACTGCGCTTAGGACCTCACGGCATTTGATCAAAAACCTGTGCTCATCAACGTCCGTGTTTACAAGATCTAATAGTAACACATGGAATTGTTTCGAAAGAAACTGCATTTTGTCAGCAGACTTTAATACATTCTCCGTTTGACTTTAGGCTGCAGATGCTGCGGGGTAATCTGGTCTGAATATGTTGAAAAAGGAGTCCCCAAACAAACAGCGACGGGGCTACCAATATGTAGTGAAAAGTTTGGCTAAAGAAACTTCTCTACAAAAAACTACTTACATCCAAAGACAACCCTGTGACATGGTGAATAAATTCCACTAGTAAATAAGCATTCCCCTGGTGCTGGGTTGCAGCAGGTCAATAGAAGAATAGAAGAAGAGACTTGTGTTGGAGCGTATGACTAGACATTGAAGAGCAGGCCACTGACTCGTAAACTGCGGGGTAGAAGGTCACGGAAACATACTGGCACAATGCTCCCAATCTTATAGACGATGAGATAGGAAACTTTTTTTTCTAAGCCTGTATAGCGTCCCACTGCTGGGCAAAGGTCTCTCGACTTCCACTCGTCCCGGCTTTGAGCAATCTCTGGCCAATCGTTACAAAAAGCGTCCGGAGGGGTAATCACTTAACGTTTCCAACGCGCGTTTGGACAGTCCAACTGTCATTTTTCCATATAAAAATTGACGTTTATATCTACCTGACGCGCGTACAATGCGTTACGTGATCGACTTGCAGGTCGTCCCGCCATCTTCGTCCCGGTCTGCCACGTCGTCAATATTTAAATATATGACTTTAGACCTTGTTGAATCCCATTCATGCACGGAGAGGTCCCTCATGAATCTATCTGTCAAAATTATCATTCGCAAACGAATATCCTTTTAAACGACAGCTAATAAGTCTATCTATATTACACACGTGGCTCACAGCACACGTCAGCGTCAATCGAATCACATCAAACGCAACAATATCTCGTGATTAAGCATTCTCACGAGGACCGGTGTACAGTGAAACAGTTATGCAGCTGGGTAGCTTCGAATCAGAGGAATATCATCTCTAAATCCAAGAGTATAAGGGCTTGGGAGATAATCAACGAGTGAGACGCCTTTGACAATATTAAACAACTATTTGGCAGTTGTAAAATTAGTTGCTGACCGGTTTTGAGCGTTGTGTCTTAACAATTAGGGTTGCAGCTGTGTTTGAGTAATGGTAAAGTTAAGGTGGCGCTTCGGGGTGGAATTGAAACATGCCCCCCTTTGTAATAAACATCAATCAAGCCACTATTAAATGCACCTTTGCTCTGATATTGGGAGCTGCTCATTGGGTCCTGTCGACGCGAATTAACTACATTAAATTTTCTTCCTTAATTTTGTTCAGGAATTTAATAGTACCCAAAAATCTCTTTTTCATGTCATGTTCAACGGTCATGTTCTAAATATAAATAATAAACACAGGGAATTGTTTCCAAACTTTTAAGCTAGCCTCATTCTGTCATTGCTAGATAAGGATATGTCCTGTCGTCCTATGGGACGGGACGAGGCATCACCAACGAGCGAGGTACACAGATATTCTGACTTATGATTGTGATCGTGAAGTACTGTTAGGTCGTGGTGACTCTTTATTTATTTATTTATTTAATCTTTATTGCACAAAAGAATATCTTATAGTACAAAAGGCGGACTTAATGCTATAAAGCATTCTCTACCAGTCAACCTTAAGGCAAAGCAGATAAAATGTGGGCAGTGCAACTTAATTTAAAACAAAAACTATAACATGTCTAAAGATGCGATGAATAATAATATAGTAGAATACGATACAATACAATATAATATGATATAACAATATATACCTATTAATACATACATAAACATACATATGAATATAGATGAAACTTACAAAACTGATAGATTATTTTTTAGTTCTGCCAGCAAAGAAATTTTGTAAGGACTTTTTGAAGACAAGCCTGTTTGGAGATTGCCGAATTTTGACAGGGAGATGGTTCCATAGGCGAGCTACTTGGACGGAGAAGGAATTGGACATAAAACCAGTACGGTGAGGCGGAATAGATAAGGAAAGGTTGCCAGAGGAGCGAAGTTGACGGACTCGAGAGACACAGTAATACTGAAAAAGAGTTTTGAGGTATTCGGGAGAATTTGGATCGTTTAGAATGGAGAAGAGAGTGCAGAGCAAACGTATTTTGCGGCGTAGGCGGATTGGCAGCCAGCCCAATTGGGAGCGGAAGGAAGAGACATGATCGTATTTACGAAGACAGAAAATGAACCGAATACAATTATTTAGAAGACGATCTAACTTGTCAAGAAGTTCTCCATTCAAGTCAGGATAACACACATCACCATAGTCGATTATGGGCAATATCAATGTCTGCACTAATAAAATCTTGGTGTTGATGGGTAAGAAATGCTTTAGCCTATTAAGTGCATGAAGCGAACCTACAACTTTCCGACTAACCTCAGAGATCTGTGGCTTCCAACTGAGAGTGTTGTCGAGATAAACACCTAGGTCTTTGACAGTTTTACTGTACGGGATAGGAGTACCATTAAACTCAACTGCAGCAATAGAATTAAAATTAAGTTTCGCAAGCTGCTGCGGGCTACCAATGACGATAGCTTGACACTTGGACGGATTAACAAATAAGCCAAACTTCTCTGACCACCGCTGGATGTGTAAGAGATCCAGATTCAGCTTGTTAATGGTAATACTAAGGTCACTCACGTTACAGTGATCGTACTCTTGCTTGCTTTATAAGGTACCTGACCTATCATTGTCGTGCGTTTTCGTCCACTCATACTTGATTAACCAAGACGATTCGTGTGCAATATTAGTACCAGTTCTGATTGAGACTCCTGGCCAGTATGGACATTGCCAAGTCTACACACACACCTCCGAATTAATTTCCTCCCAAATCATCGTACATTGTGCACATTCGACAACGGACAACTGTATCTAAGTAAGCATAGAGCAAGGGTCGTGTGCGTGGGAATGGGCGCGTGCGGACCCACCTGCGCACAGCGCGCTCCATATGAACACAGCCCCGCCAGGCTGAGCTGAAGGACATTATCCCAACAAACTTAGACAGTTGTCTGTGCACAAGAGTACGTTCGGAAAAGCGAGTTTTCTGAGAACAATGTCTTTCTTCTCTCACCTTCAGCTTTGGTAAACTTCTCCATTTGATTGCCCTTTGTATGTCCGCGTATTGTATGGTCTGAGAACCGCATATTTAATACAATGCTTAGATTTGCCGCATTCCTGAGAATGAGCAACAACGAGTCAATTTCTACGATTTTAGTTTTTTTTTAATACCAACGTCGGTGGCAAACAAGCTTACGGCCCACCTGATGGTAAGGTGTTACATGCGCGTTGCCGACCCTTTAAGAATTTATACACTCCTTTTTTGAAGAACCCTATACTGTAGTCCCTCGGGAAAACCTCGGCAGGGAGCTCATTCCACATCCGGAGCGTCCGAGGGAGGAAATTTCTCTGAAACCGTACGTACGGTACGCGACCATTTAGGTTCCAGGGTGTGAGGATGAATGCCCTGCCGACGGCGAGCGGTGCGGTGGTAAAAAGCAGCCGTAGGCATCATGTCAAACAGTTCTTCGGAGCACAACCCGTTACACAAGCGATAGAACACGCACAAGGAGGCGAAGTATCTCCAGACTCAACGGTTCGATATCGCTTGTAAGTTTGGGATCGTCAACACCAAGGATCCCAATACTCTTTGAAATCGAAAGAGGATTGCCTTCGAGCTGTGGGGCTACAGAAAAGGGGACTTTCTTGGCAGTGATCGCACATACTTGCGTCTTCGTGGGGTTGAATTGGACCAAAATATCCCTTCCCCACTCAGAGACTCTCTATTTTCTCTCTATTTTGGACACAAGTTGTTCGCGACTCTACCACAGCAGAACGAGGGATGTTTGTGCGGCCCGTGTAATACGTATCCCCAGTACTGTCGTCCGCATAACAATTAATTCCATCAATGGACAGTATGTCATTGATATGCAGCAGAAACAGCGTTGGAGACAGTACGGAGCCTTGTGGAACACCAGTATGTCGATGGTTTCGGAGCAACTGCCGTCTACAACGGCGCGTATGCATCTGCCGATAGTGTATATTTGCCCCGAACTATCTCTGTATGTATTCACACATAATTGTCTTAACCCCACCGTGCGTTTTTTATTTAGCTTAGTTTAATGTAGTCCCTAGATTCTGCAGTCGGTTAAACTTATACTGTTCAACCACCGCCAGCAGCAAAGTGGTGGCTTTGAGAATAGTAACACCTGTTATTCGCAAAGCTTCCTACCAGGCGCGTCACCTCAGACGAATCTGCAATGACCTAGGGAGACAGAGCACAGCGGAATGTTCTCTCGCTCATATTTGCAGAAGACCGCAGCCATAATAACACCTCTACTTGCTCTGTTATTATTTGAAATTGAGGGACCTGCATTTGTCTCTAGCTGTCAACACAATGAAACCTCAAATCTAAAGCGCTTGTGACTCTTCTGGAGTCGAATACTTATGGAACGTCCACTGGATAGGGTGTCTGATAACCATCAGGCAGGCCGATATTTGCCCCGTCCTGGGGAGCCAGACGGGACGAGTAAAAGCAATTTCCTACGAAAAATAGGCCAATGTCCTAACATTAAATATTAGGACATTGACCTTATTTGGCCTTATTGGGTTTCATTGGCTTTATTTAAAAGAACTAAACTTACCTACGTACATTGTAGGAGCCTGATTGGATCAAATATACTTGATACCAGTACCAGCACACAATCGAGTACAAAATGTTTTGCGAACACGCAGGCAGTTTTGTATCTTTTTACGCGGGATAGGCGAGGTAAAGCCGCGCATACAAACGGCGCTAAAGCAGCGTTAGGGCTGATTTACACAAGCCCGGATTACGAGATGGTATACAGTAAATTATGGCCGCGGCGGATTATCTGGACCGAATCATTGTGAGTATAAAAGAAATGTGGAGAGGCGGTTATACGGTCCCCTAATCTAGTAAGAATTTTAAAATAATAAGATGAGCTGGACTGTTGCTAGCAACAAATTTTAGGAAGAAGGATTACGCAGTAGAATTCAAATGGTGATGCGAAAACAGTTCTAATTACTCGGTAGTATTGGCAATTTATGATATTTTACAATAATTATTTAATTTTCCAGGGAATACAAGTATTTCTAGGGACTTCCACATCGTAGTCATGGATTGTCTCCTTCTGTATTGGCTTTGGCTTTTATGACGCCTCTGCATCACGCTGTATTTGTCCCACGTCCCACCTGTGCCAATATCAAAGATCAGGTCCAAGTTTATTTTTGTTCCTGCTCGACCCGGAGGCGTACTCCGCAGTTCCCGTAGCCTAAAGCTGTCTGTTCTCCCTCACCGGTCCGGTTTTATGTCTGGTTCTTTTACCGTTCAGGCAATTCGACTCTGGAATGCTCTTCCGCTAACTATCCGTCAAGCACAAAGCAAATTGACTTTCGAGCGCAAGTTACGCAAGTATCTTTCTGATAAGCGCGTAGGATAGTTGTCAACATAGTATGTTTCACTAGGTACAAAAGGTATATGTATATATATTAGTGTATATTATTTTGTATATGTGTATGTTTTTTTTTCAGTATGTATTTGATAGAAGTTTATCTTGGATTAAGTTTTCATTTAAATTTAAATGCCTGCACCAAATGTTTCTGTTTTGCCCAATGGTTGACTGGTAGAGAATGCCTTATGGCATTAAGGCCGCCATTTGTACTATATCTTGTATTGTGCAATAAAGTTTAAATAAATAAAAGATACACGTCTCGCCTTATTTAAATAGCATAAGGTGCACCTAAACTTGGCAATCTTCTTTATGAGAATTATAGTAATTCGACTGATTTGTAAGACAGTAAAGCTAACGGAGTCGCAATAAAAATTAAAACCATCCAAATCCACCAACAGCCGCCTCCAGACTTGTCCTACTTTGAATAATATTCCTGCCACAATGTGCTTGTGCAGACCGCACCCCTGGAGGTATAAGGTCGTAAGTGCATATGAAAGTGATACACTGTTGGCACGATATTGTACTGAGCGGGAGGCAGGGATGCGCAAATAACAATACATTAGGTCCCCGGGGAAAACAGGGCTTAGCTCTTACGCGGGGAGGGGTGGGCGCAGCGACTCGTATCGATGATTTCACTTTTTTCTACCAATTAAATATATATTTATTAATTAATCGTATGTACTGCCAACATTATGTAATATATGGATACAATTTTTACAATTCAAGTCTATTATGAGCAGACATTAATTAACTAAACGAATTCAATTTGGATGGGTATTGCCGGACAGCCGGACAGCCGTAACCATTTCTACCTAAGCTGAAACGGAGAACTTTGTTTCTCTCGGTCGTGGAATTATGTAGGTAATACCTTATTTACCCGTATTAAAGGGAGAAAGTTTCTCAGTTGTGTTGTATGTTTTTTTCCTCGCACACCGCTCCGCTACCTAACGTAGCTCTGGTGGATCACTCTTCAAAATAGGTCGGTACATTTTACAAAAAAATTAAGTAAGCTAGGCCCTAGGGTATCTTATAGTTATCGATGTATGTGGGCAGGGCACAGCCCTAGCGCAAAGTTTATGCGGGAAGCGAACGGCGAGTTTGTGCAAAATCAAATACCCGGGAAAGATCACGCACATGGTCGTCACTGGCTACAGCCCTACAGGGCGACGCCAACCGAGCACATGCAGCACGGTGCAACAGAAGATCTTGGTTTTCTTAATGTAGTTTTTAAATATATTTCGTTATCACCCACCGAACGAAAAAAACCAAACACGTGCCCATAACCCGGTATGCGCAACTAAACGGCTGCCTGGCATCGTTTTGACGCCCCGCCCCCAACCCCGCATAATGGCAATGGCACCCAGTCTGTGGAGCCATTTTGCGGCGCTAATTAGAATTCTATGGTTTTTTTTTCGCTGTTATCGCCGGTATCTTTATCCTACTAATATTATAAACGTGAAAGTTTGAGCCGATTTCCGTAATTACTTATCAATTAGCCGATTTCCGTAATTATGCCCGGGTTAATTACTTATCAATAGGTGTAGAATAGATTCGCCGCGTCATGAGGTCATGACCGACTCTACGAAGAGTTGATGCTGACTTTATGGTATGAATGAGCTGCATGCAAATGTATCCGCCTGTACCGGGGCGGCGGCGGCGGGCGCGGAGTTAAAAACCGTGTAAGTTTATTACAATGGCCCGTACACTGGGGTACAAGTGCACTGCGGGACACGATCAAGGGAATATTCAATCCATTTGCTTTTACAGTTTAAAGAAACATAATTAAATCATAATCTCTAGTGCACTTTTTCATTAAACGTCGATCAAACCTAGCTTAACGACAATACTATCGTCTGACCTTGACATTTGTGATTGTAAGACATTAGCATGAAATACAACACGCCAAGAGCAATCAAAACATTGTGATAGTTGGGTATAGTGGACTTTTGTGTATTTGTATAACTTTTAAAATATGCCTTTTTTTAAGTTTTTAAGTCTGGTATTGACCAGACTTAAAAACTCGGCTAACGTATGTGTGACTTTGCTAAAAGAGGTTCTATTTTACGCTTTATTCCACAGCCCTAAAATAAAAAGTAGGTAAGCCACATTATAACATACATACGACGTTGTAGTAGGGCAGTTTCAGGTGATAATGTCCCACTGTTACAAAATAAATGTGACAACGCCGGAAAATATCCCGAATACTCTGAAAACGGAATATAATCCGGATTAACCTTTTTTTGTCCGACAGTGCTTGCTGTCGCGGGGCTAAGGCGGGTGTGAGCGTATTAACTTATAATAAACTACGCGCGGTTTTACGCTCGATGCGTCCTCGCCCCGCTCGGCGGTATAACACCTTAACAACTGCCCACTAACAATATAAACTCAACCGACATATTAATCACATAAGGTTGAGTTCACAGTGTCGGTGACTAGGGTGTAAATACAGTGTAGGACATAATAAAAGAAGCTTTATTGCGACTTAATAAGATTGATATTATGGTTCGTTTCGGTAGCATGGGTTGTTTTAGCGCTATGGAGAGGAGATACCCTTGCATATCGGATATTAAACTGGGGTTTTTTTTATTAAAAATCATCGCTTACGCGGTAATGGGGGTCTTGGTTTATTGTTTGTTTGCTCGTTTTATTACATGTTAGATAATGTTTTTAAATGAAGCACGTTCTTTTAGTTGTACCTACCCCGTTATTAATAGCAAGTTCTGAATAGATTATTTGTTTTTTTTAATTACGTCACGTCCAATGGGTCAGTTTTGTGACGAAACGTTGCGTTTGAAAATGAACGTCAGTTTTGTGACTGGTCACCATAACCATCATTGTACATTATTATTAAAAGAAAATGTCCTTATACTACGCCAGTTGTCATCGACAACCATGGGTAAAATAAAATTATAATAATAATAAGCCCGCGGGGGCAGCTTGTGGCGAGCTGACGGTGAGTGGCGACACCGCGGACCCCTAACCTCCAGAGGGCCCGAGTGATCAGGCCCTCGCCTCTGTGCTTGCCTTAACCGGCCGGCCAGAGTGGAGTCGCAAGAGCGGAACCTGTGCTCCAGGTTGGAAGTGTAAAATGTCATAACGCCGGCGGCCCTTTAACGGATTACCGGGATCTGGCGCACCGCAGACTCGCCTCTCGACAACCTCACAGCCGCTCAGACGTGTTGCTCCATTGTCGCACTGTGCGTGCGACTGTTTGTGGGGCCCACTTAACGAGTTGGCGAGTCACCGCCTGCCTTTTCACAATTTTTAGACTAATTGTCACGGCAGGTGTCCGCTAGTCTCCTCCCATAAACCATTGTCCAGACCACCCACCATTCAACCCAATAACCTATGACCTTAGTTTCCATCGCAGCACAGTGTTGCACTGCAATAGTCTTTGCACCTGGCGGGGACCATCACCGGGTGTACCCTATGGTCCTGAGATATGGAAAGAAACATTCAATAATAATAATAATACTTTATTGCAGGTACAAACATAGGTACATAATAGTTGAAGCCCCGGCTTTCAAATTAGGTTTCCCTGTGTCTCAAAAGCCGGTTCCTTCCTTGATACAGGCATTATAAATAGTTACAACATTCATTTGTACAAGACAAGTTTTTTTTATACATGTTAATCTTAGGTAGAATGCAACTTGCATGTGTGTGTGTGTGTGTGTGTGTGTGTGTGTGTGTGTGTGTGTGTGTGTGTGTGTGTGTGTGTGTGTGTGCGCCCGCGTGCGTGAGTGCGTGCGTGAGTGCGTGCGTGCGTGAGTGCGTGCGTGCGTGCGTGCGTGCGTGCGTGCGTGCGTGCGTGCGTGCGTGCGTGCGTGCGTGCGTGCGTGCGTGTGTGCGTGCGCGTGTGTGTGTGTGTGTGCGCGCGCGCGCGCTCGCTGTGTATGAGCATTTGTATTAAGATATAATAGTAAGCAGTTCCTCTGACTCCATATACGTTATCGACTTCAGCCAGGAGTTAATTTTGTGTTTAAATTGAAAGTTACTTAATTTATATATTTTACACATTTTAATTTATTTATTGTATTGGTGAGGAGCTAAGAAATCAAAATGTCTCTTTGCGCATGCACTGTAGCAGCGTGGTGGTGGTACTGGATATCGTACTAGTCTTTTTTCACCAATTACTATGGTAGGAACTATTAACTTATGGTATCTTTGAAGACTGAAATATGAAAAGTTTACGTCCACTCAATACTTCGGCTAGATCAAAAAGAATTTTAGTAGGGTATCTATATGGGAGGTAGAACATAACCTTCAGGACTGCTCGCTGGGCGCGTTCTAGTTCAATGAGGTACGTTTTAGGAGCGCCACCCCATGAACAGATACAATAAGACAGTACACTTTTGCAGAGTGCATCGTATGTCTGAATTAAGAGTTCACGAGCAGCCACCTGTCGTAGGTTTTTAAAAACAAATAGTCGAAAACGTCACTTTGCTGTAACATTATTCTTGTTATTCACGAGTTTTTGATGCCTGTGCCCACCCCTTGTATTGCGGCTAGTATATCCAGTTCCTGGGCGACCGAGCTCTACTCGGGTGAAAATAGAGAAAATACGGAGAAAACGAATTTTCCCTAACATGAGACCCAGCTAGATCGACTTCTCACCGTAATATTCATAGTATATTCCAAATTTCATCGAAATCGTTAGATCGGGTGCGTAACGATCGATATAAAAAATATATATATATTTTCACTGGATATAACGATTAAAGGATATAATGCACTTTTGATATATTCTCATGTAATATAATTATCAACACATATAATGAACTTATAATATAACAACTATTATTCTAACAGTCATAACGTATAACATAGGTATATGGGATATAACTTTGTTCGATGTAAAACTTAGTTGGTATAATCTACTATTGGCATAATCTGCGGCGCTACCACGAACTTCGAAAGTCGAAGTTCGGGTATTTCCATCTCTATCGGACTCCCTTACTCGAGTGACAAAGATGCATGTATTACGAAACTCGAAGTTCGTGGTAGCGCCGCTGGAATACTTACTACTATTATTTCTTACCTATTTTACTCTAAGGCAGGTTGGTGTATGTACGACGACGAGTAACCACTGACACACAACAGTATAATATAGCCACTGATAAACTGGTAACACATAGTATTTTTTCGTATAAGGATTATAATATAGAATATTAGGTTTGGGCAGCTATAAAAAGGGGGGACGAGAGGGCAAAGCCCTCACAAGGAGGGCTCGGGGAGCGAAGCCCCCCGCAGTAAACAAACGACAAATATTTGTAACAATGGTATTATTTGTAGGTTAGGTTATTGTTAGCTTGCGTCCCTTAGAGCGGAAATAGGCACCAATAGGTGACGTCGACACACTGGTGGTTAGGTTAGGTTTAGGTTAGGTTAAAATAATTAACGTGTGTTTGTTAACACGGCGAAGCGCCAGAACCTTTCAGTCATTGCTAATTTATTGACATCGGCGCATCTACGCATGGTCCTAAACAGATTGCAACCGAAAAAAAATTATATCTTACAAAACATTATACTTACCACTAATACTGAATCCAATATACATTATATCCATTAAACGTTATATTAAAAATGTACTATCTAATGTAATGTACTGTAAATGTACTGTGTGTCTATTTGAACATTATACGCCATGAAATTATACTGATTTTTGTTATACCAAAAGTTTATTATGTCCCTTGAGTGATTATATCCAATGAAATAATATTAGATGTTGTTATATCCAGGGCAAATATATCAAAAGTTGTTATACCAATCATTACACATCCCCGTTAGATCCGTATCCGAACACGTGATTGCAAATATATATATATATATATGCAATCACGTATATATTTGCACGTATATATATGTATATATAAATATTGCTCATTTAATAGCATATAATATATCATTAATATTTCATTTAATAGGATATAATAAGTATTTCATCGCAAAATACAGTAGGTATATACTAATATTATAAAGAGGAAAAGTCTGCGCCTGTTTGTAAGTTGGCTTGTTTGCATATAAAGGTCTTTCTTAGAAGTACACACCCGATTTCAAAAATTCTTAATCTGTGTATCCATGGTTGCTTGACTGCTCATTCTGAGATATAGGCGCCTCGCCTCAACTCGATCCACAACTTCGAGCCAGTTTAAAGCAAAAATGCGATGGCACCTGACACCAGACGCACATAGAGTAGCGGCTGGTTCAATAGTCATTAACACTATTCAAATAAGATAATACAACAAACAACCATGCAAAAGAGGAAACACTGATGGTGGGTAAAAGAGATATCGCGTATAGTCAATAATACAAACCTACATTGGGAATGCAGACCCGGGTCAGTTAGGTTAAAAATTCATTGACTTGCAAAAAACATGAGATGCTAAGTGGAAAACCAATCTGATTGTTTTCATACGAATGCTATTTTAATGATGAAGCAGATTTATATTCGCATGTTACGGGCGTGATCCGGATGCTCGTAAATATGTAAACAGACTATTTTGTTTCAGGGTTTCTTTATACCACAATGATGGCAATCTAGCTTGCTCGCGCTTGATGGTAATCAGATACCGTAGTCAATTGACATTTGCGACACCAGAAAAATCACAAGGACATTTCTGAGCTTGGCAGTGTATCTTTAAATGCGCACATTTTTTTGTCACATTTGGCATCTCAGTTTTTTTTTGCACTATTTATAGGTATAGTGAGACCGAGGCATGAACTTGAACCAACACTTTCTTTTAATTGTGCCAAATCAAGGGTTCATCCTTTGAGGATTCTTAACAGCTACAGAGAAAACGCCATGAGGTCTATTTTTGTTTGTCACTTGTCATTGTCACACCGATCCTACCCGCATGTTCATGTGATTCGCGCACTCACGTCCACACGGACCATTTCGAAATGCAATGTTTATGTGAAAGGGTGAGACCGAATTTAGGTTCAGATATGTATTGGTCTACTAATGGGCCTTTGACAATAACTACTCTCATTCCCGGGAATACTGCCCTCGTGTGCTTATTTTGTCTAAATTGAGAATTGCATCAAAGGCGTCCATTCATTAAGCAACTCTACCGTCGAAGATTTTCAAATTCCTTCGACAGTTTTTATAAAAAGTCAGCTACATGAAATAATCAACTGTACACACACTACTACTGGGAGTTTATCATTAAATGATCACATTTCTTTAGTCACCTACTTTTATTTTTTTCTACAATATTATTTTGCGAGTAGTACACCTAATAGTGCATCCGTGGCTTGAACGCACAATTTTTCAGGGTTATCTCATGCTTGGACTGGTACCTGGTACTGGTACTGGTTACTGGACTGGTAATTACCTACATATCGTTTGAAAAACTTAATGTAACCTACTGACCTCGTTATTTCAATTGAGAAGTTTTGGTCCCTAACAACCGAGTGTTCGCTAACCGGCACATGAAATTAGGTGGTCGCTAACCAGCGAAATGACCCTATACATTGGTGTGTTATAAAAATAATCATATTTACGATTATTTACGAGTGTAAGCTATAATAAAAACCCCAAAAGCCCCTTGTTAAGTCCGCATTCTGTGACAGGCGGGCAACTACGGAACCCTACCCTGCGCATGGCCTGACACGCACTTGGCCGCTTTTTGATATTTTGGAATGGTTAGGGAATAATTTTGCACGAATTGCTTTAATTATCATTTATGTGGTAAAATACAATATTCATTTATTGCGCTATCGTACACAAACATGTCAACATTAAACACATTACATTAAAAATTAAATGCTGGCTTCAATGACATTGTAACAGCCCCCGTATTCTGTAACTTGTTTTAAGCTCACCTCAACGCTCACCCACAAATATATCTTGACGCGGGGTCAAGATGTGTTTGTTTGATTTGAGCGAGGTTTGTGAATGCGTAGTAACTAAGCGTAGGTAGAGGTCTAGTTTCGTGACGGGTGACCGTCGGGGTGAGCCGCATTAACGAATAACAGCTCAGTTTTTCGATCAGGTCACGTGTCCGTCTTACGAATTTTCAATCTGACGAATCTGTCGGTCACGTGACCTGTCGCGAGTTTAACATTTTTACCCCATCACAAAAAGTGCACAGCGCCGCTAAAGAAGTTTTCACTTCAAAAATATTTATTCAGTTACAATTGCCTTTGACGTTGACAGCCTTTACCGGAATTTTTCTATGATCTGATAGCGGCACATCACAAATTGTATACCATTTTTCCCGCTAGCTAGCATAATACTGGCATTGTCATGCGATGCGCTGGCTAGCGGGACTGACTACGCCTCTATGTCGTCTGAATGAAGTCTTTAAGAAGTATAATATATTTAATTATGTATGTTAGGTATTTGCATTTCTTGTTGTCTGAATTAAAATTAATAGAAATATCCCAGTTGGTCACTTTCTAGTTTGCAAAGCAGACTGTGCCCACATATTCCGCAGAAGATTTTGTTTTAAAGAACACAAAGAAATGTATAGAAGTAGTGGGTACAATTTAAAATTCCTAGCCCCAACAGTTTAGTACAGTACATACCTAATACTATGTTTTCGAATCCCGGTTACTTCACTGTTTATTAATTTTAACACCTTCAGAGCCAGGAACCCGCTAGGTCATCATCATCATATCAGCCGAAAGACGTCCACTGCTGGACACAGACCTCCAAAGAATGCCAGTGACCGGTTCTGCGCCACCCGCATCCAGCGGAGTCCCGCGACCTTTACCAGATCATCAGTCCACCTTGTGAGGGGCTTATCCAGGCCGCGCCTTCCGGAACGTGGTCACCACTCGAACAACTTTCCGCCCCAACGGCCATCGGTTCTACGTGCCGTGTACCCGCTAGGTGGGCGCTGGTAATGAGCGCTTTCCATTACAAACGGTTTTTGCGCAAGTTACTGGCGATATGTCAGATATTATTCCACAGGCAAAATTGGCTCTTTAGGACGAACATACACAGAAAAAAAACATTTCTCAAACCAAGAAATTGAATAGGTATTGTTACGGAGTTTTACAAAATATATTCTTGGACTAAGAATGTATACCTACTTCAATAAACAGTTTCAGGTTAATTCAATGTAAAAAAATAAAATGTCAAAGTTATTACCTAAATTAATTTACATTAAGACAATTATATGCTTGAGGTAACACATCTTAAACAAAAACATACTCTGATATTCTTACAATACATTATTTTACATTTGAAACAATATTGTGTTCCTTATATGGAAGACAATATTGTCTTGGATCAACAAATGTTTTTTTTCTGTGTAAGCTATATTTTATCCCGCGGATTTACCTGCGTTCTCTGTAACAGGAACGGAGCTCCACGGGCAGCTACAAGATAATGATAATGGTCGAAAGGCGAAGGTTAATTGGCTAAGTCCTTCCTTCCAAGGACGCGAAGGTATCACTTAGCACTCTTCCAAGACTAAAGCCTCGATCCCTTTATACCTATTACTTTGCGTAGATGCATTACGCTGAAAATCTTAACTCTATCCCAACCAATTGAAACACGCGAAAATGGATTTTGTGTGATGTCGTTAAGGTTTAAATTGTAATGGCAAGATGTGCCAAGAAAGGGCTAAAGTTAGTGCCGTAAGTGATTACGCGAAGTCACACTAATCTGTTGATGTTAGTTTAATTTGTAAGTTTGTTCGAGGCACTGAAGATTGTTTTTAATCGTCAGCCTAAAGATTATTAACGTAAATGTCATCTTTAAAACAGGTAGATTTTTTGAGTGTATCTGTGTAGTTATGTAGCTTTGTGAGGGTGTAAGTTTGTATGTAGTTAAGTTTAGATTTTTCTCGAGTTACAAGCGTCCGCAGGGTACGGTATCTACTCAGCTTCATTTAGGCTTGTTTGCTGCCACGTCGTAGTATTAATCGATACAATCGATTAAATATATGAACAAAATAAATATCCTAAAAAACATGGCTTGCTTAGTCAATCTTTGATTAAATAAGGAGCTTCATCGGAAGTGGATTAAATAGGTACGCTGAAGTTACTCTTTACACAGGTTTTATTTAAAATTCCCGACAGCAGCGGGCTGTATCTCCAAACACAATTTAATATGAACACAGACAGGTGTAGCGCGGCGCACGTGCCGGTGGAGGGGGGGGGTGCTACCCCCGCGAGGAGTGGGGGGGGGGGTGGGGGGGGGGCAATATGTTGCAATTACGAGTACACTGGCCGGATTTAAAAGCAATCAAATGCATTTATTACTTTTGACTAGCTGTTGAGGGTCCGAGTGGGGTCTTGAAGATGAAGTGTAGGAATTTAAGAGCGTTCGGCAAATGCAATGAACCTATATATATATATATATATATATATATATACGAGTACATACGTATGTACCTTCACTTCACACAATCACAAGTGAGGGCGGTGGTAGAAGCTTGTTCACTCAGATCGTTACTGCAGCTTTTTACAACTTAGAAAAGTTGAAAAACCCTCGACATTTTCATTTCAAAGTCCAATATCTCAAAAACGGCTGAACATATTTTCATGAAACATATCTAAGAACACTCGAAATAAAATTATCTATGACACAAAAGAAACTGCATTCAAATCGGTCCATTCCTTTGGGAGCTACGATACCACAGACAGATACACAGAACACAGACAGACACGTTAAATTTATAACTCCCCTCTCTTTGCGTCGGGGGTTAAAAAGGGGGACCGATAATCGTACGTGTTGATTTCCATACAAACGTTATCGAATAACATAAGTACTTACGTAGTTTAATTGGGTACTTCACTGGGTAGTTTTTTTATTCTATTGAGTCCGTCAGTTAGCCTATAGTGGTTCAGGCATGCGGCTGTCAAGCGGCGGTCGTGGGTTCGAATCCCGGCTCGTACCAAAGAGGAACTTATGTACGGAATATTTACCGTTAGCTTGAAACATCGTGAGGAAACCGGTCTAATCCCAATAAGGTCTCGTTTTCCCACGGGGTTGGAAGGTCAGATGGCAGTCGCTTTCGTAAAACCAGTACCTATGCCAAATCTTGGGATGAGGTGTCAAAGCGGACCCAGGGCTCCTTTAGGGCACAACCGGGAACGACGCTGGGGGGATGATGATGATGAGTCCGTCAGTTAGATTATGAAAATTATTGGACACGTATTTTTATGTTTGTCAATTAAACAAGATATTATGAAGTTAGTGTTCCGCGTGACGTAACATTATTTTATAAAGTGTACCATAATGTGACGTCACACGGAACTTTAACGGGCTATATCTTCATTTTTTGATTACAACAAAAAATACGTGTCCAATATTGTTTCATAATCTAATTGAAGGACTAAATATGTTTTTTTTTTAGAAAAGTAGCCAATTACAAAACATTTTGATCCATACATAACGCCAATCCCGACACACTTGCGTCAGAAGGGGTGCTTTTCGCTACATACGGAAATTTAGCTGCTTCTTACTAGGCCGTAGCACTACAAGCGTAGCCTGGTTGTCAAGGGGTTAATCAAAATAATAAAATAAAATGGTTGTGACTAAAACGTTGCATCCTTGTCTTTGCGAGAAAAATTAAAGCACCTTAAGTTCAACTCAAGAAAATATCAGTTGGCAAAATTACTTGTTCAGGGTGCAAAGTTGTATTTGACAAGTGTCAATGCCATAGAATTGGAGCGTAGATACGCTTTCACTCCCTGAATTGATAATTATAAGAATCATAATTGATTATAAGATTTATAGGACAGATAATTATTAATTTGTTTATTGAATAGAATGTATTTGCATAGAATAAGTAGGTATATCAGTGTTATAAGGTGGTTAGCTTATTCTGCTATTTGTACTAAATACCTACTAGCTTGAAAACATCTTTTTCAATTACAGTTTCGATGAGACAAGGTAGGCCAAGGATAAGGTGGACAGGGATCCTGTTGTTTTACTAAATTTAAATTTGGTCAAATTTCATTTCCCAAACAAAGTTTAGCAACTATTTTGTTTGCCAATGCAAACTTTGGCACAATTTTAATACGAATATTTTCATTACGTCAAATTTTCATTCAGCAAAATATTACTATGAAAAATTACATTATGACTTTTAGTCTTTTAGCAAATGCTTTAATAAGGCAAAAAAACATTAGACAATAAACATTTAGTCAAGTTAATGATATGGCAAACTATAAATAGTCAAAAATTCACATTTAATTGGGTTATGAAATTTTACCAAAATACTATTAGTGAAACGGCACGGTCCCTTAAATTAAAAATGAACGGTTAGGTAGGTCGGTAGGCAAGGGCGTTAAATTAGGCGAGGGCAGCCAAAGAGGGGGGACGGGGGGCGAAGCCCCCCGCACTAAAAAAGCATACGATCGTAACAATTATATCATTTGGTAGGTTAGGTTAGGGTTAGCTTGTTTCCCTTAGAGCGGAAATAGGCACCCCGCGAAGCGGGGTGACGTCGATACGCTGGCGGTTAGGTTAGAATTGCAACCTCTACACAAATTCATTTATACTCCCTACCCACATAACAAAAAAGTTGTTATTTTATTGTGTATCTTATAAATCTTTGAAATAAAGATGCAAATGATTTGTCTTATTTTGTTTTGGTTAAAACATATTATGCCAACTAACATATCTGACCGACTGAAATTTGATCAAAGTACTAGTTGGTAAACGAGATATTGCTTAAAACATTAGGTTTGCCAAAGAATTATTTTTCAAGTGTTAATTTGGCAAACGATTATTTGGCAAATGAAATTCTACGACTGTTTTTTGGGAAATGATAATTTGTCAAAATGTTTTTGGTTAATCAAAGGTAACCCCATTAGGACCCTCTCAGCGGGTAGGTAATTGGTACTATACAAAAAAACAATAGCTTGTATCAAAAATGACATTTTTGACACAAACTTATCCAAGGTTAGCACAGTGTTTTGCTAACTGTATCAACCTGTAGTTGAAGTTATGGGGGTATGTATCCGTTTAGGAGCAAAAATTCCACTTCCCTTTGAGTCAGCGGGGGGGGCAGGTGGAATGTAGAGGGCTACGCCGTAGCCGGGCTACGAGCGTAGCTCTACGCGGGTACGGTAGGCAGGTGAAGAGATTTGATTGTTTTTATTTTTATGGGGAGTTAGTATCATAAATTGTTTATAGAAAACGCACTATTCATGGACAGTCGACGCATGCCATCGGGCGTATGAAAACACTCACTGTCAAAGATTTTGTTGCGCAACGCTCGTAGCCGATGATATGGGAAAACAGCTTATAACCAGTCCCCTAATGCGGGTTCCTGGCACTGAAAGTGCTAAGCAACACCTTATTGTTCGGGCTGTTGCCGGCGCGGACGTCGTGAAAGACGGTATTGGGGATGCTTAAGTGCAGTACCGTCGCTTACAGCTGGTTTCAAAGGTAAATTTAGAATGTTGGGTACCTAATCTCAGAAATTAGCCCTGTGTTTTGTACATAACTTAAACAATTTATGATGGTTCGTGGGTCTGGGATACTTGTCATGCAAGGATATCACTCATAAATTTCTCCAAGCGTAAATTGTGCGTTAACGGCCTAGTCGTCGACGTTGTGCTAATGTATGACAATGGGCACTTGATGTCAAAGTAATATAGGTTAAATTCAAACTAAGACGATTTTTCTTCATTCCAATTTAAACCATGTCACTTTGACATAAAGTGCCCATGTTATACACTATTCCCTAACACAAAAGTACTCAAGAAAATAACAACAGTTTTTATATAATCTAAATAAGCAACAGTATTTCTATTCCAATGAAACGTCGCTCCTCCCGCCGAGTCGTACAAATTAAATCGCAACTGCGTCCTATTAGCTGATATTAAATGACATTCCTCCCGGTCCCGGCGGACTCGAGGGCTGTTGTCGTGTATACCGGGCATGTAGCCGCGCCTCGTTGTGTGCTGACGCTACGGAGTACGGATTTTGGATACCGTAGTATAGTATACATGCCAAAATACGTCGTTTGATTATCGTTTTATTTATTAATATTTTAACGCCTATGATATGTAGTTAGTAAGTTTGATGTGACACTTATTGGGTGATATCGAGAAAAGTGTGAAACAAATATTATCAGACAATATCTCTCCGTCGCTCTTAGTGTACACGGTACAGTGCGGTCAAACGTTATTATTAAGATGGTAGGTAGTTACCACTTAAAGTTTTGTAAAATAAAGTTAGGTAGGTACGTTAGTATAGTTACAACCCCTTTCTTTAAAAATAACTAAAAACTGTATTTTAATATACCTATTCGAAATTGTTCAACCTATACTGGGTAGTGTGCTCTTTAGCACGGGGGCAGGTAACAATAAGGATTAGATACAAGAGTGAAAATCGACGTTAAAAGCTATTCGTGGTCAAAACATATCTTACGCGTATTTTGAATAAATGGAATAGGTAATAGAGAGTAATCAATTATGTAAATATAACGATCGCTATACAACTTGTACAGATCATCAGCTAGGAATTCTTTTCGTGGCTATTATATGATGTTTTTGAATAAATTTGTGTTTGTGAATAAATGTATCTTTCTTTCTTTCTTTCTCTTTTTTTAACTATGTACCGTCCGTAGGTAACAAAATCTCTTTTTCTTATACCTAACAAAAAATACCCTCAAAATAAATCTGTTCGCAGTCGTTTTTATGAACTTTGCGCCCCTTATAATGTATGCAAAAGCGGGGTCTTCTACAAGTCTATACTTACTCGTAGATATAAGGAGGTTGCAAGTTTGCTAGCGGGCTACTGTTATTGCGAAGCCAATATATCTTATATCGATCATTTATTGTTATCTACCACTACAGGTACCTACCTACTATTGAAATCGAACTAAATCGAACTGAACAAAGGACCGTCAATGCAATGGAATTCTCGCTGTAAAAGATCCGAAACTCATAAAAAAAATCATTTCAACCAAGTCACACTCAACAAAATATTGAACATTTCAAGATTATCTTTTGCGATGAAATGATCGCGACTGTAACACAGAATCACTAGGAAAAGTGGAACCGAGAATAAAGCAATAAAAAGGTCCGAGCGCGATCGGCATTCCTTATTCAACAACGTCCGAAAATTAAACCAGCTTACAAGAATTCGCACTCCGCCGACGCAGCCTGAAATATTCCGCTTTCGAGTGCTCTTATTTATCCGCCCGACACAGCCATAGCTACTATTTGTTTTTTCCATTACAATAAAATGAAACGCCCAGCTATACCGATAATATTTCAATATCTCGCCCGCGCCAGCCCTAGCGGCCCAAAGTGATTTCGAAACGCTCCCATTGGCCGAGCGGGAAGCGGCCGTTTGCGTTCGATATTCAAAACGCGCAACAGACAAAGACAGCGATACCATCACGCCCTCCGAGCCGCCCAAGTTAAACAGAGAGCAGTATATGATTGTCCATCCATGAATATTGTATGAATGCGAGGCTAGTATCAATAATACGTGCACGAATGAAATAATAGATTATTCGTTTGTTCGAATCGAACGTAAACAAAATGTAAGCATCCATTACTGATGCACGCATGCCAGGCGCGAGATAGCGCGATGGGCGGGCTGGCACATTGAAGCGAGGCGGGTATACGTCTGCAGTTTCGGCCGGCGCGGGGCCGGCGACAATATGGACACTAGATGTTTTTGTAGCAGTCGGGCGTCGGTTTCCACATTAAGCGATCATTTTAAGGACGAACCAATCAAACTGCAAATTCATACAAATTGATACTAAACGGGTTATATTAATTTTATAACAAAAATTAAGTGTGTAAATAAGTTGAACGGAGTTGTAATTAAAACTAATTGAGTGTAATATAGCGCTAATTATTTTGTATTAAGGCGGGTTTTCGCTGGAATTTTGTCATTTTTGACATTTCGTACGTTTTTCAAATAGCCGCGGCGCGTTAAAAATTAAAATAAAATATCATCGTGAGTGATTGAACCGAGTTTGAGAATAGTGTGACTGTTGGGTGGTGGCGTGATAGTGGTGGGTCTGGTGGGGGCTGGTCGGCGGTGGTCGCGACCAGATGGCGACATAGGGGGCGGCCAGGGCTGGCCCTTCGAGGCCATGCTAAACAACCTCACGGCCACAGCTCTTGGAGGTAAGCTCATTACATTCATTTACTTTTTACATAATGATAATTTTCATCTTGGTGCTTTTTTTCCGATATTTAAGGCACCAGAGGGTTGTTTTCCAAAAGAGGTTTGATATAGACGAGTATAGAAGCGAACCTAAGCAATATAGGTATACCATACACTTAATTCATAGAACATTTCAATAAGCTAAGTCTAATGCCATCCGTTTTATAGGATTTGCTGAAGACGCGGCAGGGTATGGCCACTGACGGTTTTCGCTCGTTTCGGATGATTGGTTTCGGAGGACGGATTCAACCCGTTTGTGAAAAAGACCAAACAATTCTGTAGAAAATACCGACCGTAAAAATGAGTCGTGGATCATTAAGTGACCACAGCAATCTATTATATTAAAGTACCATTGTAACTTTATAAGGGGGTTATCTCTGCAACTACTTACACATCTGGTTAAAAAAATCTTTCACCATCCATTCTTTATGTAGAATACACGTTCGGGTACATACTTAGGCTATATTTTATGCCGCGGCTACGCGTTCGTTGAAGTACGCAGGCGGTCCCGCTAGTCGCGGGCTCTTTAACCTATACCGGTAAGTAGGTACTTAGGTATACCGGGGTAAGCAGGTAGGTACTACTAGTTAATACAAATTAAAATCATACATGATGTATACTCACCGGTAGGTAATAAATTTGGCCCAAATTAGAAAAATGCATTTAATTATTTAAAACATTATTTAATCTATTCAATTTATAGTTTGAAATCACGAAAACTTTTGGGCCAAATTTTCTGCCGATCAATGTAAATAATAAAAATCAACAGAAACCATTTTTAACTCACTATAAAAAACCAAACAATTAATTATGAAATCAATAGGGCGCCTAGTGTCTGCAATACGGCCACATCTCAAATGTATTTTACTTTCCAGATGTGACCGTATTGCACTGTGCAATAGAGCCACATCTCAAATGTATTTTATTCTTGAGATGTGGCTGTATTGCAGTCACTAGGCGAGGGGTGTAGACACTAAATAATCATGGCATGGCAAATAGGCAAATAGTCAAACGGAAAATAAAGCAATGCACGAGGTTAAATAATCACAAAGGTTTAATGTGGTTCGATTTCCATACAAAACGTTATTTGACATTCGCAGGCTAACGGCGTGATTTTTTAAGGAACTTATGTAACTAACTTTCATAAATTGGCTTCTCATTTGCGCGAAATTCCCCCTTTTCTTGAATAAATTTGTTTAAACTAGAATAATTTGAGAAAAAATGGTTTTCCCAAAGAATGATGTCACAAACTAATTATCATCTTAATCTTAAGGTGGTTCCTTAAGAATGTAAAGTTTTAAGAAGGGGTAATTCTGTCCCTTTTCCTCAAAACCCACCTTCATATGAAACGATTTTCATTTACTATGACGCTCGCAGATTGTGACTGCGAGCGTTTTCTCTCTCTAACAAGCAATATTAAAACGGTTGTAGATTCATAATTCTTTGAGATATCTGAATGGGATTTTCGTCACTATAGGCATTTTCTTGCCTTCTTTTTTTTGGATTTATAATAATTTTCGAGTGTACACCCGTATTATTATTATTATTCTCTTTATTTATGTTTTGTCTCAGGGTAGGTTTTTTACAATAATTATATAAACAGTAAAATATAATACTTACATACAAAAGATAAACTCATTATAAAAACCTAACCTAGGGTACCGCCGACAGCGAGGCGAGGCCTAAGCCGCCGGCGGTCAGGGCGCCAGAGAGAGGAACCTCCTGACTATCCGCACATTGTCCGAGTATAGGCACCGCCTTCTGTATCTGACCCTTGATCCAGCCATCTGACGAATCTATAATAATAATAAGAGACCTCAAGACTCGTCTTGAGGTCTCTTATTATTATTATAGACTCTTTAATCGAATTTTCCATAACGAAAGATTTATAAAAAACATATCTTAATTATAATTTTATACATGCACAACAAAATCATTAGAATGAATACATTAGATGATAAACTAATATATTTTTTCAAATATTTTTTTTCAACTCAATTTTTCTGTAATTTTTTTTTTCTATGCTTGTTTTTTTAATATATATATATATATATATATATATATATATATATATATATATATATATATATATATAAATAAATGGTTGTAATTCATGTTTAAAATAAATTTTATGCATAATTAATAGATTGAAATCAATATGGACCCCTCAACGGGTTATAAATTTAAATACTAATATTATAAATGTGAAGGTTTAGATGTTTGTTACTCAATCACGCTTAAACGGCTCAACAGATTTGCTATATTTCTTAGCACGAAGATAGTTTAGTCTAGATTATTTTATATTTTATTCCGGGTCTAGTACAATTATTAATTCATCATCTTAACCCTTCTGTAAATTATACATTATTTAAATAGGATTTAATTTAAAAATATTCCATTTCGAGAAAGAATAAAAAAATGCACATGATTATTATCCATACTAATATTATAAATGCGGAAGTGTGTCTGTCTGTCTGTCTGTCTGTCTGGACATAGGATAGTTTTTATCCCGGAAATCATCCCCCAAGGGGATGAAGTGGGGGTGAAAGTTTGTATGGAGCTACGATATAAACGGACGGAGTCGCGAGCAGAAGCTAGCTTATATTATATAATTTTCGATTTACCAGTCACTGTAGGTATCTATAAAATTTCTGATATCTATAAAAACTATACCAGTAAAATTCCGGCTACCCCTGGCGCTGGCAACGTATAAGACGCGCGCACCGACGAAAGGAAAGCGGAACTGGAGGAAAGATTGAGCAAGTTTCTGTGGGATGTCGTAGTGTTAGGTTAGGTTAGGTTAGGTCCGAAGTCTGAAGAGAGGGGGAGGACACGATAATCCTCAAATCCGGCAACTTGCTCTATTTCCGGGAGGGCGACCGACAGTCCCAGGGAGGTGTCGGGTTCCTCGTCCACAAGTCCCTCGAGGATAACGTGGTGAAGATCGAGTGTGTGTCGTCTAGGGTGGCTCCCTAATTGACGGTCATATAGGTTTACGTGCCGACTTCAGCACACTCCGACGAAAAGATGGAGGCTATGTATGAAGATATATCGACGGCCATGCATAGTTCCAAAACCCGCTTCACCGTTGTCATGAGGGACTTCAATTCAATGCAAAACTGGGCAAGAGAGATGGTGAAGAGCTGAGAGTGGGGCAATTTGGAATTGGAGAAGAAAAGACTCTAGATAAAGAAGAGAGAAACGCGGGCAGAGAAAGTGGACCTGGATGAGTCTCGACGGTGCAACTTAAAACGAGATTTACTTTATTGACTGAGGCGGCCGTAACTCTCCGACTCTCTCAACGGGTAGTCGACAAAAGCTCTGTGGCAGAATCGCTCATGCTCCCATGATTGGATTCGTATATACAGTCCGTGGGCACATGATGGGCACATAAAAAACAATTTTTCAATTGCTCTTAAGCGTTCTTATGCCAAAATAAACAACCTAACCTAACCCAAGGCTGCTGATAGACTTGGGCACGCACATGTGACATAACAGAGCATTCGCTGATTAAACATTCGAGCTGAACAACGGGCATTTCCACGATCATTCTAGCGAACGCTCTTGTGAACGGCGTGAGCGGAAAGGGGTGGCGACGGAACAATAACAAAATTGCTCGGTGAAAAGCTCGAATCAAATTTACCGTCGTCGTTTCGCTAGAAATTCTTATTAAAACGCTCGCTAGGATGCTCGCTCAAACACTCCTGTCTATTTTATGAGCTTTTATCTGTAATGTAATATTCGCTAGAAGCTCATTACAAGTGATGCTCACGTGTACCAGCACCTTAACCCGAACACTGTTCTACGAGCTCACGGACTCACCAGTTTTAGACCATATAGAAAGTACTTATACTTACTGGTCATTCTGTAAGTCGTACTCTTAGGCACTGGTCCCACCGCCGGCTAGTAAGCTAGAAAAGTCGAGCGAGTAACGGTTCATTGCGTGCTGACCAGGCACAGTGTGATCAATCGACCTTTACAGATCCGCAATGTAATGCTACTCGCCCAACTTTTCTAGCTTACTAGCCGGCGGTGGGACCAGTGCCTTACACGTGTAAGCGAGAGCGGGTGACAATTGACTCAATGCTATAGTCCAGATCTAGACACTAAGCTTCTTATGTTACTGAATGAATTACTGTAATTTGTTGTGTGGTCCTAATAAATAAATAAATAAATACTGGTAAACCTTTTCCAAAATTCCCGAGCCAATATGTAATTAAATTTAATTGTAAACCCAATAACTTCAATCTATTCGAAACCCTTCCCTGCTCCTATTTACGGCAATAATAATTCTTTCAATCCTCTTTTCAGCATCAGTTTTTCTCGATCAAAGTAAATCTTTTCCGTTTAAATAATGGGTGCAGATCAACATTACTACCTCTCGGCACCCTCGAGGTGCTAAACGTGATTGATTGCTTGATAGGGTTAACTTCCCAAAGACTCGGGGTGGCAGGGTCGTGTCACGGGGTTTTAATCGCAGCTCGTGACGTGAAGGTCATGAGAATATTTCGGTGGCTCTCAAAGGTTGCTATTAAAAGGGTATCATTTAAATCATATGACTTCCACAATAAATAAATAAGTAGGGAACAATCTTGTTCACAAATCGGTAATCGAAATAGTCCCACAATAAGCTCAACCTAGGTTTTATGGGATTCCCTTCTTTGGCCTAATAACGTTTTGTCTAATTTCAGTTTATCTGACAACTTTTAGTATAATGCATTGTTCGTCTAGTCAATTTGTAAAATTTCATTTTTCATATTAATCGTTTGTTCGAAATACGTTTACCCTAAATGACGATTGTCATTATTCTTGTTTTGCCGAATATTATTTAATCTAATAGTCACTTTGTCGATTCCTATTTTAACTAATCATCACATTGCCGAAGAACGTTTTTACTTAGATTTTTGTCTAATACTGAATCCTTATAATATTTACTTGTTAAAAAGTACGAATGTACGTGTTTACCCTTTGCTACATCTCGAGTTATTAAGGAGTCAAAAGTGGCTCCAAATGGTTCGTGTAATATACTTAACACACGGCTGCTGGGTCGCCAGTTCCTTTTGGTTCGAACTTGGCTGACACGCTGCCAGTCACGTGTCTACTCGTAGACATGCGAGAGAGGGATTATCCGATGTTTATGCCATTATTGTTTCTTCCTATTCGTGATTCTGCACAATATGAATTCCACACAGCTGACTTTTATCACATGCGTTAATCTTCGCAGCCATTAATTCTTCACAATCTTGTTTATTTCTATTCGCGATTATGCACAATATGAATTCCACACAGCTGAATTTTATCACAGGCGTTATGCTTCACAGTCATTATTTCTTCACAATCTTGTTTCTTCCTATTCGCGATTCTGCACAATATGAATTCCACGCAGCTGAATTTTATCACAGGCGTTCCTCTTCACAGTCATTATAGTACTTCTCGAAAGAGACACTGCTTAAATGATAACATTCAAGATAACGAGAGAAAACTAGTAATACTCTTACCATATTCGATACGTAACATGTGATGAGTAATATGCAACAAACAAATTTTGTATAAGAAAGAAAGATACATTTATTCATGACAAACACAAGGCAATTTACAAACAATAACATACAGTTGCGTAATTTGCCACGAAATGGTCGCAACTCAGCGTAATGCTGGCGGAGCCAGCGCTGGTCTTCCGTTGCGACCATTTGGTGATACCACGGCACAGTGACGAAACGTACACACATAATATAAAATCACCAGAAATACAGAAGATAAATAAAAGGAACCAAATTTAAACTACAAAATTAAACATACAAAAAACAAAACATACCTAAATAACATACAACCAAGAAAAACGCCTCGTGGCTTAAAAAACACGAGAATCAGGGTCGCTCGAACATAAAAAATAAAATAAAAAATTATACTATCTATGATTATCTTAAGCTAAGTGACAGTGACACATGACATAACATATATGACTTTACACGAAAAGCGAGAAAAATAGAGGAACAAATGAAGCCCCCCAGACCAACGCGCAGCAGGATGCCTCAGGAATATAATTTAAATGTTGTCCCTATAATCTGAACATTTAAGTAAAGTATACCTTTAAATAACTCATTGCATCTTAGTTTCATTTCTATACACAAAAAATTAAATATCGTGAGCCAAGCACATAATAAATGAACCACTGATGTCTAAGAACTCTCCTTAATAGGGGGTATTATTGCAATGTTCTGCCACCAGAATGCAGAACTTGCCCCTTTAGTAAGCCATAGAGTAACTTATGCATACTGTACCTTTATCGGGTTTTTGACAAGTTTTCAGACATAGTAAAATATGACATTGATGCATCAAGACGGTTTGTTTACAGACCTACCGGGAAACGCGAATCTGAAATTTCTGTTTATTTATCTCTTATGCAAGAGTAACAGAGATATTAGATAACTAAATTTCGATTTTCTTTTCTCGCGATAGACCCTCAGATTGATCCCCCTACGCAGTTTCGCGTTATATTCCTTATTTTGGATGTCAAACATTCTGGTTAGTAAGAATGAAGGAGACGGTAGGTACTTGGAATTTGGAATAGCCGCCTTGAAATAGTTTCGAATTTTAAAATTTGTCAATTCATGAGAAGAGAACCGTAACGTATAATATTTGTCTCTTCAAGTACTCGTATTACGGCAGCTCACGAAGATGTTAACATAGTCAAATGAATGCATGCTTGATCATTAATGAATTTGGCAAGGCGTATCGTATAATGGGTTCAGGTCTTGACCAGACTGACAATTTTTTCATGTTTCTTGGCCAACTTTTTTTACTTTTTGTTGTGTTTCTTATTTCTGTTACTTTGAGCGCTGCGTTCGTCCACGTTACCCCACCACGCACTTCACACACAGCGAATATAAATAATAATGGTTAAATGCAGTTGTCTAGAATCATATTGAAAAGAGTTGCTAAGATTGTATAAAAGTATAATTTTGTTAATAATAACGCCTGTGATAACATTCGGCTGCGTGGAATTCATATTGTGCAGAATCGCGAATAGGAAGAAACAATATCGGATAATCCCGAGAGAGCAGTTTAAAGAATCATTAATACAACATCAAACGATTATATTGTCATGAAAATGAATGAACCGGAAGAAATGAACATAACACAAATCACAATATATAGTAGCAAGTAGACATTCACAATCCTCCAGGAATTTAAAATTTTCCGCCGTGTTTGTCACTTATATTGCTATAACTTAAGATGGAAGGTAGGACAATTACGGCGTGTTGGCCACTTACTTACATATTTACCTTAAGAATGTATGTACATATGTTGTACTATCAAGACCTAAAATGAAGTTTTTTTAGGTAGGTATTGATTGTATTTTTGAGTAAATTATTAAAAAGAAAGTCAGGATGTTTCCTGTTGGTGAGATT
This sequence comes from Epinotia bilunana, assembly GCA_947049275.1. Taxonomy (NCBI): domain Eukaryota; kingdom Metazoa; phylum Arthropoda; class Insecta; order Lepidoptera; family Tortricidae; genus Epinotia; species Epinotia bilunana. The sequence continues at coordinate 544,894 of OX346254.1, forward strand.
GGTGACAATTCATTTAAATAATCGTAAACAAAAGCACAACACGTAAACACAACACATTTAAATGATCAATGCATGATTACAAACAAAATCTCCACTAATGTCATCATCCCATTTCAATTTAATCATAAAAGAATTCGTAGGCATATTGTACGGCTTGAACATGGCTTGTACCCTAAAACCCCACGAAAATACCCAGATCTCACGCCACCATTTCCCAAACGAGCAAAAGTTCCCGGGTCAATCCTCCCAAGCACTTTTACGACACTTTGAATTTTCTATTTCTTGCGTTACCTAACTTTGCCACTTCGCCTCTATTGGGCCAATAAGCTCGATGCTTGCGTAGAAATTACTTAATGTTGCGTAGTTGAACGATATGAATACACTTTTAAAGCCGCGATAGAACGTAGTTCAATGAGTTCAATTAATTTCATTATACCAATCAATGTCTTCTGAAAGTAATGGTTAACTCTTACACCAAACGGTGTGCCTGTGAAATTTAATGATATTCTTCGACTTCTCATAGATCACATTAGCAGATTTTAATCACATTTTATACTATGATAGGAGAACACGGTACTCCTGCCTGTCGTAGTGTAAAGATTGTATATGATCATTGTTACCAGTCTTGCAGATTGGTTTGCCAGGTAGGTTTTAATTGTGTATTTGAAAATATATAGGTAGCTATCTTGGTTATATGGAATAAACAGATTTTGCAGACTGCTGAAATAGGTCATTGAAGTAGTATTTATTATGGTATGATAAAACAATTGAATGGCGTAGATTCAATTTGGGAGTTTTGTTCGCCTTATTTATATTGACGACCGGTTAGCCTAGTGGGTAGTGATGCTTCCTACGAAGCTGAAGGTCCTGGGTTTGAATCCCGGTAAGGGCAAATATTTGTGTGATGAGCATAAATATTTGTTTCTGAGTCATGGATGTTTTTCTATGTATTTAAGTATTTATATCTATTATATATATCGTCGTCTAGTACCCATAACACAAGCCTTACTGAGCTTACTATGGGACTAGGTCGATTTGTGTAAGATTGTTCCCTTATATTTATTTATTTATGTAAGATTTTCCGTTATATACTTATTTATTTATACGATACAAGATAAATATTCTTTATTGCTGACCAACAATAGGTCACCAGAGAAAACAAAACACCAGAGAAAACAAAAAAATAGTAGACGATGTACTCGTATATCCTACTAATAAAATAAATGCCAAAGTTTGGATGTTTGTTACTCAATCACGCCTTAACCGATTTGAATGAAATTTTGCACGAAGATATTTTATAGCCTGGATTAAAATATAGGATAGTTTTTATCCCGGGTCCACGCAGATGAAGTCGCGGGCGGAAGCTAGTGTTCCTATACTTTGGGTAGTGTAGACTATGCAAAACGATCTAACATTACGAAATTGGCCAGCTGATGGACTTCTGTGATATTCATAGGACCTACGTACCAACACAGCTTTAACAATAATTAAATCATATCTTATCTTATCTTAACTTACATAGTAATTATTCTATTAATCAATTACACTTTTTTTATAAGAAAAGCCCGAAAATACTTTTAACCAGCAGCTGTTTGTTAGTTTTTATGAATAAGAGGCATATTATAGTAGACTACAATGGAGTTCAATTTGCTAATAAAACATAGGCCAAAGGGCAATTCACATTTAAACCATGACTCAAGCCCGATACGGCATGAGATCAGGTATTTTTTGTTCTTCGTTTATGGTTTTCACACGTTCTGCTGTTTGCCTTAACTATTACACTGCGCTACCGAAGGTTCCTGTGAGTAATGTTCGCATTCCGCTGCCAATTATACCGACGATTTGAAACTTTTAGGATTGTGTTCTAGAGGTAAGCGTTTTTTTAAGTGCTCAAATTGAAGCGCTATTAATGAACATTATAGTAAATTACATATTATTATTATTATTATGCAAGTAGGCCTCAATGGCACTTTTACAGATCAAAAGCGTAGTAGCGTTTTTGAAAAAGAAGACCAATGTAATGCGTTGTTCTACAAGAAAACATGCCCGACACTGTGTTACAGAATGAAAGGCAGAAAAATAAAAAAAATACAACATCAATCCGAAGTTAATTAATCGGCGATTGAGGATTTTTAACGTCACTAAGCCGCCAGCGGACAGACGGACAGTCGGACATGGCGAAACTATAAGGGTTCTTTGTTGATTACGGAACCCTAAAAACGAAATTCATTCATTATTGTATTGGGTTTCGATAGACATTTTCGCATAATATTTTACTTACCAATTACTTCCGCTCCTTTAGGGTACAGCCAGGAAGTCGCTAGGAAGATGACAATGATACCGTTGTTAGCTAAGTATATCTTATTAACCAATCCCGGTTAGATTACCAACAACTGTGATCTGCCTCCCAAATTTAAGAGCTGCCTTCGGGTTTGTTTTTGTGACCTTTTGGATTATTTTGATCACGACATCAACTCAGTTAAGTTACACTTTATTTTTCCCATATATTCTAAGTGTTCTTCTTTTACCGTATTATATAGCAGTTTGTTTTTGTTCTACCTCGACTAGCAGTTAATGTGATATTAGTGATAAGAGGACGAACTGAAAACTAGTGTTGCGCAGCCGCAGTGACTGTCACAGCACATGCTGAGTTCTTTCCTTTTGCCACACAAATAATATTGTTTTTTTTTTTAAGTTTTCATCTGTATATGTGTTTAGGCCGATTTTTCAATTCCCAGATAAAACTATCTGTCATATAAATGTTAGCTCTGTCCTTTTCTTTCATATGACAAAAAGATGTTGATAATTTTAACTAACGGATAACTTTATCTAGAGATTGAAAAATCGGCCCTTTGTGGGACAATAAACATTTTATTTCTTTCTTTAAAAAAAAAATCAATGACATCATGCTTTGAAATGAATAGGTAGCTAAAATCGCCAGTGACATCATCACCTTTCATAATGCTTTTTATCCTCGGATCAAACACGCACCTATGTTGATTATATTAAGGATTACATTAGAGTAGATACATTTTATAAACATGAATGTTTGTAGTTTGACAATTAATGTCCTAAATAAAGGGTGTCAAAAAGGCTTAGGTTTTAACGCCACGCTTATCGTCCCGTCGACACCGATACTCAGCGTGCCTCTAAATCCTCAGGGGTCATCAAAGTTCAATCAATGTTTTTTACCTACTTTAGTTCAAGTGCCTGTCATGCTGCAGGTCACAAAGAGCCGTGCCCGGAGGAGAAGCACGAGCTGAAGCCGGGACTCGAGCGGCACCATGCGCTCGGCGCCCGCCTGCACCTCGCCAACATCCGCCCCGACCACCTACAAGGTATGTCATACAATGCTATTCCAACACCAGGGCGCGGCAATGGAACTCGAGCGGCACCATGCGCTCGGCGCCCGCCTGCACCTCGCCAACATCCGCCCCGACCACCTACAAGGTATGTCATACAATGCTATTCCAACACCAGGGCGCGGCAATGGAACTCGAGCGGCACCATGCGCTCGGCGCCCGCCTGCACCTCGCCAACATCCGCCCCGACCACCTACAAGGTACGTCATACAATGCTGTTCTAACACCAGGGCGCGGCAATGGGACTCGAGCGGCACCATGCGCTCGGCGCCCGCCTGCACCTCGCCAACATCCGCCCCGACCACCTACAAGGTATGTCATACAATGCTATTCCAACACCAGGGCGCGGCAATGGAACTCGAGCGGCACCATGCGCTCGGCGCCCGCCTGCACCTCGCCAACATCCGCCCCGACCACCTACAAGGTACGTCATACAATGCTGTTCTAACACCAGGGCGCGGCAATGGGAATCGAGCAGCACCATGCGCTCGGCGCCCGCCTGCACCTCGCCAACATCCGCCCCGACCACCTACAAGGTATGTCATACAATGCTATTCCAACACCAGGGCGCGGCAATGGAACTCGAGCGGCACCATGCGCTCGGCGCCCGCCTGCACCTCGCCAACATCCGCCCCGACCACCTACAAGGTATGTCATACAATGCTATTCCAACACCAGGGCGCGGCAATGGAACTCGAGCGGCACCATGCGCTCGGCGCCCGCCTGCACCTCGCCAACATCCGCCCCGACCACCTACAAGGTACGTCATACAATGCTGTTCTAACACCAGGGCGCGGCAATGGGACTCGAGCGGCACCATGCGCTCGGCGCCCGCCTGCACCTCGCCAACATCCGCCCCGACCACCTACAAGGTATGTCATACAATGCTATTCCAACACCAGGGCGCGGCAATGGAACTCGAGCGGCACCATGCGCTCGGCGCCCGCCTGCACCTCGCCAACATCCGCCCCGACCACCTACAAGGTACGTCATACAATGCTGTTCTAACACCAGGGCGCGGCAATGGGAATCGAGCAGCACCATGCGCTCGGCGCCCGCCTGCACCTCGCCAACATCCGCCCCGACCACCTACAAGGTACGTCATACAATGCTGTTCTAACACCAGGGCGCGGCAATGGGACTCGAGCGGCACCATGCGCTCGGCGCCCGCCTGCACCTCGCCAACATCCGCCCCGACCACCTACAAGGTATGTCATACAATGCTATTCTAACACCAGGGCGCGGCAATGGGACTCGAGCGGCACCATGCGCTCGGCGCCCGCCTGCACCTCGCCAACATCCGCCCCGACCACCTACAAGGTACGTCATACAATGCTGTTCTAACACCAGGGCGCGGCAATGGGACTCGAGCGGCACCATGCTCTCGGCGCCCGCTTGCACCTCGCCAACATCCGCCCCGACCACCTACAAGGTACGTCATACAATGCTGGTCTAACACCAGGGCGCGTCAATGGGACTCGAGCGGCACCATGCGCTCGGCGCTCGCCTGTAACCTCACCATTATCCGCCCCGACCACTTGTAAGATACGCAATACTCTGCTGCTCTAAAATCAGGGCTCGTGGGCTCACATGGTGCTAAAGCGGCAATGGGACTCGAGCGGCTCCATACGCTCGGTGTTGCCAACATTCACCCCGACCACCTGCAAGGTACGCGGTACACTTGCTGTCCTAACACCAGGCCTCGTGTGCTCACACGGTTCTAAAGCAGCTATGGGACGAGCGGAAATATGCCCTTGCGTGTAAGCGCACTCCAAATCCGGGCCAATTACTTCACTCAAAAATGTTAAAACTCACCGCAAAAAATGATAGCCTGTTGTCTTGTCCAGCACCATGCAAAGGAATTAAAACCTTCCTAAGCTAATCTAAAGGTGTGTTCCAGGTGGCATCCACCAGCAGCACATGGCGACGGTGCCCGTCAGCATGCCGTCCTCGGCGTCCGACAGCGACAAGCCCGCCAAGCAGAAGAGGCATCGGACTAGGTCAGTGTCAGTCTCACAATTAATCAAAATAAAATATATATTTTTAACGTGTACACAAATGGTGTCGAATCACCCTTTTAAATAAATATCTTCCAACGACACTTGTGTTAGGAGGCATGCACTCGCTCCTTCATAAAAAGATCATGTTCGTCGAATACATGCTTCATTAGGTTCTCTAAGGTGAATGCATGCTTCATTAGGGTTATAAGGTACTGTCTGTGTAACAGACTAACGGGATTTTTGGAAAAAAAACTGCTTACTGCGATCGAAACAATATGGATTTAGAAAAGGCCACTAAACTGAATTAGCTTTTTTTAACCTTGTTAAGTACGTTTCCGAATGTTTAAATGACAAAGTGCCGATATCATAAATATTCTTAGATTTAAGTAAAGCATTTGATAGTGTTCTTCATATAAAACTAGTCACAAAGCTTGAATGTTATGGGATTAGGGGACCAGCAATAGATTGGATTAAGAGTTATTTGACAGATAGGAAACAGTGTACTGAAATAGTGAAAATAGAAAAAGTGTGTACAAGTTTCGTAAAAATGAAATATCGGTCTGATTTCCGCGTGATTAAGTCTGGAGTTCCCCAAGGCAGTACCCTTGGACCTCTACTATTTTTAGTATACATCAATGATCTCCCTCTAGCAACCTCTCACAAAAGTATACTTTTTGCGGATGACACAACATTGTTAGTAAAGGGTGGCGGTAATGATTCATACGAAAATAATATAAATGATGCATTAATAATTGGACATATAATAAAATAACAATTTAAATATAAATATGACAAAGACATTTTACATTCAATTTAATTCATATAAGAATACAATTCTATTAAATATCAATTATAACAATTTGCCTGTACTGCAATGTGAAAATATTGTTTTTAGGAGTATATATTGATCAGCATCTAAATTGGAAGGAACATATAAATTACGTTTGCGCTAGGCTAGATAGGTTTGTATTTGCGTTGAGGAGATTGAAAAACACCATTAACTTGGAAGCAGCGATCACGGCCTATCATGGTTATGTGTCGTCGGTTCTAAATTATGGATTGTTACCGTGGGGAAATTCTACGGACATAGATAGGGCATTTTTATTGCAAAAAAAGTGTATCCGAGCCATAACTAAGGCGTGGATAATGGATAGCTGTCGACCACTCTTTAAAAAGTTACGAATTCTGCCGTTGGCATGCATGTATATAAGAAAAGTCTGCTTACTCGTAAAAGACCGCCCAGGCTTATTCAAAATGAGATCGGAATGTCATACATTAAAACAAAGAGCGCAATATCAAAATCGATTACATCAGCCTCGATGTCGATCAGATATTTATAGGAAAAATCTTATAATATGTGCATACTTTTATACACCGTGGGCTGTTTAAACCCGACCGATTTCAACCACATATTCCTGACGAGATTTCAAGTAAAAAATGTTATATGAACATATGTCCAATTACGAGTTTATATTTTTTTAATTTTTGAAACAAAGTAAATCAATTAGGCATCGCAGTTCACTGTGAACGAATCTTTAATTGAGAGTGTGAATAAGAAAATTATGTCCTTTATCGAGAAAGAGAGTACGACTCTTCACGAATCACTCCGACATCACACGATGCACAGCGAGTAAAACGTGAGTGTGTCACTGTCAATGGATTGTTTACTAATTAAGTGCAAATAATTACGTCACATTCTTAGGGTGCGTTATACTTGAGATTATTCAATTTGTTAAATACTTAAAATTGCGATTTTCTAAAAAACTATGCATTTTCGGACTACATGTTGTACGACTTTTTTTACTCTATTTTAGCTAAGGAACCTATGGTTAAAATCGGTCGGGTTTAAACAGCCCACGGTGTATAATAGTTTACCTAATAATGTGAAAGTAATGAGATCAACTGATTTTAGGAGGATACTTATTTATTAGATAATTGTTTTTATAGCGTTAAGGAATTTACCGAAAAAAATAAACAGCATGGACATTAAAAAAAATCTGGAGTATATTTAGATTACATTTTAATTGAGTAATTGCATGCGCGTGCTACGTTTTATTATAATATTTGCATGTCGTTTAATTACGATAGAATACTGTAGCACTATTCACAAGAACACCCTGTAACTAGAAATAAGTATTCTTGCAAATAAACATATTCTATTCTATTCTATTCTATAATGGTCTTGCTCTTATCATTTGTACTGGGGACGGGCTGAGCATGTATTTTCTTATATATATCCCCATGCTGTCGTCGTCGCTCGTTCGTCGTTCACTCTCTAGGTATATATTTATTCTGTTACGTATTAGTTAACCCAAACTTTTTCCTTGGTTACTGTCACATTTGTATTTATTTACTTGTAGGTAGGTACAAATGTTGTCTGAGGCTCTAGTATAAGTTTTACCGAAACAAAACTTTACGATTGCGTTTGCATTTTACCCTCAATTTGTATGGGATTTGACAGCTAAACGCAAACGCGGTCGTAACGTTTTGTTTCGGTAAAACTTATACTAGAGCCTCTGATGGCCAGTGCTGACTGACAATCAGGGCAGCATTAATATCATTACTATGTTCCTCCTATGCACAGTATCGTCAATAAATATATATACGTTTACTAACGTATGTCGGTGGAATAAAGTTTAAAATTGGATAGGTACATATTTTAAGGCTGGCCGTAAAAGTAGCATAGCCACATCATCCAACATTCCCGTATATTTCTGAAAACGTTCATGAGAACCAAGAGCCGTAATTATCCCGTATCTTCAATCAGGGTTTGGCCGCTTAGTCCCAAACTTGGAACAGGACTCCGTACTATTGTTTGAAACGACTACTTTTCTGTATACCCTCATCAACTACTCGTTGAGACGATTCTAAGGAGCCCCAACTCAACGGGGTTACGTCTGTTAAGTGTTAAATTTCTATGGCCACCTTCTGGCCCCATCATCAGGTCAGCTCGATGGTACCATACTATTTAAATGTCATCCAAACTATACTTAAACTCAAAATTTCAGCACAATCGGTTGAAATTGTCCGCTTCAAAATTGAGTTGCAAGATTCCACCCGAACAAACATAGTTAGGTACATACTTGTACTTACATTGCAACTTAAATAAAAGCTTGTAAAAAAGGCAGGACACCTATATATCGGAATTAGTTCTAACCCGTGTAATTGCAGGTTCACCCCGGCACAACTGAACGAGTTGGAGAGGTGCTTCTCGAAAACCCACTACCCTGACATCTTCATGCGCGAGGAAATCGCCATGCGGATCGGCCTAACGGAGAGCAGAGTCCAGGTCAGTCCTATACACGTAGACATAGAAAAGCTTTATTTAACATCGCATTTCATAAATGCAGAGTACAAATCAATTTTAAATATATACAGTTCCGTACGAGTCATGACCAATGTGTGATGCTAAAAAGGGGACTCAGCATCAGCATAGTGTTGCAGTGAGTACTTACACCGCAACGCTGGCTTTCAGTAAAGATACAGGTAGAAATTAGATACAGAGATTTCTGTACCACGCGCCGTAACTAGAGGCAGTGTGGGTGTGAGTCGCGAATTTGTAATATGGCTCGTGAAGTCGAAAATATATAGCGAGCTAATACAGAAAAATCAAATTTACATGACCTAAAAGTTTCAGGACAGATATATTTTGTAGGTATATAGTGAATATATGTCATTAAGTATTTCAAGCCAACTTGAGTCGTCAGCAGATCGATCACATAACATTTCTTATGTGCGTGCGTTAGGTAGGATGTAATTTTCAAGCCGACCGGACGCTAGTCAAAAACTAGCACCACCTAACTCCGTACGTTTGAAAACGGTTCACGGACCGTACAGATCACTAAGTTAATGGGTCTCCCCGTTTCGTTATTCCAAAGAAAATCCAGTGAACGAATGGTTAGTATTTCTTTAAAAGTTATTGCTGAAAAAATACGTGTCTTTGATCATTAATGCAACGATTTTTAGAAAAAAATACACTATTAATAAAACGAATTAATTACAAAAATCAAAAAACCCGACTGCGTCAAAAATGAACTCAAAAGATAGAAACAAGATGTAATGTTTGCATGTAGAACTAGAGTGTGGTGTGGATTTGAAAAAACAGTCGGAGGCATACAATTAACGGTATGTTTAACTTGTCGCGATATGCCTCCGACTATCTAATATATCTTTTCACAATTCACATTGATACTTTGACATGACGGATATAATGACTGTCAGTCAGTAATTGACATGATTCGTCGTACAATTTATCCGTCAAAAAGTTACTTGTTGTAAATAGTTTATTTAATTCCTCAATGAATTACTGATTACAAATCCCATACTTGAGGATTTCTATTCAATCATTCATCCAGTACAGATCACTCACCGTTCACCGTAAATTTACATAAGGGGATAGATTTTTACATCTATTACCTAACGCGCGTAAGAAAAGTTGCGTGATCGACCTGTAAGGTCAAGGGTTCGATCATTAATCGTTGCCACTTTAGCAAACAAAGTTTTGCGAAACCAAATGAACTACTGAACTGAATCAGCCACATTATACAGTGGCCAAGTAAGAAGTATACAATTTTGAATTGATGTAATTAAAAAATACCTGATTTACCAATATTTTTTGTAGGTTCTCGAGATTTAGCAATTACTTAAGTATGGAAATATATATCCGCCAAATACCTATCCATTTTGAACGTGGGAAAATGCGAGATATTTCCATAGCATTTTTCATGAATTTTCGCATTTCCGCAGGTGTATTTTTACAGTGACTTGAATTTTTCACTTCTGTCAGGTTTATAATATGTAGGCTTACATAATTGCTTTAGTGAATTCTATCGGTGAAAGTCGGAAGAAGTCACAATTAGTGACCTTGACTGTCACTCATACAATTTTTAAGATTTCTTGCCCTATAAACAATTCTTACAAAATTGCCAATATCCAATGCCGTATAAACAAGTTTCGCTTGATATTTGCATTAAAAGATTTTAAAGTCTTAGCGCCTAATACCTACCTATCTTACTTATTTTGGTCAACCCGTACATCGATTCTTGTCTAATATTTTGGTACACAATCAAATATATATTTATGAGTTTTAGACCGGATACGTAATACTATCAAATTAATAACTGGTATAAATATCTTTGATGGAGTATTTGTTGTGCCGTACTTTGTGTTTTTTCACAATCACCAACATTTAAAAAAAATCGTCTTTAACGTTTTAATCCCATAAGTTCTAGAGTCCATCGATGTTAATAGAACAAAGATATAGACCACAGGTAACTAAATGAAATTTTTAACCAAACCAAACAAACTAAAACCGTTACAGTTTACATCCGTCGAAAAAACGGATAAAATAAATAAAAATGCATAAAAAGCGGTCCCAACACCGCACCCTGGGGCACTTCGCACGTCGCGGACAAAAGTTGCACTCCTCTGATACATTTCACGGCGGTCTACCTGCCGACCTTCCACCTACACCCCGCAATACCTAAAGGCTCTCTATCCTCCACCGAGTTGAAGTTATAGAATGTGCAGATGGAAATATCTTAGTAAATGCTGTTTGTAGTTAAATCCCTATATGATTCAGTTTGATATTTTACGGTTTAGTTTTGTAATTATATAACAAAAATTTGTAATGTCACATAAACGCAATAATTCGTAAAGAACTAGTGATAAATTAAACCGAAAATGAATGATAAACGCAAGTGCCGCAACCGTAGCCACTCCTCATTTACACAAAATACTAGACATGATTCATCGATCTCGAAAAGGTTGCAATCTTTTTTCAAAAAAATACCTACTTTAAACAAATTTGTTTCCCGTTAATGAATCACCAATTTTTGGTGGCACTAAAAGTTTTTTTTTGTGAAAACACCTAACCTTTATGTTCTTCGTCTTCAGCAGGACACTCCTAACATGTGTCTTTTTTATTTTTACCTTTAATATTTAAACCATTTTTATTCAGTTTAGAGTAATCGCTGTTATCACGTTCGTGTAGTTCTGTCTATTTGTTTCTTTTATCTTGATAAACTTGAACTAAATGATTCCGTTTCTAGCCCACCTTTGCTCTAGTCAACCCAACGAGGCAAGACAATCCTCATCGATACTCTCATGCAATTTTTTGTTTAGTTTCGCCTTGCCTCAGTCATTCACAAAAAAGCTAGTGACCAATGTTTACAAGCAAAACAAAGCCAACGTGATGCACCAAACTATGCTCTTGGTATTTTTTGTATTTTGATCCTTTTTTCTCAAATGTGATCGTTTATCTTCTTTCGCTTTTCCTTAGTTCCTGCTTAACTTCATTACATTCCAAAACACCGTGAGCGTTAAGGCTCGCGCGGGCTCGTCGTAACAACCTCCGTCTCGGGTTATTGCCGCCGTCTTCGAGTTCAAATGCCCATAAAGCGCGTCAATAGCTGTATCAATCGTTTTACAAGCCGTATAATATAACACGTATTTAATGGAACGGTAAAGTTAGAATTGCTTCTGTTTCGATGAATGGATGAAACGTGTTTCGTGGATTGAATCATGACACAATTTTAGCCGACCATACTTAGTGATATTTTTTTATACTACGTCGGTGGAAAACAGCGGAGGGCCCGCTCGATACAATTACCATAGTTTTTGGATTGTAAGGCTAGAGATGCAACATGCTCATTGCCAACCCTTTAAAAATTGTACTCTGTAAAACCTCGGTGGGGAGCTCAATTCATATCCGGAGCGATCGGGAGCAGATTTTTTTCTGAAACCTTACCGTGCGCGACTTTTTATAATATCATTTCACTTAATTTATGGTTTACCATATCTTAACTATCATTCCGATATATTTTTTCAAATCCTAAGTTATCATTTGTAAGTGGCATTGTTCATTCCGATTACGGCATCTCGGTACGAGTAGGTACGGCAGAATCAGTGTTCACACAACAACCTTTGCTGGAGCATCGTAATGAAACCACTGGATGTGACAGTATTTCCCATTAGTCATTCAGACGTCAACGGTGATGCACATATTGACTCAAGAATAACAAATACTGCAGAACTGTTCATAGCAGAAATATGGTTAACTGACTAAGCAGGGTAATCCTTCTACGCTTTAACCAGTGCACTGTCCCGTTTATTGAAAATTGATGACTGATGTTTTGCGAAATATACTAAGGGTGGTTTGCAGTGACCACGCTTTACTGACCGGTAAACGTTAAATATGGCGTCAAACTTCCCACACAAACGGTTTTGAACGGTCAGAACCTTACGCAGGATGCACCAACCAGCCTAGTGCCAAAAGCGTTTAAAAAAAGTATATTGATGTTGGGATGACTCGTCTTGTCAGCATTATCCTCCTCGCGTTGCTCCCGGTTGTGCCTCTAAAAGAACTCGGGGTCCGCTAAGGATGATTTTATGTTCGGTGGTAGGTATACTACTAGACTAGTAATAAAAATAGTTATGTCCATCCTCGTTCACTATCACACTATCATCCTCGTTCATCTATAATCTAGATAGTTGGGATATATCTGTTTAGGATAATTGCAAACGCCGATGTATCTCTCGGCTGTATTACGATAATCGTTTGTTTGCGAATGCTTATTGATATAGAATTGGCGTCAATAGCCTTCTTAGCACGGAGATAAAGCTATAGCTGCAGCTGCTATTCAGCTTGTAGTAGCACTTAGTTTGTGTTTAAGTCGATTTGCATTAGGAATTAGTCTTAATTTGTGTCGTTTGTGACTAATATTTGTATTTCGTTAACACCGTGGCATACTGGCAGTTTATTCAGAGAGCGTTTAGAAGGATGGTAATGAACTATTCGTAAGTAAACTATTAAGTTCACAGACTTTTATCTCTGTTATTTGATGCAAAATCCTCCATTATATCGTACCTCTATTACTCGTTTAAATCAGGATTTTAAAACCTTTACATTTTTATATTAAGAACGTCGTTAGTAACTTGTTCTCTTGAAGCAGTTAAGTGTACACACTCGTTAATAACCCTCAGAGAATTGTCTCTGAATACTCTTAGTTCCTAATTTTGTAATTAAAATTAAGAAATTCATGTGCGAGAAGTGGTCGGGTTTCTGCAGTGCGCTATCGGGTCTCAATCCCTTTTATGGTCCAAGTTAGTTCGCCGTCGGCCCCGGCCGTGTGTCCTGGCGGTAATCCGTGACAATTGCCGCTGCATCGTTAAACCGCTATTACTAGCCACTACTGCTGTTGACCATTTTACCGATTCGTGTTGACCATTCTACCGATTCTGTGTGCTAACGACCGTAAGCTTAATTCATGCCCACACCGTGCGTTTTATTGGAATCGTTTTTTTTATGTCTTCGTTTGTGTGTGGCATTTTTTTGGATACTGTTGTGACCAAATATTTTTAATGAAGGGCATCTTATTATATTATATTGTGCCTGCAGAACTAGGTAGTAAAAGAATCTTCTTCTTCTTCTCAGTCGTACACTTGTCAGTGGTCTTGGTCCCGTTTATGGTGTATATCATCTCAGTGTTGTGCCTCTTGCCAAAAAAAAGAGTAATAATTAAACACGTTCAACATCTTGATTCTCGAATTTCTCGTTATGTGATTTCATTGTCTGCTTGTTTTTTTTTGTTTTTACTTCTTATTATCTTTTTGTTGTTTTTTTTAAATGGTCTATTCAGTTTTTTATTTTTATTTTACTCTTTGTTATTTTTATTCTCTATGTTGTTTTATTTTTGCTATGTTTGTTACATACTGTGTCCTCACTGGATGGACACAACGGAAGACCAGCGTTGGCTGCAAAGCCAGCATCATGCTGAGTTGGGCCCATTTTGTGACGTGGCACATATTTACTTTTTCTTTTATCTTTGTCTTGTAATACTGTGATGTGTGGGTGAATAAATGTTTGATTCTTGATTCTTGAATTTAAATCTATTGCAGATGCCCTATGTACAATCGAAGGTAGGTATGTACCTATCTATTTTTAGCCCTATCACAATTGCAATGTAAAAAGGTCCAAAAGTGTAAACAGGTTTTTGATGTCGAAGGTGTTTAAGGGGCTCCACGCGCTTTTTGGCTAGTTTTGACGAGTTTTGAATTGATATTCCTCCGTCAAAACTATAGATATATTTATGGAACAAACACCTATCGGTTTTTTAGTTCTTTATCTACATTAGCACGAGAGTTTTTTTGAAAATAATTAATATTTATTTTTTTATGATTTATTCAAACATGGTCCAAAAAAGCTCTGTTTTCGATATTATTATGTTGTTCATGCACTTTTGTATATGAAATCTACATATAACTGTTCCTTATTGACGTCTCTAACAACCCACGAGAGATTTTTATTTTAAACTCATTTTCACAAAAGTTACGTCCATAAAACTGGTTTTTTGGCCTGAAATTGCCAAAGTTTGGTGCCATATATCCCGAAAACTGTCAGGTTTGAAGTAAATATGGGATACTATTTCGGTAAACCTCGTTGTTGTTAATACGATAAACCATAAAAAACACGAATAAACCGACAGTTATAGATCGAAGGTCATTGGCAGCTAGGAGCCCCTTAAAAATAACCTTTAATGTTAGTGCTGAGGGCAAAGATGGCTAACATTGATCAATATATTTTCCAGCATTAATATTAAGTAAACCATGGATCACTTTTCTATCTTCCGTATATGCTGTCTTACATATTTCAAACTGCGATGTTTTAATGCGCTGAATCCCACGAAACGTGCCTCGGACCACTCTCGCGCACAAAGGGAGGTAAAAAAGAGCTCAAACACGGCGCGGGCGCAGGAATCTCGCGGGGGCGCGCGAACACACCGACTGTGTTGTGCCACAAAACGTGGGCTTAGGTCAAATGAATTTATCCTGAACATTGATTCTCGGAGGAGCAAGTAATTCGCAATCGGTAGCTTAATGCTGAAATGATCCGTCGAAAGTCATCGATGGGTTGGTGACGGTTCAAATTGTTTTCCAAATTTATCAATGCACCTACATACGATTCAGTGATGGGCCCAGACCTCCTCTCATGGAAAACAAGGACGGACTAGCCTAGTGTGGGTTGATGACAATCATAGATGCTGGCGATGACTGCACCAAAATAAACGGCAAGTCAATACGCAATGTGTGTTCCAGTTTACATTATTACGATGGGTTTACAAAAATTAAAAATACACCACTCGTTCGTGTCGGGGATAAAAAAGGAACACATGCAGACGATTTTTGCGAAGCCAACTTAACAAATCCCACTAGACTGCTCGCTGCTCGCTGGCACCACCATTAGCTACTCCTAGTTGAATGTGTGCGATGTGAGCCTCGTATTTGCGAGCCCGCCTCTGTTTGCTCGCAACCGTATTATATAAATACTCCGAACAAACACGGCATGAGAACGCTGCCCCGCTGTTCCGGGAAACTGATCTGTTCCACCGGTTCCACATCTAGTTTGTTCCATTTTTATTTTTTGCCGCGCTCCATAACTTATTCACGATGCCTTCCTGAGTACCATCGCGTGGCAACAGATAAAAAACTGTATCTATAGGTTACCTACATGTCTGACCTCCGTTTACGCATTGTTGAAAGCGAATATGGGAGTTAAAGTAATAAAAATTATACAATAAATACCGGCCAAGAGCGTTCACGCTCAGTGTAGGGTTCCGTAGCCCGTTCCGTGAACCAAATTTATGAGCAAGAGAGTTCAAATTCCCAAATCAAATCGACCATGTATTATACAGACACAATACAAGCAAAACATAGCGAACAATTTTATTATTAGACAACGAACGACCTAAGACAATTCGAGCACGACAAATTTTCAACCTAATGTATGGGCGCACCTGCTCCGACCCCATTAAATCAGGAAAAATCTTAACAGCGCCATGTACAATGAGAGCGTTCCGCGTACATCGGCATCTATCGGCAAATTAAGTAAACTATTGCGCGCCAGCTTAAAGTATGGAAGATGATTTTTATGGGATAATTCTTCATTGCGTGAACCGATTTTCACCGTTTTTTTACTTTATTTGAAAGCATGTCATTTCATTGTCATTTTGTAGAAATTCAGGTACAATAAACACCTGCTTATACGATTAAATTACAAACTTAGTTCAGAAATTCCTTTGTAATTTTTTTCAAAAACTATTCAACCTATCAAGTTCAAAATAATTTTCCTAGAAAGTTCTACTTTTAAGTTTTTTTTCATATTTTTAAAACTTATGGTTCAAAAGTTAGAGAGGAGGAGGGATAGGGGGGGGGGACACATTTTTTTTTACTTCTGGAGCGATTATCTCCGAAAATAGGAACATTATCAAAAAATAATTTTAGCAAACCCCTATTCATTTTTAAATACCTATCCAACAATATATCACACGTTAGGGTTGAAATGAAAAAAACACTCCCCACCTTACGTATAGGGGAGGTACCCTAATAAACTTTTTATTTTACCACTTTGTCGGCGTGATTGATATACATACGAGTATTAGTACCAAATTTCAGCTTTCTAGTGCTAACGGTTACTGAGATTATCCGCGGACGGACGGACAGACAAAGCGAAACTATAAGTGTTCCTAGTCGACTACGGAACCCTAAAAACGAGCTCAAGACTTCCTGACTTTTCATCAACGCACAGCCGAAACTACTGGGGCTAGAAACTTGAAATTTACACCAGAACTTCCTTTTATGACGTAGAAAAGGGACAAGACGGGATTTTTGGAAATTCCAACCTTAAGGGGGTTAAATAGGGGTGCAAATTTTGTATGAAGGAAACATTTTTTTTTTACTAGAGACTCGAAAGTTTGTAGGAAGATTACTTATTCAGATACAAAAAAGTATTTTCTGCGTTTTAGAAAATTTCACCCTAAAGGGGGTTAAATAGGGGTGCAAAGTTTGTATGGAGCGAATTTTATTTTTTGAGCTATAATCTTGAAACTTTGTAGATAGATTACTTATTTGAATACAAAAAAGAACTTTAAGCGTTTTTGAAAAATCTACCCCTAAGGGAATTAAATAGGGGTGCAAAGTTTGTATGGGGGAAACATTATTTTTTAGCTAAAGACTTGAATCTTTGTAGAAAAATTACTCTTTGTATGTGTTCTCACATCACTACGAGCTGCCCACATCCCTATGATCGGCGCGTCAGTGTCAATCGGTTGATGTTACTTTTTCCATCGCGACCGCAAGCTTGCTCAACTAATTGTAAATTATCCAATTCATTGTACATAATATAAATACCTCATTATAAATATTCATCCTACAATCTTCTCTCATTTGTATATAAAACATAATATTAGCACCATCAGCGGTGGTAGGTATAATAGATCAAGACAAATTTAAAGTAAAACATTTGTAACTTCGATTTTAGATGGTTTGTTTAAAACTAAAAAACTAATTTCAACGTTTTTTTTAAATTCATCCCCCAAGGGGGTTACGCGGGGGTTCAAAGTTTGTATGGAGAGCAAGACAGTTCTAAGGTACAAATCTCTTACATTCTTCTGTTTTAGACTGTTTAAAATTGATTCCATAAGGTACTTAAAAGATATTCAATCCCTAAAGGGGCTAAAAGGAGTTGGAAGTTTGTACGGGGTACGGGGAACAAGACAATGTTAAAGTAAGGAAACTGTAACTTCGGTTAAATTACAGCGTTTTTTTATTCATCCTCTAAGGAGGTTAAAAGGGATTGGAATGTAATGTAATGTTTGATTAAACCTGCGGATTATTTTGTTTATTTAAAAGTTTATTTGGGATAGTGAAAATAATGTATTTCTCTAACCCAGTGTAATGGGGACTGGGGATGGAGACGGAAAGTTCTACGTCTTTTAGCATAAGATAATTTTGCTTTCAAAACTATACAGGTAGCCCGGACTAACGAGAATAAAACTAAATCATCGCCCTGTTACCTGAACGGATTGAGATGAAATTTTCCCTACAGATTATTTGAGACCCCTGGAAGGATATAGGATAGTTTTTATCTCGGAAATCATCCCTTAAGATGGAAGAAGTGTGTTTGGGACAGCGATAATTAAGCTTGCGCCTAACAGAATTTAATAGCAATATTTTTTCTAAGACGATTAGTAACAAGTTCTACGCCGACGAAGTCGCGGGCAACAGCTAGTGGAAATATAGTTGAATAATCCTACTATCCTACTAATATTATAAATGCGAAAGTTTGGATGTTTGAATGTTTAGATGTTTAGGTAGATGTTTGGATGTTTATTACTCAATCACGCTTAAACGGCTGAATCGATTTGGATGAAATTTTCCACGAAGATAGTTTATAGCCTGGATTAAAATATAGAATAATTTTAACGCAGACGGAGTCGCGGGCAGAAGCTAGTATAATATTATAAATGCGAAATTGTGGATGTTTAAAGACGTTTGTTATTTAATCACGCGTAAATAGCTCAACCGATTTGGATAAAATTTTGCACGAAGATAGTTTATAGACTGTATTTAAATATACGATAGTATTTATCCCGGGTCCACGCAGACGAATTCGCGGGCGGAAGATAGTTATAGTTATAAAAGAATGGAAATTTTGATGGAAGTATACTAAGTTATACAAAAGACGAGGTCACAATTGATGGAAACCGTTTTGTACAAATAGTTTTGTTTTGAAACAGTTAAATACTTCAACCTCAAACTTTGTTAATCTGTGATGCCAAAAAGTTTCGGATTTGGCTGAAATATTATGCAAATTGTAGGAGAGGCACTTCGCGTTCTAACCAGATGTTCGATTTTAATTTAACATTCAATTAAACTATTTTATCTAAACTTACGTAAATCATGGATTATTGCCTATACAATTGTATGTAGACCGAGAGTAAGCGAGGTACATATTTTAAAGAAAATAATGCCTTTTCGGACAACGCTTGGATCATTTCAAATACAATTTTATAGCACACATTATGTATCTCATCTCTGAGATCGTTTTTCTTAACATTACTTGATACAGTTTTCCCAAAGTCCCTGTAAGGACGATCCCTTGGCCCGAGGTGCACGCCCCGCATCCCGCGGCCCACACCCTCCCCCCGCGCGATGACAAACAAATTATTACTGCGGTAAGTTATAGCGCGATAAATCTGCGCAGGCTAATGCCCCTAATGTGTAGGGATGCGCGGTTTCAGCGACATATCGATAACATAGTACGATAACTAAAACAAGTTTGTTTCAATGATCTAAGAAATCGTTAGAAAGCCAATTTAAAAAATAAACGTACTGTTTACCTGATAAAACAATCACGTTGAATACGATCTTTCATTTTATAACGCGTATTTGCTTGGCTCCTTTACACTTGAAACGGGGGTTTTTGATAATAATTCATACTTACAAAACGCCAGAATGATTTTGAAATACATACTTGTAATTAAACGTTTAAAGGAAATTATACACAGCACCATCAATTTTTCCCAGCAATCTAGTCTTACGGTACATAAATTACAGGTTAGGCGCCAAGGCGCAACCCCGGGCTCGTGTAGGCCACAACCGGGAAAAACGCTAGGAGGATGATGATGAGGTACATACATTACAGAGTACAATATTGTTCCTAACGATCTAGTCTATCTAAAATACTCGATTACACGGATATCGGGTGACCTCCAAAATAGTTGAATTAAAACATAAAATGCAATATTAAGGTAAGATAAGATAACTATTTATTAACGCCACAATAAACGATTACATATCAATATAAGAACAAGCGACGCTAAATGGAGCCCCACTCAGCAAATTGCCACGACAAGCCGTGGCGCTGATAATCAGTGGGGCCCTGGCTAAAAACTACCATAATGTAGTTAAAACTAAAACTTAACAAATGACGAATCAACTAAAGGATCAACCAAACTTTTGAAACGTACCGTCATGTTGCCAATTTCCGACCGCTACCCAACCAATTACACGGGAAGAAAAGAATCAAAAAAGTACAAAGGAAAAGGAGATTAAATGTATAGAATATTGAACAACAGGTAAGAATTATGAATTTAGTGCCAGTCCTAAAAAACATTGAAAGTGAGAGCGTATTAGATGTATATTTATATTTATATTCGAACATGGTCGTCCTTTAACAAAGTTTTTAAAGAAATTCGCATTGACACTGAATAAACAAATAGCTCACGAACGAAGAGAGGGAGAGCGAAGAAATATAGAGGTATTTTCCCAAATATTTCCGTCCAGCGTGTCCATTTGCCTACAGCTACAGCTTACATTCACAAAAAAAAATAGGATGCAACAATTTAAAAATACCCAAATACCCAGCGTTAGCGCGGCTGTCTGTCCCCGCGTCCATTACACAGCAACTACTAGTCGCATAAGTGTTCTAATTATTAATGAGTATAAAAAGATTTCCTTGTCGCTTGTCCTTATCGCGGCGTCACGGGCGAACGGAACATCGGGCAACGTTCACGGGGTTTTAAACGGTTTCCTCTGTTTTTAGTGATAGGTTTAAATTTGTTTGCCTGAAAAGCTCTTCATTTTGCACGGTGACGTCTATATCCGAATAATGGAGATTTTATTGTCGTTGCCATTTGATTCTCATTTCGTTTGTTTATTTTGAGGGTTAAATTGGAAAAAATACAAACAATATAAATAAAAAAACCCTATCTAAAGTAGAAATTATGCTAGCAGGTAATTTTGATACCTAACCTTGATTTATTCTAATTATAACTGGGAGTTATAACCAAGAAATATCTTATTTACTTTACTTTCGTAATGCAAAACCAATAGGATTAATTTTGTAAAGCTCATTTAACCTGTATCCTTCAATTTATCGAACATTATTGATTCTCTGGATTACATGCGAATGGCTGCTTTTAAATGCAGGCTGAGATCCGTCGCCATAAAAAAAAAACCGTCGTCAATGATAAGATAAAATGCTCCAAGGTTAACTGGAATAGAACCTTTACGTCACAATAAAGTATTTACATACACAAAATGGAACACGGGCAAAATATTTTGCTTCAAAAATAATCAAAATAATTAATAAAACATGATACTTATCGATAAACTGTCCCGTCCCTGCGGCGTACATCTCTTCAATTATGAAAGGCTTTGATAAACAGGGAGGACTTCTATTTTGCACTTATTTTATTTTTATATTGCGTAGTTGTGAATTTTGATCGCAAAGCGGCGCGGCGAAATTTGAACTTTGACGGTGCCGGTGAGGCATTTTTATTCTGTTTTAAATTAAATTCGAAACGACGGAGTTGCTCAATTGGGTGAATTATCACTGGGTCTCTGGATACTAATTTAAATGCCCCCATGAATAGTTTGAATGTCATAGCCAAAGCTTCACTTTGGCGGTGACGTTAGACACCTGCAGGGTAATTGAGTAACTATTCAAACAAGCGTTAAGTTAAATAATTTACTCTCATCAGAAAATTAAGGCTGATATGGCTTAAAGCCCGTTCAAAAATATACGCAAATAAATATACCCTGCTGGTTGCGGAGCAATTCACAATACCTACTCGTAAATGTACATTTAAGTTCATAGGATAGCCTACATAACTACATACATGTTAGTTAGACAAATGATTTATAACAATTATTAGGAATAAATATTTGTATTTGATACATCATTCATAAGCTTTCGAGTTTTCCCAATTCCCTTAAAAATGAGTAAATAGTTTACTTATAATAGCAATGGCATTAATTCATGGGGAGCAAGGTGCGCGGTAATGAACCAAGGTGTTGGCGCGTGGACACCCGGCGGAGGGGCGTGGACGGTGCACTGGTGGCAATTACTTTATGAGCAGCTTGTGGTCAGGGAAAATGAGGGGCATTCGAGGGGTACACGTATGTCTGCTTTTGGGACGTCGTGGTGTATTTATATCTTGCAGTGATTTGACAAGTTTTGGTAATCGAAGTCGAGTCGTTCAAATTGTTGGCTAGGCCCCGAGAGAGCCGGAGATCGCCTACATGCTAGTAGATACTTCAATAAAATAATAATAATTAATAATAGTACATACGTTTGAACACGCTCCAGCAGTTGTGTCCTGAGATCCTATGGGAATTACAACCTGGGAGATATCAGAGTATTTGCCTAGTTTTTAATTTTCAATCAATAAATTTACCTGTCAATAACGTCCTAATATTTGACCTGTTAAATGTAAAAAAGTCCTTACAGTCGCCCTCCAAAAAAGCGATTTGCCTTTGTTATTTGCATTTCTTCATTACCATCCTTAATCGCACCCGCTGTGAAAACCCAATCTAATTCCGTCTAGCCCCATATTAAAAAGCCAGTACGTATGAAATAATCTTTAAGTATTCATGGCCCCCCCCGGGAACGAACCCTGACCCTTTATTAGCGGCGGGATTAGCTCTGATCCTCAATACGGTTTTATTGCAACGGGCAACTCGCGGAGACGCGTTTTGGTGCATTATCTTTTATTGAGAAAAGTGTTTATGGCGCGTTGGGGCGTAAAAAGAAAGTGGGAGGTTGTGGATATTGTGGGAGTTGGGTTATAACTAAGATCACACGCAGACAATTTCTTGCCTGAATTGCTAATAAAAGTGAGACAAATCGGGGAAATATATGAGCGTTTAGCGTCAACGTCCGAATGCCTCCAGTTGTTAAGTAGATATGAGGCGAGAATTTAATTGTAATAGCGTAAAATTGTGTTTTGGGTATTTTTCGAAAACCACAATTTAATCGCCGTTTAGGTGCGAGAAGAAATCCATGTTCATTATAATTTAAATTGATGTACAGTTAATTGACCTTAAAACAAATTACATGAGGTTCAAATGTCTTCAAAACTACATCTCGAGTAGAGATCGACTTATCAACCTATACCCGTCGGTCCGTACACATATACTAATACATATACCACACGGGGTGGTCGGGATTCGATAACGAAGAAGGGCCATCATACAACAAGGCCAACAAATGAGAATCATGCACTAGACTCACTAGAGTGACAAAACATGAGGCTTTCATAAAAGCTACATTTAACAAAAATTAATGACAACGTTGATGTAAAACAGATGCCAGTGATTCTAAACGAAGTAAAAAACCAACTCAGAATTGCAGCAAGTTTTATAACGCTCTTGCCTTGTCTTTAATAAATACCGGTTTCGGTTACATTTCTATGGAGCGTTGGCCGACTGGGGCGACAAGGTTCCTGCAACACGATTCCTGTTGAGCCCTTGATCGGTTCACACCCCATTTTTGGTACACCCTGTATTATAATGTGTTTAAAATATTTAAAAGTTACATAAAAATATATACTTTTGTTCGACGAAATGAGGCTTATTTTTTTACATCAACGCCATTGCACAGATTTTATTGAGGAGCTTTCCAATATCAAAGAATAAGAATAGAATAGAATAAGAATCGTTTATTGCCAACTATGTACATAGATCATTATATTCATAGTATAGGTTTCAACAGTTACCCTGCCGTGCATGCAATTTTATTATTATTCTTATAGACTAACAAGCAATTCTTATAGACTTGCAAGGATACAAAATTAATAACAAAATGTAATAGGTACTCAGACATTATTTAACTAAAGTCAAAGAACTCTTTTAAGCTATAGAATGTCTTCTCTATGAGCCGGCTTTTTAATTGTGCCTTAAAAGAGTTTCCTTCCAGAGCCTTGATATGAGTCGGGAGCTGATTAAATACTCGGATTGCCGTTATAAATTAATGTAATCTTATTATTTATGGAAGTTTTAACCAATCAATCATAGCAATTATTTGTGGCAGTTAATGTAGCGAAGTAGTTTGGCTGTGTTTTTACAAATAGGCTTACTTCCAGTATGAAAATCCCTGTTAATGTGAGAAAGCCTTTTAGTTTTAATACTTCAAAGAATAATAAGTAAAAGTAAAAGAGTTGGTCTAGATGTAAGGGTTGGTAACAAATTGTATAGAATTTGCATCCCTGAATACAGCACTCCTGGTAATCTGCAATCTCTGTCAAACAGAAACATCATATAATTGTCTTCTTTTTACCTTATCGACCTAATTACACCCATTACCAATCTGTGACCGTTACACGAAACTGTCACAAAGTTCACACAGACTGACGAACATATTACGCTATCGAGATAAACATACTAACCGTATATTTATTATCTAATTCCCCGTCAACAAATTGACAACAGCACAAGTCGAGAAACCGACAATCCGTTTATCCCGACTAGATTACCAGAACACCATGGTCAAGAGACGACGCAAACGAAAACAGTTCTTATAACATTCACATAAGATCTCCAGCAATCATACACTGATTTTGTATACGAACTTAAATTGTAATCTAGTAAAGCGAAATTAGATCTTGTGTCTTTGTTATAAGGTAGTCTACGTCCGCATCGTGATTGTTGTAATTGAGTGTAATCTCGCCGCGTGGCGAGGCGATTAGCCGAGTTAATAAATATTTAGATATATTTGATTTTATTATTCGGCAGGGGTTGTGGTTACCCCACTGGATGGTGTTGGGAATTAAGGAGCCAAGACTAATATTGTTTGTCACAGTCACAGTCGGCGCTGTGGCATTAAAATGCAGACTAACTTCCGTTGCTACCTCATATGATTTTACGAGTAAGATACATGTTATTCTTAAGAAATACATGTTATATTATTGGAAAGTTTCATCAAAATCCGTTTCTAGGCGTTTTTACGTGAAAATACAATAATGTTCCCAATATTTTTGCAAACTTACCTACGTGTTTATAGGTATCGGTAGGATTTAAAATAAGAGAGATTCTAGATTTAACAAAACATTTACTCGTCAAAATGTAGCAGTTTCACTAGACGGCTCTTAGTTCAACTGCTATTTAAGGCGATGCGATGTAGGCCCGAGCCGCTTTGTGGCAGGTACCGAGGTATCGAGCAAACTTTATGTAATCGTTGACCCTTTGGTAGTTCGGAACTTCAACTATCAAAAAATAAAAACTTTTTGACAAAAAAATTAAACCGCCGAAAAAAACTGAAAAGCAAAAAATAATAAATCTTTCTTATTTAGTTGAATAACTAAGTTCTTAAACTATTGTAAGTATACCTAAGTATATATTTTTGTAATTATTTTGAGTTTTAAAATAATGTCAAGTGTACCTAAGTAATTTTGAGTCGGCGCCAAACAATCAATGAACAAAGATTTGATCTGGTGTTAACTTGTACTTGTTTGGATCCTCCATTTTTTCGTCGGTTAAAAACGACAAACATTTTACAAGTTCGTTCGATAGCCAATAAATTTGCAAATACCACAAATTAGTCGGATTCGTTGGCATACATCGTCATAACTAATCTGACTTTAAGAATAGGTATAAAATATAATAATGCCTTTTTTCACAGGCGGGTAATGTCCCGGTAGTTAATTAATAAGGGTATTCACAGGTCAAAAAGCTTTGCTTGTAAACTTTACCCCAGCCAAGACATTAGAAAACGCGGCCTCCCCAGGGCTGACAGCTACACGCGAACAGAATTAAAACTCCCGCGGGGCAGCCCTAGAGAGCGGGGCCCAGACAGTAATGGATGCTTGCTTTAGGGCTTCGCTGGTGTACACTCGGAAAATAATAAGAATAACAACAGTATTGTGTTTAAGCACATCGATCTGGAAACTAACACGGCAGAGCAAACTATACGTCCACGTGTGTCAACACGTTTAGAGTATCTCATTCTCTCTCAATCTCATAAAGATTGCTCCTCCACTAATATAGTACCACTAAAATATTACAACAGTGTAGAACTATAGTCTTTTTATTACAAAAATCTTCTTTTAAACTGCATGGACAAAAAAGACTATATATATAATTATAGAAACTGCTCTAACGAAATTTCATGAATCGAAACGAAAATATTTTCGCCCACATGCTGGAAAGGAGAACTTCCTTCGCTTCGCTCGCTCGATCAATTACATACTTTTTCTAAAGACTGCAATTAATATTTTCTCTCATAAGTGTTTTATATATGTTTTGAACGTTGACACAATGTCGATTAGTGGAGGAATGTCACGTTAAGGTTGGTTTTACTCTATCAAAATTTTATTGACAGTTCGCTGTTGACATTACCACTTTTCACAAATTTTAATAGCCACGTTCGTAATATCATGTAATATCAAAGTACCTAACTGTCGCGCAACAGGTAACGCGATTTCGTGCAAACAAATTGTATGAAAGCGAAGCAAAAGATGTGTCTGAATCTTAGGTAGTGTAAATCCGTGCTGACTAGGTATATGATTATTACATGTATGCATTTTGTTTAGTTAAATAGATGAATGAACAAGCAAAACCGCGGGGATAAGTAACTAATTAATATAAATTACATTAAAGAGAAGTCACAAAACGAAATTGAAATTTAAGCGGAAGCACAAAGGAGACAATTTAATAAAAGCGACTCTATTCAATTTGGGAGTTGTCTGTTTGTTGCGAGTTGAGCGCGGGATTAGCACCGCGGTGCGGGTTCCTGCTCGGCGGAGAAACTTATCTACCTATTAAACTTATCATCTTATTCAAATTATCAACTTATTAAAGTTAGCATTTGCACGCGTAACAAATTCATATATCGACTGCCATGCAAAATACCCTAACGTTGTGAAACAGCAGGCCTTTAGGGGATGTTTTTTAGGAGAAAAATAGCGTGTAGGTCCAACGGTATCTACTCAAACTATTTCGACACCTCATCTAAACTGATTCAGCGATTTTAGCATTATAAGACATCACGCAAGGAAGAGACACAACGTTACAGTCGCATTTATAATATTACTTACTAGTATACGCTCTTGAAAGTAACAGAACATTTGTGTGTTTGTGTTCAACTCGCACATTCCTTGCTAATGTAGTAGTAATTTTGGAACGCTTTAAATATAGTCATCATCCTCCTTGCGTTATTCCCGGTTGTGCCCTCCATTCCCATGATTTGGCACAAGCGACTGCTCTCCGACCTTCCAACCCAGAGGGAAAACTAGACCCTATTGGGATTAGACCGGTTTCCTCGCGATGTTTTCCTTCACCGAAAATTACGAATAACTCATTGGTACGAGCCGGGATTCGAACCCACGACCGCCGCATGCCTGAAACTGAACCGCTTTAAATATAGTGCACATTTAAAACGAGTTTTAGTATTTTTACATTAAAGAGGATCCTTATTAATAATCGCTTATCACTTTCACAAATATGAGACCGATATATTTGGGACAAAAGTATTTTAAAAAATGTAAAGTTTTAAAATTCTTATCAGTTCGTACTACACTACATTGCAATAAGATTATGGGTATGTAATTATTCCAAATAAATAATGAATGGAGTTATGTAGATGAACGATATAAAAATGCAAATAAATATATTGCTTTTCATTTTATTAAAAATAAAAGGTTTATTTATAGTTAAATTCATTTATTTTCTTAAGTATATAGAAGATGATAACTAACATTAACTAAATTAAATTAACCTTCTTCTAAATTAACATCTGGCGCAACGAGTAATTTACGAATTTAATGTCTCTTCCAATTCATTAAACCCATTGCCATCTGGTCCGCCTTAGGAGCCCTCGCCTTTTCAGGCCGAACGTCATAGATTACAGCTTTAAACCGCGTTTTAGTGTTTTTTTTTTAATTCTTTATTGTCGCTGTACTAAGAGGGTGGACAGAATAAAATAAATAATACACCATTCAACATTATTAACGGTTTAGAAGATGTCACCGGAAGCTGTAGGTTTTCGTACACGGGCAGACGGAAGTTTGTAAATGACTATGTCACGCCTCCATGCATGGCGTGGTTAGCGTCGCTGTGCAAACTCTATCGTCACGGCTGTAGAATTGGGTAATAAATAGGTACCTACCCAAATATCTATGTATGCTGTCAAAAGCTACCTGACTACGATTAGGTATATTGGCGAAGAGGCCCAAACCGTGGCTCATATAATGCAGCGATGCTCAATACATTCCTACCCGGGACCCATAGAAGACCTTAACAACCTTACTCAAGACGGAGCTAACTGGCTGAGAAAGCTGAATGTTGACTTATAGGTGATAATTATATGCGTAGGTATTCGCCCATTCTACAGATCGCCATACGATTATATGAATAATAATTAGGTATATTGATATACTAAAAACAAGTTCCTGGTACTTACTTGTGATTTAAAGATTTTATTAATGATTATATTCGCCGTACCTATTAGACATTGAAATATTTTTTGCTTGAAAAATGCTGAACGTTCTCAAACTTTCGTCCTCTATTTAATTGTCCAAGGAGATTAATTGTCAGGGGTCGTCTCAGTACTTTTTATTGTTCAAAGTTATAATTTTAAGTACTTAGCCAGGGCTGCTTGATTATTTTAACTTATATAGTAATGTAAACCAAATTGACATGTCAAAGCCACGTGATAGTGTCAAAATTTTAAATTCGCCCGTGTTTTCAACACACGTGTAGAACAGCATGCAACATTTTACACTTGAGGTAAATAAGTTAGATCCTTGGCTACCTTTTTACAGCTTTTATACAACTCATCAAAGTGTTATTTAAGTGCTACGGACGCGACACGGACCGTAAAACGCGACGGACGTTTACTTTTATAGCACGTTCTGGGCGACTGTTGGCTATAACTTTGTGGTTACTGACTACTGAGTGAGAGTTTAGTTTTTAAAGAAGACATATTCATTTTGTAGGAATAACACAGTTATGAAAACGGGAAACAATGCGTCCAACAACCAACACGTGCCTTGAACTGAAATGCCAATTGGCATGATGTTGGCGATATCTGGATTATAATAAATTTATATTATAATTTGCAATTATTTACACGTTATGTAGAAATAAGTGTATATGTGTAGTAGTGTATATGTATATAATGTGTGTATTGTAATGTTATATTCTGTATTTTTGCGAAATAAACTTATTTTCTTTCTTTCTTTCTTATACAGTCAATAAAATTTATGAGAACATTTTCAACAAAAGACGCACTGTAAAAACAAATGATTACGCAGTATAATGCCATAGATACCGTTTTTAGTGAGAACTACATTTTGAATTTGTTTATTATATTTTTGTTAGACACAGCATTAAACACACGCAGCATAAAAAATTACTGCCTTTTTTGTCCTTTTTGTAAAACTTTGAATTGCATGTTTAGCTGAAACAACAACATATAAACGTGTTTACAGTAAAACGTCCAATATAGATTGATATTTTAGGTCAATCATATTACTAATAACTAAGTAAACCTAACTGCTTACTAGTTGACGCATTTTTCTCCTATATTATTTCGACATAAGATTGAAAGTGTCATGTTTTAAGCTAGTGTCGGGCACTGGGACGTTTATCTTACTCGAAACATTTATATGTATGCAATTTGACAAGTCCGTCTTATATACCAAACGCAACATAAGTTGAGTAGTCTGTACTGTATGTTACTGCACAACGTGGGTAGCGCGACGCTCGGCGCCGCCGCGCCGCGCCGCTCGATACACGCGCGCGCACGCGCGGCGCGCTGCTAGGGACGCTCCTCCGAACAACAGACCACGAAGTAAATAGGCTAGCCAAGATAAAAAATGATCGTAGGAAGAACCAAAACTTTAGAAAATCAAATGACACTAAATATATCACTTTTTAAATTAGCAAAAAATTACATAAAATGTCATTCAAACATTGAAATGATGTCATAGCGCGTTTCGTTGTCAACTGTAAGTGTAATGTCTGCGAAATGTAAGTTTGTAGCTTTGTAAGATTGAAGCTTTGTAAGAATGTAAACTCAAAAAAATGGACATAGGCTGATTCTCGTTTCAACCACAAAATTACAAACTGTTACTTACTATGCTCACTCGATGACCCAAAGAGGATATGGACAAGAGAACGCCACTCTTTCCTATTCTGCGCCACTTTACGCCAGTACGACCCACGAGCACGACGGTGGTTAATAGATCTAAAAAAAGCACAATATTAATTTCAGGAAAGATTAAGTTTATACTTACCAAAAGTGTTCTCTATTTTATCTCCAATTTAATATTATCTGTTACGTGTCCCTTTTCTTATCAGACATACATTTTAGTATAATTATGTTTAATATTTTGTTCACATCGACTGCAGCTCGTTACCTCGCTACATCGACAAAAGCTCGAGCCACTATATACTTGCCGCGTGAAAGCCCGACGCGCTCATCCCTAAAACTTCCGCTTCCGGAGGCTCGCGTTCCCAAACTTTGCGCCATTTGCTTTCTTTAAGACAACTAAAGTAATCTAACTTGGCCCGCTTTTTAGCCACCGACTGCACTGAGTGGGAATTACGCCCATAGTTGAGTTATTTCAGCTGTCCCGCAACTTATAAAAAGTATTCATGTAATTAAGATTTAGTAGGTAGGACCTAGCTGAGATTTTATTTGAAAGGGGTTTTTTGATTACAGCCTTATGCCAAATAATGTACTACTTACTTCTGATCTTGGTGTAATCTCGGATTCATCCTTAAGCAGCCCGGGGTCCACTCGCTACCAAATCCCAGGTGTTGATGGAATTGCTGGTGTAGGTTGTAATGTAGGTCTACTCCCATTGTCTCTGTGTGTCTTTTGTGTAGTGAATAAATGTCCTTTCTTTCTTTCTAGGTATATTAGTTCTTGAGGAATATCGATAGAGTAAAGTAAAGATCTTAGGAGTTATAATCGCTTGACACGAATTTTAGGAAAGGTGCGATTTTTTTGACGCCGAGTGTATTTTGATTATATTATTGCTGACGATTCATAAAAAAGAATGCATATTTTCTGATGTTTAGTTACTATCTACTTACTACTAACTGTTTAGTTAACTAGTAACCACCTAACCAAGGGTGTATAAAAATATATATAAACTGAAACTCTTCAGATTCCTTACTTATACTTTGTGAGGACGTGTTCGACATCTTCGTTGTTCATACATAACACATCATTTAGCCCTTACCGGGATTTGAACCCAGGACCGTAGCTTCGTTGGCAGAGTCACTATTACCCACGGTTAAACTGGCAGGAAAACATATTCTAACAAAAATTAAACCATTCGTTAGACGTTTACCTTAAAAGCGTAGATTCCTTGTAGCGTATTACCTTGATAGCAAAAAATCAAAAAGGGCTTATTACTTGAAGCATTTTTTCTCGTCACTTTTTACATGATATGTACAAATTCGGAATGTATTATTTTTCATGCAGTGCTTTGTCCTAATCGCTTTTCACCACGACGTATATTTTTTGTAACGCCTTATTATTTAACGCGTTATTTACTGTTTGCATTATACCTCCGTAGTTTAATTTTTCAAACGCGTTTCTTCGGTGTAGTGTTATATCACAAAGTTATTTCCTCGATAATCTAAACTAGTAAATCTCTTTGATACATTCAGACTAGGCATACAAAATAAACGTTCGTGGGAAGAGAGAATGTTTTTGAAGTAAACGTCTAACAAATGACTAAACAGGACGTTTTGACTTAATGTGTCGCTACAAGGCGTAGATACCTTTTCACGTAGTTACAAATAAATTATAAGATCTTAACTTCCGTTCTGTTAGAATTATTATTGATACAAGCTAGGTATGTTTAACGAAAAAGTACTTTCCTACAAATTTTATTAGATCATATTTAAAAAGGGCATGGCAATAGTTTGCGAGCCGCTGGCCGGGCGTGGCGCCCCGCCCCCGCCCCGCGATCAAACACGCGCCACATTATATCTCTCCCGGACTCATATATCTATATCTACCTAATATTTGCTTACCCATGGAACTATACATGGTATAACTGAACATATGTGGCTGTGAACTCGCGCGCCTGTATTTTATTATTAATAAATTGTTTTATTTATTTCGAAAAAACTTATTCCAAATATACCTATATAATAATTGAACCTGCAAAATTCACGAGAATCGGTTGAGAAATGCGACCTGTGGAGGAGAACAGCCGGGCAAACGACAAACGAAAAAAATGTTGCCAAATCTGAACTTCATTCCATATTTCGGGATCTTTTGCCACAAATTAATAAGTGCAATATTTCCCAGAAGCGAGATTCTAAACCTAATTTTACTTACACAATCTGTAACAGCATAGCAGGTTTGTATGTGTATATATATATATATATATATATGCATGTACATACTTTATTTTCGTCTCGTGAAATACTTTATTGTACACAATATATGTACAACTAAAAATACAAACAAAATAGGGTAATTCCGGGGTAGATGGCCATAAGGGGGAGATGGCCCATCCAAATATTTCATGGAACCACTGACTTGATTTCGCGAGTTTTTGTTTATTTCGCTTCGCTTTGTGCGTGGGAGCACGGGTGCAATTAACAATTAGGCGAAAAAAAGTACAAAGTAAGTAAAATCGTCTTTAAATGTTTAGACTAGTGTCAATATTTTTTTGGAGAGGTCATGTTTTACCTGGTTATGATGTTAGTTTCTCAAAATAATGCTGTTTTTTGTATTTCTTGCTAAGTATATGAGAGTCTCATTGTTCTGAGGTCAGATTTTGTTTTATTTAGGTGTGGTCATCTCTCCCGCAAGAAAAGGAGAGATAGCCACTGGCTAGTTTTAGTGGCTATGCCATATGATATGATGCTGAATTTGTGTCAAAGAAGAGTATATAAAAGGAGAGGATAAACCAATCCAGAAAACCTTATAAGAAAAAAATATCCAAAACTGCCAGCTCGGTGTGTAAACGAAAGATACTGCCGCGGCTCTGGGAATGATTATTATAAGTTATCTTCTTTGAAGACTGGTTTCAGTGTAGTTTTGGCTACATGAGAACTGCACCGAATTCGAGGACACGTGCTTAAGAATTAAAAAAATAACGAAAAACATACTAACTGAGAGAGTTAAGCTATGGCCATCGTTCCTGTAAAGGTATGGTCATCACACCCGTATACCTTGGGAGAGATGGCCAATTACGATTTTTTTTCAAGTTTTTTTCGAGGTGATTTATATAGATATTATAGTTTTTTTGTTTAATAATCCAAAGTTAATGAACCAAAGTTTAATAAAAATTAAAAAATAAATTCGTAATGTGTATAAGCATTTATTTTAACAGTGTTCCAAAAAAACTATGGCCAACTACCCCGGACTTACCCTAGTTTAAATCGGTACAAAGGCGAACTCATCTCTTCCAGTTAACATTTGAGCTATTGAGTGGAGATCAGGACAAAACGATAGAACAACTAACACAGGTACCTTTACGCTATACAGTAAATTATTCTCAATTCATATACTAGGACTACAAGCAAGTACAAATATAAAATAAAAGAACACTTTTTGACATTAGAATTGGAAATAAGTGGCTTTGATTGAAACCGTCGGGTCTAAGTTTAGCCTCAACTGTGCTCCATCTCCGCCGGGAATATTAATAACCGAGGCGAAAGTAGTCGTTGAACTGGTTTTCAGGGCAACAAACATACAAAAATACTTAAAAAAATCTATGTATATGTAACATAATTGAACGAGCGAGCGAAGCGAACGTAGTTCTCCGTTTCAGCGCGGGTAAAAAGGCTGTTCTCCTACAGGTCGCTATTTTTTTTTTCATTTCTCAACCGATTTTGTGAGCATGTTCGAAAATTATATTAAGTATATGTATTTTTTGATCAATTCTGTTTTTAAAATATGTAAAGATATTTTTTTTGGAAAATAAGTCAGACTTGCGATGTCTACAACTCACAGAGCCTAGAGCCTATTCTAGTTAACTTAGTACAACATTTAAATAAGGTTAACAGCTGCTGCTCCGCGAGCTGGAACTTGTAGTAGGTAAGCACTCTATTATACTTTTTAACGCGATAAGTAAGTCAACAAAATAAAAATTACTTCAACTGCAAATCTGCGATCACAATAAAACAAGTTAATATTGGTGGCGCATATCCAAAAGCAATATTACCGCCCTAAGCCGCTACATTGATATTTACCGCCCGCACGCCGCCCGCGTGCGAACGGCCTCGAAACCAACGGCTTATGGTAATGTACAGCTTTGGAATTATGTGCACTAGCTTCTATATTAGCTGTAGCGGATTTTGGGGCGTTTATCTTGTTTTTGGGCTATTAAAAGCAAGATATTTAACAAGAAAAAACTGTAACAGACGCAAACAAACGTCTGAAATTAGTAAATTAAAAATGTGCAAAAGAAACGAGTAAATATTGACGTCGCGGCATGATACATTGTTAAAATATCTAGCGTGTATCGGGAAAGCCATCATTCCTTAGGTACCTATTTATTTGTGCTAAGTACCGTTTTATATTAATCTTTATTCAATAAAAATCATTTTAGTCGTAATCGTAGAGTATCTGATTCGAAAGGCCCTGAAAATGAACAGTTTTCTTTTGTGTTCCGTACCAAAATCGGTCCAACGGCTCACTCGGACAAGCTGTCCGTCCTGTTGCAGCCAGTTTATTATTCGTAAAGTCATGCCCCTGTTTGTTTCATTATTAAGAGGAAAAAAGTTTTTTTTTTATAAATAATTAAATAAGTATTTGGGGCAATCTTACACAGATCTAAGTAGCCCTAGGTATAGTAAGTCCAATAAGGCTTGTGTTGTTAGTGCTAGACGACGATATATTTATATATCTAATATTATATAAATAATTACATAGAAAACACCCAATAGGTACTCAGAAACAAACGTTCAAGCTCACCATGCAAATACTTGCCCTTACCAGGATTTGAACCCAGGACCTTCAGCTTCGTAGGCAGCGTCACTATCGATACCTAATTGGATATTCTCCAAGAAAGTTACGAAATGCATGAGTAATGCACCGAGGACGTTCAAGGCATTGTTTTCTATCCGACTTTGAAAACGAATGATATTACCAATTAAATACATCGATTACATAACGCATGGTACGTGCGTCACTTTTTGTATGGGAAAATGACAGTTGAATTATCCTAACGTACGTTTGAACGTGTTCATCCGTCAGGTTACCAGGAAAAGATCCCTTGAAAAAATGGTTCCCTTGGATTTTTTTTAGCGTAGGTCCAGATTATGTAGGTAGGTAAGTATATGTTCTCTTTCAGCATCTTATATAAAGAGGTAAATAGGCTTGACGTCGTCCCGTTGCCTCAGCTTCGTCACCGATTCGCTGCTTTCGTGGGTAATGGGCGGGTCACGGCGCCGGTCCCGTTGAGCGTGAGCGCGCGGTTAGCGCGCGGTGTTTGCGGGTCGTGCGCGCACGCAGCGACGCGAGGCACGGGCGGGAGCGGCTCTCGGTCGGTTTCCCGCGCACTGGGTTACCGTGTCAGCAGCGACAGCGATAGCAACAAGAGACCTTTTTTTAACCATAACATAGCATGAAACTGTTTTGTGGTTTCGGTCGTAAATTCAAATGTACAACGACAATATGCTAGTTTACTATTTTTTAAAGGAGGGCTTAAATGATTCAGAATTGTTCGATTAGACCAAAAATATAGATTCTATGTATTCTAAGTATTTATATCTATTAAATATATGGTCGTCTAGTGCCCATAACACAAGCGTTAATGAGTTAATCGACTGTCAATGTATGGTGATGAACCTATTTTCTCCGCGTGACTAGAAATATGTAAAACGAGCCAGTGGCAATAGTTTCGCAATGTAAAGATCCCGCGCCCGTTCTTGCGCCCGCTGCCGCCCGTGGCTCGACGCGCGCGCAGGCCGCTAATGCGTTCGGTCAACACCGCAGCCACTAACTGTTGCCACCTCGGGGTAATGGGTTCACATCGGGCTCTTGAAATATCTTTCCATAACTCAATATATTTTCATTCGAAGCTTCTCTTGTCAGAACGGAGATCTGACGATGATCCTACGATGGAGACGAGTTTTCTCAAATATTTTAGATATACGTAAAGATGTTTGCAAAATGACTTAGAATCGGAGTTTTCTTTTATTTATTCGATAACAATATTACTATTATGTTTGAAATGAATTCCTCGGCCTCCCGAGCAGTCCGAGCACGGACAAACGTAGTTCTCATTTTAAAACGGCATACTAGAATAACATGAAACTTTGTATACCTACAACATGTCTAGTTCGGAATTCGTTTCTGTTCCTATAAAATAAAATAGAAATGTAATGGAAAAAACATGAAGCGATTAGAGATTTTGTATGAAAAACGGTCTACTCGCTCTATTTTTTCCATTTGGATTGCAACAGAAGTTTTCGACCTAGATACGGCGGACTCCATTGTGTATACAAAGTTTCATAATATTCTGGCTTGTTTTAAAATGAGAACCAAACAACGTTTGTATGGAGAGTCGACCGTAATGGCGACCCTTAAATCTAACAAATTCATACCCTATCTAAAAACGAAATAAAAGTGGATGTTCAGCTAATATATTTAGTAAATTCCTCTACAGAACAAGTAAGTACCTACCTAAATAAGTAATCATTGTAAATGCAGGCTCTCGATAAGCTTCACTCTCGATGGAAGTTGGTTATAACTAGTTTAAAGTAAAGCTCTAGTTTGCCTAATATTTGCGATGCGCGACACCCTTGACACCAATCACACAGATGCGACATAAACCTGCGAATATTTCAACATGTTGCGACGCATCGATTTTCATGACTGCAATTGTCATATATAGTAAGTAGGTATATTATGTAGCCGAAATTACTACCCATTTTCTTTTTCTCTAGCTACTATTTTTTAGGTGCTACGAGCCACAAGTGCTGCAATTGCATATGCTATTACATTATTCAGAAACTATTTTTACTTCTATTCAATCTATCTATTCAATCTATATTTAACATCTGAAGCTTCCAAGCAGGGTCGCTGTTTATTCTTTCATTAAATACAACTGTCTTTTATTTGTGAATCGTGCAGTGGCTCTAGAAATTTGTGTATTGCGTCTAAGAAGGCTCTTCTTTAATACTGAATTTCAAGCCCGTTTAAAATCTAAAATCTGAAACTGATCAATTCGTGTTTACCGAGCGAGAGCTCAAACCCAGAATCGGTCTCATTTTTAGTCGGTGGTTTCAAACCGTCGGTAATTGAAAGGGAGCGAAGCGAACGAAGAAGCTTGGACCAAAATTCTTTCGTATATCCGTTGTCCAGCTGTTCTGCTCTACAGGTCGCTATTCTCGACAGATTCGCGTGAAATATTGTGAGGAGGTTCAATAATACTTTGAATTATTTTGTCGACACAGTTTTTTTTAAACACTGCTTTACAAGTTCTTTACGTCACAGAGTCACTAGTTGTAAGTAACGTTCGATAAAATCTATTTGTAAGGGAAGTTTCTGATTCTGATGTTTGTCCGTTTTATATGGGATGACAACGGGGGACGACAGTAGCCGGCGCTATATTTTACTTTTACCGGCCTGTAAACCCCCCCCCCCCCCCCTTACCGTCTGTAATCGTCACCGCTTACCATTACAGACGTTCGTTAAAATCTAATATGGCAAGTTTGACAAGTAGCTATGTGGATGTTTTCTACGGACAGCTGCCGGCGCCTTTTAACGTTGGTCGGTCTGTAATCGTAAGTTGGTAATACCCACCCTTAGTCTAATGCTAATTCATCATTTGATCGTGGTCATGATAATTTAGAGGGGTGGCGTATAAAAAAAAAAAAAGTTTATTTCATTCTTATCGGTTACATCCTACGAACTACAATACATAACACATTTACTTTGCATTAACTTTTCGAACGTATACGTTAGGACAACTCAACTGTAATTTTCCCATACAAACAGTGAAATTTAAATCTACCTGACGTAAGAGTACGAAACGTTACGACCCGCTAATGAATATCACCAACAGCACTAGTACACAAAAGAAAACGATTCACCTCCTAATTCACCTCGGTTTAAACTTTCTATCAAGACAATTAGTTTGAGTCGCAAATCCCGTTGATCTCCGCCGTCGGCCGATCCGGTGACAAATGGTCCGGGATTTAGCCAAATCGCCCGTCATTTCCCGGGGTATTGATTCCGGGATCCCCCGGGACGGCCGGACCCGCGGACATAAATAGAAAAGTGCCCGGTGATTTTTCATGTGTGGATGGATACTTCATTGTTTTGATTGTAGGGTTGGGGAAAATACTGCGGTTGCGTGGGCTACTATATAAATACTAGGGAACAATCTTACACAAACCGAACTGCCTCCATAGTAAGCTACTTCTGCTGGCTTGTGTTACGGGTACTAGACTACGATATATTTAATCGATACAAATACTTAAATACATAGAAGACATACAACAACAAATATTCATGCTCATTTGCCCTTACCGGGATTCGAACGTAGGGCCCTCAGCTTCGTAGGCAGCCGCGCCACCTCAATAGGCTTACCGGTCGTCGTCCAATCGAGGAGTCAGGTCGCCCGGGCTCACTGCATATTACCTATAGTGTTCTTGTCCATAGCGTGGCAACACCAATTAATTAATTCAAATATAGTTCATATTTGGCCTCTTCAGCTTGCTGTACTGTTGTCGCGGTTGCATCCTGCACAGTTGTCGCGAGACGGCGTGCAGGTCGTGTCGCAGTGAGGTAGACTCTTTCTGAGTGTTTTAATTAAAAAGAGACGAATAGTCTATCTCGCACGTCATCTTGAGATAACCATGCTGGAGGAGCTTGGGGTCCTTTTGCTACTTTACATGACTCGTATCTCAATAAGTGCAGTAGGTAGGTACGCACATTGTGGAAGCGGCTGCCCTCTGACTTTCCAGCGCAACGTGTAAACTAGACCTCATTAATACTCCTAATGAGGTCTGTGGCAGGTAAACAACGTATCAAGGGAAGAAGTTGTTAAGTTGCCCGGATGGCTATTCATTTTAACTGTTATCATGGCCAAAAACCGTGATCAACGGCACAACGTTACTCGTCATCATGGCCCGAGCCTTACTTTAAACATTAGTATCTTCCTCGCGTATGTCGTGTTCCTCTAAACGCCAACAGGTAAATAAAGTCAGAACAAACGGCGATAAATAATGACTGCTCCTGACAGTTGCCAAATGACTACACCCGTCTCCCTCCCGCCCGTGCGCGGTGCAGCGCTCTCGCTCGCACGGGGGAGGGTGAATTTTTAATACGACTGTCGCTTCGTGTCTTTTTTGGCGATTTTGTTGTTGGAACCGTTTGTTTTGGATATAAATAGAAGTTGAGAAGTGTTATTGCTGAAATACGGTTTAAAAAGAATATAAAACACTGTGTGATTCTGTAGGTCGTTTATTCCACTCCTAGTATGTACCGTGGACAAAAGCGAAACTATGTAGTACGCAATGAGAAGTAGTGGCTCGTGTTGTGGATTCAACCGTTTATTCTGTACAAATCGACGTGTGTTCCAATTATAATAATTTTTTTTTGTAATTGTCAATCAAGGTTAATTATTATAATATTGGCGTTGATAACATTCTTATATTTAATGATTACTTGTCTTACTATTGATATCAATACGCTCAAATCAAAACGACGCTTTTACGATATTTGGCAAGATTTTCAATCGCTTAAAGTCGTTTGTCTGTATCTGGCACTTTGACTTTAGTGTTTGTGACACACATTTTATCCATGTTACGTTTTCTGTATTAGTGGGTAAATATTGATATTTATAACTGGACCGAGGGATGTTATATGTTACTTGTTCTTCAAACAAGTAGTATACTAAAAAATACAAACATATTATTCATTAGTGACATGTGAACTTGATGGTAAATTATTTAAAAAATATAAAGTAAGTTAGGTACGAGTACTCTAAAGTAGAATGTCTTCGTATGATGAATTATGAATTGTTTTCCTTGCTTCCAGGTGTGGTTCCAGAACCGGCGAGCGAAGTGGAAGAAACGCAAGAAGAGCACGAACGTGTTCCGCTCCCCGGGCTCGCTGCTGCCGTCGCACGGGCTGCCGCCCTTCGGGGGCGACGTTTGCAGCCCCGGGGTCTTCGGGGACCGGCCCTGGAGCATGCCGGCCGGTAACTACATAACAGTGTTTTGCACTTCCATCTCTTTGTTTGTAGTCGTTCCTTTATGATTTAATTCAGATCGTGGTCATCTCAGGTCTTTTTTGACGGTACGGCTTGCTTCCACTGGCTGAGATTAGACCACTACATCCTAGAATATGCTGATATTCTTAATCTGGTCAGTGCACCTCGTCGCACTTCTATACAGTTCTTTGCCTCGGGAGTCAGAAAATGACATACTCGCATTTCGTAGCGACACCCACCAAAACTAGAATACGGAAGCATGGCATCAACGGTTGTAGGTCCAGAACCATTTGTGGGACTCTCGCAGGGAACCATAACTTCGGCCTTTAAAGCCTACGCCAAAACCAAACATCAACACGAGTGAAGGAATGAGGCGGGCTTACGGCACTGTAAGCTCTTCCGAAAGGGCCCTCTAGATAAGATAAGATAAGATAAGATAAGATAAAATGGCATCCACGGAATAAATAGTTTAGTAGTCTCTTGTTTGCGTGCCCAGCCTAAGGTGAATGTGTTGCAGGACTGGGCCAGCTCTCGCAAGGCGGCGTGTCGATGGGGGGCTTCGGAGGCGGCGTGGGTGGCCTGCCCCAGCTGTCGGCCGACCTCAACCCCGCGCTGCCCATCTCCTCCGTCGCCTCCGGCCAGCCCTACCAGTCGCACTACCCGCTCAACTCGCTCGGTGAGTCATGACTTAATATCTTCATTGAAACGTTATCTTCCGCTTACCATCAGGCGAGACGTATGCTTTCTTGTCACCGAAGTGGTATAATAAAATATTGGTTGTATCTTGAAGAGGGCTCCACACTACAAACATTTATGGAGATGACATTAGTCAGATTAGATAAACGACTAATTACTTCATAAAAAGTTTTACTTTATTTGATCTAAATTTGCAAAAATCCTATTCACATTATCTAGGGCGAGAGTTCGCACAGCTGTTGTTACTTGAACATTGTATGTGGAATTACAAGTAAATGTTTTGGCTCAAATACTCGCTTTCTTGTGGATATTAATTATAATTATTACTTACGTAGTCACTCGTGTCCCAGGTGTAATCACCCGTGCGTGTCACAAACGCACGATCACGTCATGACACGTCATGGCCGTTTCTGCCATAAGCTTCCTGGCTATATGTGTGAAATCCTTTTGTTAATGTTTTCAGGCGACACCATGATGTCGTACTGCAAC
This sequence comes from Epinotia bilunana, assembly GCA_947049275.1. Lineage (NCBI taxonomy): Eukaryota > Metazoa > Arthropoda > Insecta > Lepidoptera > Tortricidae > Epinotia > Epinotia bilunana. The sequence goes on from OX346254.1 coordinate 586,201, forward strand.
AACATCGGGCAGCAGGGCGGCGCGCTGGAGGGCTCGCCCACGCCGCCGCACCTGCACTGCGGGAACAACGCCTCGCCCAACGCCTCGGGTACACGACATTTTATTACATCTGTATTACCTGTTTGACTTGAGCTGCAACAATGTGTAAAATCTTGCTACTTGATAAAGTCATGCTAAGCGTCTTCTGTTCGTGTCTTTCAGTTCCCGATGGCATATTGTGCATTTATTTATATTCACATGATTTGCAGTTTTGCACACATTATGTTTTTGGTTTCAAGAAGTCTAACCCCTTCTACACTAACTACATAGTATAAAACGAAGTCGCTTCCCTCTGTCTGTCCCTATGTATGCTTAGATTTTGATGCGGTTTTTTTTAAATAGAGTGATTCAAGAGGAAGCTTTATATGTGTCATATAGTACCCGTGCGAACGAAAGTTATTTATAAAACTTAATAAAATACATTCGTGTTAACAACAAAAATATTATTTTCTCGCAAACACAAATTTATCACTGATAGATAAACCTAAGCAAATTTTAACTCCATTTTAACTAAAATTGGTTTGATGAGTCGAGAGAATAAGATAAAAATATCATTGCGATCGTTAGAGACAGACAAAAATAGATGGCTGACCATGTAATCTCGATATTATCACATTTTCAGTCCAATAAGTAAATAGCGTCAGCGCATAGATATATGTTTTATACTGATATAGCACTGTAGTAGTGTCATTTATTGATTTAAACTGTCACGATTCTCACACTTCTTTTTTGTTAAGAAGAGGTAAAAAAAAATGTAACTAAATGTAATTGTACATGTTTTCCGGCAGGCGCAGGCGGCGAGGGCGAGGAGGAGGTGTGGCGCGGGCACAGCATCGCGGCGCTGCGCCGGCGCGCGTCCGAGCTGTCCGCCGCCATCCCGCCCTACCTGCAGCTCAACTACGACGCGCACAGCCCCGTCTACTGACCGCCCGGCCGCCGCCACCGCCACCGCCGCACAGACACCAGTGACAACTCCTCGACCGCGACCTCGGCTACTACACGATTGAATCACTGTAACACCAGTGGCTACCGCTGCGACAAACGTAACACAAGTGACTGCCGCTGCAACACCAGTGACAGTGACTCCCGCTGGGAGATCTGTGTCACGATTGACTGTCGCTGGAACACCAGTGACTACCGCTGGGACACCGGTGTTACGATTGACTACCGTTGTGACATGAGTGATTACTGCTAAAACACCAATAACTACCGCTGTAACAACGGTCAAAATTGCTGTAACACTAGTGACTATCGCTATGGCAACCGTGACAACTGCTGGAGCTGCTGGCTACTCTGACACTTGCGACTACGCCTGTGATGATAGCTACGCTTGTGAGACAAGTAAATGCGCCTGTACTTAGATCTACACATGCGGCACGGCAGCTAAGAAAATTCTAAAGTTAAATTAGAATAAAGTTACTTTGTTACAGCCGTTATGCGCGAGTAATAAGTGTGATAACGCGGTGTCATGAGACGCACGAGTCACGTTACCTATAACACAAGTGATCACAAGTATGTAAAAAACCTTTAAGTATATTTCGAGGACGTTATTGCAATGCCGCGGTATTATTTAATTTTCACATTTTAAATGAATGAAAATAATTAATTGAACTTGGGAAATAACGATTTCAATGATAATCAAACCAAACTTCATTATGAAGTAGGCACTTACTCGTATATCTGAGCCAACATTTTCTTGTTATTACGAGTATACGCTCCCGTAACCTGCTTTACGAACAAGATTATAGTCTTATTATAGTGTGACTATCATGTTATAGTTATCTAAGTGTCAATTCGACCGACCAAGAACGACAAGTAGACACAAATTTTACATTTAATCAAACCTAAAAAAAAAATGGCAAAGCAAGGCAATCTACGTTTTATTTTATTTTAATTTAAATCTGAAAATAATCAGCACGTAAAAAAACTGCTCGTTTGCTTACTTACGACGTTAGTTTGCCCCGTTTTTTTTACTCGAATGCGTGTCTAGTGATTATTCTGACAAGCTTTGGACAAAAAATGGGCTTATCAAATACAAATAGTAAATACGTCCTTCATTCTCATTTTTTAGTGGAGTCACACTCGGGAACGGTACAAAGACAGTGATTATTAACTGATGATTGATAACTGATGTGATTATTCTGTCAGACACGGTATTTTCAATCTATTTTAAAACTTAAAAGTGACTTGTAGGTTTTGGATGTATATTGCAAAGTTAGAATTGACTATAAAAGTAAAATTGGTTGGCCCTGCTAAACGACCAGTTTAACTATAAATTGTGTCTGTGGCGCAATATTCATTAATATTTTTATCTTATTCTAGCAATCATGAATGTCAGAATGTATATACGAGTAGAAGGCGGACTTAAACTAAAGATGAATCCGTAATTCAGAGAACTTGTTTGACGTTTCTAACCACCTGTTGCCAAATTGACTGTCGCGATTTTTGGAAAAGTTGTAGTTACTTACATTCTTTACCAATCAAAAGGCAAACAGTAGCAATAAGAACAATAAAAATAAATGTAGTTGGAGTTGTCAAGCTTGTTTGCAGAAATACGGAGTCCAATTTAGAAACGCATCAACTCCATGTCACACGGGAGTGACAACAAAAAGTCCTTTAGGACGATTTAAATTTAATAAAATGTGAGCTGTATTCAAAATATGTATACGCGTTCGTACAATAATAAATAATAATGATAGTTATAACGATAAGCTATTTATTTCTTAAGCATAGGTATCATCGTGAAGTATTAAATAGTTGTAGGTAGACTTTACTCGATGTATGTTTAGAGTAGGTATTGTTTGACATTCCGGTACAGAGTAGATACAAATATTGTGTAGCGTGGCCATGGTTGACACAGGTAGTATTTTATTAAATACATACATTCAACATCAAAGTGTAGACTTTGATGTTGAATGTATGTATTTATACGGACGGTACGTTATATGGACAGAAATATACGAATAATATCGTGGACGAGCAGATATGGTTGTCATTTTGATAACAGTGATGTATTTATTCTAACTGTACACATATATTGATGGTACGAGTAAATATATATAATTACTCTACTTTCTCAACAATGTTACCCTGAAAGAAGCCTAATAGAATAATTTAGGTGGACACCTGAAATAAATCCTGGAATTTGTCTATATATTACTATGCTTTTTATTAGGTACTCGCCAATGCCTGTGTCAATCGAGTACATACAAATTAATAAACAGTAATTTTCCTAATATTTCCAGAGTAAATCTAAAGAGTCATTCGTCTTTTTCTATGAAATTCTTATCTGCTAAAAATATGTGAAAATGTATACGACATACAGTATACTTTTAATGTAAAGCATCTCATGGTTTGACATAAGAATTTAGAAATGTTTTTGTGTAACTGACGGCCACTGAATAATTATATATTTTGTATTGAATTAGTTCAAAGTGGTTGATAGTTCCTATTTCATTTTCTTCGTTTCCATAAATCTTCCGTCCGTTGGTTTAAGTTGGTTTAGCTATAAATTATTATGTTACTTTCAGATATTTTTGTAAATTATGTTAAGAAATCAAACCAAAGCGAGATTAATCATTTTGGTTACGTTTTAATACATTAACGCATTTCTTTGGGCTCATGCTACGATTTTTTTTTCATTCTGTTGCTTTTATATATAAGTAAAGGACTGAGTGATTATTATAGCTTAATAGAGAGAATAATACCAGAATGGCGGAGGCAGAGGGCTGATACCCTCCGCCGGCGCGACGCTCGCTCCTACATGTAATATATCGTCTAGTATCATAGTTAGCTCTAAGTATACATACATACAATAAAATAGACAATGTTCACGTGTGGTGTTTCATTTTCGCAAACTTTTTCAGTAAAGGAATGTCCGCGCAAAACTAAATTTATGGTCACATTGGTATGTGCCTGGGGGTTGGATTTTCGTTTTTTCTTGCAAAATAATACCCAGTTCTTTCTTGAAAATATAAACGATTCTAATAAGGCAGCCTGGATTCAATTCCACGCGCGCTATAGGTATACCGCGCTTTAAGTACAGGTGTTGACAATAGATTGGAATCGCGTTGGTTGGTGCGCGTGCGTTCGCGAATACAATGGTCCGTAACGAAATTGGCGAGAAACGAGAAACGCAGCGGTTAATTAGAATTAAATAAGCTGTTTAAACTAAGTGTCTCCCTTGTCAAACGAGGGAGCGAAAAAGAAAGCGAAATGTGCTTAAATTCGACATCAAAACGGCAAAATATATTAATATCCTTATCCAGGTCATTGATACATTCAAAGACATTTGTAGTGGCGTCGGCGGCGTAACCTTGTAAAAACCTTTAGTTTAAATCATTTTAAACCTATCCAAAGCGGGACACGCTCATCGACGTTTTTTGTTACTCTATCGCGCATATATCACGTTGAAAGACACGGCGATTGGCATCGATGTTGTACTAAAAAGGCACTAAATTTCACTCTGACCGTTGGCGTATAATAAAGCAATGTGTTTGACTCCCATTTAAGTATTTTTGAGTTACGTAGCTTTCCACATCAACTAGCGGACCCGAGGTTGTGATCTTCCGTAGGAGCTAGACTAACAAAATTTCTACAACTGTTTGCCCCGCTCGTAACCTAGTAGTTTTGCTACTGACCGACAGAGGACACAGTTTTTACAGAGTAACGTGGTTTATACAAGCTTTTTCAGTTACGTTATAGATGGCGTTATGAAGTTAAGCTGAAGTCTTATTTCTATATGCTATATGAAATGGGTGATATAGACCTCGATACAAAACGAGTCTTTATTTTAATTGGAAAGCCTTCTTATAAGCATAGCTTTTGAATTACTTATCCATGTAGATATGTTACAATATGAGACTTCAAGTACCATCTTCCGTGCAGTAGTAATATCACTAGCAGACATACTGCCTATAATTAGTTCGATAATAATGGCTAGATGGCGGTAAAAATAATGTTTCCCAGTTTTACACTGAATCTAGCGTAGTTGCGTCTGCGAAACGTTCTCATCGACGTCAGTTCGTTTCGGACATTAGATTACAGCGCTAATGTAGTTAATCTATATGTAGTGAACGTTAACTTTTTGTCTATTCTCAGAATCTTACCGTTCTTACCTATGGATTCCTAATATGCATAGGGAATTCCCAGGGGGGAAGTCTAGGTTTCGCTGGGCACAGCGCCATCTTGCGGGGAGTATAGTTAACTCAGCTTCCTCAATCATGCAATAGATGGCCGATTCGCCCGTTTGGGACGGGATATTGACGCGATCAGTAAGCTGTGAGTGGTCAGTGACAACCGTGACAACTGTCAGTCAAGTCTGTACAGCACGTCTAGCACACGACGGCTGCGACATACTCTCGATTTTTATCGCACTATACCTCTTCTTCTAAGTGTTCTAATAAGAGAGAGACGGATAGTGCGAGAAAAATCGAGAGAGCTCGCGCGCCGTCGCGTGCTAGCCGTGCAGATTCATTGCGTAGGTAGGTTAGCGCTTCCTGGTTGGCGCGGGATGCGCACTTGCGCAGAAGCGTGCCTCCGTTCGTTCGTATGCGGTATGTGACAAAAGGTACCTATATCGACAAGTGGCAATGTGGGCGACATCAGTATGCTTTCGTTAAAGTCAACAATACCGCATACCGATTCCGCCCCACCAAATGTAATAATTTGGAGGTAACTTGGTAATATCCTCGTATTCCCATAGACATATAAAACTATTATTGTCCCCGGCATTACGTTGCGCAAGCGCCGCCCTGTGCCTTACGCCTTATTACGCGCATGTCTACGATTACGCGGGACCACTGGAGCAGGCAGATTGCTAGGAAACTGGTCTAGCCCACACTTTCGCAATGCAACTATGCCTAGTCTATTTGCCTTTTATTGGTATGATATTGGTGTGGTGGAAGCGAGTGCGAAAAGTCGCCTCGAATAAACCTCTAAGTGCTCTACACATGGGTCATCACAGCCCATCATACAGGACGCAACCTTAAAGGGAGGAAGACCTATTTTCATCTCATCTACAGCATAACTGCGTCCTGTCCTGCGGCTATGATGGCCCACAGTGTAGGGAGCCTCTACATATAATGCCACACCATCAGTTACAAATCTAAATCTAAGTTTAAATTGCCAACACTGGTTGAGGCTCTTCTATTTACCAATAGTTGTTGTTACTGGTTTAGAATGATAACTTGCAACTTTTTAAAGTAGGTCTCAGTGTGCGCCTGTCCGTATCTTTCAAATTAGAATTCTTAGAAAGGGTAATAGTATATCTCACGCGCGAGACGGATAGCACTTCTTGCGCTAGCCGTACTGGGGGGGCATCTGCCGCCGATGTTCGGTCTGCTGACGAACATAAAGCATTCGTCCCTTTTTAGCAAGTTGATATTAGTGCGATAGGGACGAATGTTCTACTTAGCTAGGTTGAAGTATATTCACAAATATATATAATATAAATATATATATTCATAAATTATAAGCACTTCAAATTAACTTCAACGCACATCGTGCCTAGTTTCCACGCACAGTGTGAGCTTACGTGGCGAGCACGCGAAGCACATTAAAATCAAAATGAAACGCGAGGTGTTACGTTAGAGATTGACCCTGGAAGCAGATCTTGATTCGCGAGAATCGCGAGGCCCCGCCCCGATCCCACGGCGATTACCGCGAGCGTGAGCGCACGTACCATCAGATGTCACGACATCTTAAAACGCCGTAGTGTCTGGACTGATTTACTTACTTGGATAAATTTTAGGCATAACTGGGCACATTAGCAGCTGCCATAGTTAAGTTAGTTATAGCTAATTAATTAGTTATAGTCCGCTGCGTTGGTGGTTATCATGAGGTGTAATAGAATGACGATCATTGTAGCTTATTGTGTGTGTTATTTCAAATTTAACCTATTAAACCTACAGGATCGCAATATGAGGACATAGATACCATACCTACTCGTACTTACTTCAAAACTTGTATTTTAATTCGTAGGAAATCCAAAAATGCGGTAGCTCCAGCTGCCCTTACCCTAAACTTTGCAAAGTAAGACAAAATTCATTCGTTCAAGTCTCGTTTGCGCTGTATAAAGCGCAAAAAACCGTTTCAGAAGAAAATACAAAAAGGCAACTAAAAAATGTGTGCATTTATAGATACTCTGTCAATTTTAGGGTCCTTCGATAAAGCCACACATTTTTGTTCTTCCGTCCAAGTATGACCCATGAACTTTATACCCAGACTCACAACGTCCAGGAACTTCAAGACTTTGTGAGTTTCACCATTACTGCATGTGTAAAACAGCATCACTTGGGCTACTACTTTGTTTAAAGGCCTCCACCCACCGAACGCGTGTCGTGCGCGTCGCGTGTGAAGCGCGGGCCCGCGCGTGCACGCGCAGCTGAGTGTGATAGAGATTGTGAGATACATATTAAATGTGTTGGTAGTGAGAAAGATATGACGCGTGGGCCCGCGCGGGCCCGCGCTGCACATGCGTTGCTAACGCGTCGCTGACGCGGCGGGCCCGCGTTGTTACACGCCGCCCGCTTGCGGTGTGAATATACCGCTTCAACCGCGCCCGACACGCGCCGCGCACGACACGCGTTCGGTGGGTGGAGGCCTTAAGTTACAAGTATTGCGCGGAGGCTCTCGAATATTGCCTAACTGGTAGTTACTCGTTACTCGGGGGCCTCGGGCCCGGCCCGAGGTCGCTCTAAAAAGGATATCTAGACCGCTCGTTAGGACTAACTAGGTGACTCACGTGAGAACCTAGTTGAATGCTCAAGTAGGCTCTGTTTTCAATTCAAGTTTACACTTAAGAACTACAAACAAACAACGTAAGATGAAGCCATGATGGAAATGAAAATGAAAATATATTTTTCCCCTCACTGCCTCGGAAAGCCGCCTTTTATCCTTTAAAACGAGTGGGCAAAAACGCATTTTATCCACTAGTGGGGAAAGTAATTTGACCTTGGAGCGTGTTTAAGTAGCTTTTGACAGATAACAAACGTAAAACGCTCATAATAGAAAAAAAACACAGATGATGTATTTCTGTTGCCGCTATACCAACTAATATTCATCTGAATAAAATAAATATTTAAGAACTTTTAAAAAATTGCTTGTTGCCTTCATCAGGAGCTGGGTCTCAAAATTTATGGGAAAACTAAAATCCGACTCGCACTTGACCAACATTCTACTTGATATTACTTAACGTTATTAAATATTACTGTTAAAAAAAATTAATTTTTTTTTTTATTTAAATAGAATAAAGTTGTTTTGCATGTTGCACTTTCCTCGCTACAGTGAGGTGAAAGGTGTTGTGTTACACACGGGTGCAAATGTATTTTACTTCTCGTGTGTTGAAGCACTCTCTACGCTCAGGATTCTATTTTAGAACTTCACTCCACTTTCAACTATATCGTCCTTTCGCTTGCTCGTGTTTCAATTGCACACTCGCGGGTAATATACAACTTTGCACCCTTGTATAACAAATAACTATTTCTGGTTACAATAAAATACAGACGTAACAACTTTGTTGTGGTTGGAATCTCCAAGTAAGTAAATATTTTATACAATTGTGGCAGGAGATGCCGCGGAGGCAGGAGATTTAAGTTAATTATTGTAGATACAGTAACCGAATACAATGTTTTTGTTAAATGAAAACATTCCTGAACTACAAAACTTAAAATTAATGCAAACCATGATTTGCTTACTAGATATACATATTTTTTGTATTACCTACAAATGTGAAAGTGTTTCTTGTTGTCTGTCGACCTGGTTATTACCTACTTTTTAAGGCTTAAACCGATTCGATTTAGATGGCTTTTGGAATGGAGATATTTTTTATCTCACATAAAACACTTATTTAACCCGTAGCGTATCACAGGGTGGAAGTTTGAAGGGCGAGAGCTACGGGCAGAGCCGTGGGCACATACTAGGCACCATCCGTCGCCAAGGGCTCTAAACATCTCTAACTCGTTTATTTAATAGGGCTTATATCTATTGCGATTTGATTACGTTCTACATACCCTCCAACGCTTCAGGAAGTGATCAGCGGTGATTAACAACATATAAATAGCATTACACGAAAGTTAATCACTCCGTAAAGTAGCAGGTATGCGAGAAAGTAGGCACGTAACAGTTATGTCACGATCACAATGTGATATGTAAGTGATGCGACCATTTCGATTAGTCTTACATTACAGGGAAAAAACTAGGTAATCCACAATTAGAGTTACGCATCGCATACAGAAGCAGAAAAGGTGAATTCCAAACATTCCATGAAACAGGGAATTTTAAAATATAGAATTATACGATTAGATTAAATGTAAGGATTATTATAAGTAGAGGAAAAAACCTAAACATTCTGTTTGAACATAACAATTCCAAGATTAGAAATAAAACGCTTAGCCAAACAAGTATTTGAGGTGGCATTGCTATGAAATCGAAATTGAATTTTTTGAGCTTACTATGGGGCTAGTGCGATTTGTGTAAGATTGTCCCCTTATATTTATTTATTTATTTATTTATTTATTTGGCCCTTTCCCAAGATGTTGAAAAGATATTTGTACCTCTTATGATCAACGCAGTCTACACACCGAACTGGCGCCATTGATATTTGAAGGAGAATAATAGATTGTGTGCTGCTAAATATTTTAAATGGCAGATTTAAGTTCTAGGCAAATGAGGTGTTAATGACTTTCATCGATTCCTATCCGATTAATTTGACGTCAACGGATCTATATTGGTTGATCTTTTTAAATATTCTACAGATTCTTACTGTAGTTATCCAAAAGCGTAACGTGAACAAAGGGGCAAGAATATGTTTGTAATTCTGAGAGCCTGATATTCACCAAGTAAGCAGGATACTAAGACTCACCCGCCTGACTTTGGTAAGCTATTTGTAACGATATTAGTGGTTGGCTGCGATTATGGCGAATAAACCGTTCCCAACCAAGTAGTAGCCATATTTGCCATGGTTTGTGATATGGCGAATAAATTATATTAAATAAGCTTTCCCCTAGCATCAGGCTACAGTGATACTTTAGTACTGGCAGAGGGACCAAGAAGTGAATTCCATAAGGCCTTCTGTCCAGATAACAGACGGCAGACTTCTGAACCGCGGTGAGGAGAAAAGCGAGGATAGGTACTAGCACAGTAAAATGTCCTCAAACACGGACTTCTGGATATGAACTGAGAAAATTGGCGATTATACCATCGACAAAACATATCTCTTAAATGATCTGTAACGCTATCTTTATCCTTCATTTCATCATCATCAATGAGCGTGTAGTCACGCACGCGCGTCGCAGTACCCATTCAGATTTTCTTTCGTTATCGTTTATAAGCCCTGATAATAAATGAGGAGGCCAATCTAACTCGATAATCCTCATCCTAATATGATACCAATTTGATCCCACTTTTTGACACGTTGGTTAACGCGCGTAGAAGCGAGAGCACGACACGATGATATCATTTTGGAATGTGAAACGTTAAGCCAGATTGGCCTCCTTCTCAATCAATCAGCGCGAGCATCGGAAGGAAATGCCGGTTGCGTAAGCGCAGCGCAGGTGGCTTTCTGCCCGCCGGCGCGGGAAGAAAGTTGAAGCTTTCGGCGCTTGGCCATGTATAGGTACGAAACGGAATTGGGCGTTGGCTTGGTACTTATAACTATAAGAACTTAGTAGTCAGTAAGGAATCTAGCCAGGCCAGGGTATAAAACAGGTGAATATGTGGCAAAACTAAGTCAAGGCAGTTCCGCAAATAATAAGGCTTCATCTATGAAGGTTTTGAATGTATATTTCTTTGGTTTGCCTAATTATCTCTTGTGACTAGAGAGGTATATATTTACCCGATTACTAATGTGCGTATTTGAATTTACTCGGTAGTTATGTATATAGGTGGATACCTATATACTTAACTTACTACCTCTGTTCGTCTCTACTAATGACCTACTTACCCCACGTGTCAAAAGAGACCAACCGACCGACAGCGTTGGTGAGAGATTTTTTTGCAATGATTACGCTTTATCTTAAACCAACCACATCTGTGGATTTAAATCTAATCGTATCATCATATTCCAGTCTGCTGTAGTCATGTCTGTGAACTCCGGAGTTCTAGGCTCTACATGGCGTATCATTTAAGGCCAAAAACAAGCCTATAGTACTCCTCATAAACTATCAGCTGCAGTCCATGCTGTAATCCACTGCTGAACAATCTAAGCGAGCGCAATTTACACATGCAAGAAATTGGCTACCGAGGTATACTGAGTTCAATTAACCTATCAAAAACCGTATATATAACCATATAGTAGTAAGGTAGTAAGTAAGTAATATGTATATATATTAGTGTATATTATTTTGTATATGTGTATGTTTTTTTTCGTATGTATTTGATAGAAGTTTATCTTGGATTAAGTTTTCATTTAAATTTAAATGCCTGCACCAAATGTTTCTGTTTTGCCCAATGGTTGACTGGTAGAGAATGCCTTATGGCATTAAGTCCGCCATTTGTACTATATCTTGTATTGTGCAATAAAGTTTAAATTAATAAATAAATAAATAAATATAGTAAACATTGAATTAAATTTTTTGCTTCGACTGTTCAGGTTATCCACGTTAGCTAATACATTCATTGAGGTGGTGTTAAAAGACGTTAGGTTTCTACTAGTTGTGTAGACTTTGCTAGAAAAATTATCGACTATTGACAAGTTAGCATAATTGTCTGCCATTGGACTTAGGTATGCTAAGTTGCGAATTTGTATGCCCTTTTCTCCCGAGCAAATACGCGGGCGATAATGGGTGTTGCGCAAAAGTGGAAGAAAGCGCATTCCTCGGGTACAGTCGGTGCGGATTTTACACGATTGTTAATGAAAGACGGAATCTAATCTGAACCGGGTCGCCTCGCATTTAGAAAAGAGTAAAAGAGAAGGGCCACAACTAATTGGTGACTGCTCTGGAGCTATATGTAGGTAGGGTTAACAAAATCAAAAATTAAGCTCCTGTTTTCTTAGACAATCGAGAACGGCGGCATTCCTCGTCTGTAGACGATTTGCAACCTAGAACTAGACTGTAGCTAATTAATCTTGTCAATAAAAGAAAGCCTGTGATATTCGTCTGCCAACAAACCGCATTGTGGTTTGGCAGAAGAAAATGTTAATAGAAATAAGTTTACTTCGTGAATAATTAAATTATGATTCATAATAATTATTATTATTTATGACGAACAATCTCTGATGATAAGTGAGTGATTAAAATATTAATGAAAATGTATGCCAACCCAAAATTTGATATTATACGAATAAACAATACTTTATCGTGATCAACTGTACACGGTGAAAAGCTCTCAAATATGGGTGCGCAGAAGCGGCGGACACATGATGTCACTCGGCACCCGCTGCGCAAGTCGTGACGTCACTGTGGGCAGATGAAAGTGCGTCTACCACTTGCTGACACTGCCAGACAGCGAGGGGATACGCAACGCAGACAGCGTTTTTTTATACGATTGACAAATTGTTATACGGTACGCTAAGAGACACGACAGCTTATGACAGTCTTTCGTCAATTAAGCGTTGCAGATCATTTACTTTACATGTACCTAACATACTACCTAAGTAACGCAGGTAGCGCTGTAGGACGTATTTAGTTCAACTTTTGTGCAATGCAGATTAAATAAGTATACTTATGGATAACCATAATTATACTATATAACATAAATTTAATCTGCATAAGGCAATGCTGATCCGCCATCAACACGGCACCCTTGCCTTGGAGCTCAGGCGACCTTACGCTCAATAATACTGCTATTGGGGGGTACCTCCTCCCTCGGTGGTGCTACTCCAAATACTAATGAGCGAAATGACATTCCACTGCACTACCCCTCTATAGTCCAGATGAATTTGACCTTTTTCATATAATGGTTAAAATAGTTATATTTTTTCGTTTTATTATATTTAAAAGGTAAGGAATAGCTAAATGTGCATACATAAAAAGTCCCCTGTATGTCGTGTCGACATTCGCGTCTTATACCAATTCATGTTTGTTTATTGGTTACAAGTATTATCTTTATCATATCACAGTCCGCGTCGGCGTCACTTCGTAACAACGCCCATCCACTTGCCATTATTGAAATAATAATAATAATAAGTAATCCGTCTAAAATCGGTGTTGGCCCCACAAGGAAACCTGGAGCATACTATTACATCCTCATAAAGCGTTATCTGGCCATCGTATTTAGTAATACAACTTCCAATCTCTGTTCCGACTCGGTTTAAGGCAGTAAAACCCACGCTACCAAAAAAAGTTTGATCAACATAAGGATTCGGTCTTTTTGGTAGGAAACATAAAAAGTAAACTAAAAAATGAAACAGGAACATTATAATAAGATAGATGATAGGACACAGGGAGGGACTCTGCTGCTAGAAATACGGGGCCTGCGGACGTCAATTAGGGTTGACACAACTACAACTTAGAAAAGTTGAAAAACGCCCGACATTTTCATTTCAAAGTCCAAAATCTCAAAAACGGCTGAACAGATTTTCAAAAAACATGGCTAAGATCACTCAGAATAAAATTATCTATGACACAAAAAAATCGCATTCAAATCCATCCGTTTGGGAGCTACGATACCACAGACAAATACACAGATACACAGAAACACAGATACACAGACAGACACGTTAGACTTATAAGACCCCTCTCTTTTCGTCGGGGGTTAAAAAGCAGCTTGGTACAGTGAAGTGTAAAAATATGGATGCATACAACTCACTCATTTATATGTCCCATCGCTCTTGTGTCAGCGGACTAAGGTTTCGGTACATATTTGTGACAGCTGTGACGTGTGGCGTGTACAGTTGATCGAATCTAGTAAGCTTGGAAATGTGATCTTGCCTCACAAGCTCACTCGACATGAGACAGACGATATGAAAGCAATATTTCAATTCCACGGTGGACAATTAAACCTCGCATTACACACAAACACACGCAATTTTTAATTACACTACAAGATCTCTATTAAAACAAATGCTTCGGATTCCAATGATATCGAATGGAAATACCTTATTCCTGAGTGCTCGTTAATTCGAACGAATTTTGTAATAAGTTGCAATAGTTGTTTATTCAGGTTCGGCGCAAGTTACATTGAAATTCTTGAATAATCCACATTCAAGTAATGAAACTTAATTAGGCGATACTCTAAACCTAATTCGACGATATTTATGAATATGGATCGAATATTTTAAAGTATTTCACAAATGTTATGTTCACAGATGCATTCATTTGTTTTCATCCACAAACGTTGATGCAATATAATGTACTGTCAAGGAAAATAATCGTTTATTACACGTGTGTGTTTGGAGAAGTCTGGTCAAACAAGAAGAGAACATGATGTCGCGGTCCTCAGCATTGAGGGAACGACTGATGATGATGACATGTTCTAACTTATTCTGTGATTATAGGAAGACGGTAGCTTCTGATGAATAACAGTTGTCACTAATCGCATCTTGATAACATAACAATTTGTTGGTGTATGGGGCCTGAAATTATCATAATTCGCCTCTATCCCAGTTACTCAGCGTCGGCAGCATGTCTTTTTCTTCCATACTTCACTGTCACGCGTCATCTCATCTCACACTTCTTTCGTCTTCATATCGACTTTTAGACAGTCCATCCACCTTTAATCTTGGTAATTTCTCTTCCTAATGTTCGTGCTTGGCGATCATCTCTAACACTGCTAAAGTCGGTATAAGCACACCCGTGTAGGATGGTAGTTTAGCAACAACGCGTCGCGCGCTACTTGCGCGCACGCAATTAAAACTAATTTAGGGAAACATGTCAATTCTTATTACACTTAAATCTTTAACTAACTCGTCAGTCTTGTTATTGATTAAAATCGTCCATATTAGATCATGAATGTATGATCATGGTCTTTAATTGGGTAATTATTAAGATTACGGATTAGAAGTTTCAATCTTTTTAAAGATAATATATATTTTACACCCGACCCCCGACGCTAAAGAGAGAGGTTATAAGTTTAACATGTCTATCTGTCTGTGTTTTGGTCGATGGCGTCGTTAGTCTCAAACGGATGAACCGATATGAGCGCAGTTTTTATAGGACGTCTTGTCTGTCGACATACCTAGTTCTTGTTTCTTTCTGCACTCATTAACTACTCCTCGAGTCGAATCTACCGAGCCCAAGCGTTACGGAGTTGAGTTGTCTGATGAGAAATTCAGCACATCAGCTTAATTACCTAAAAAAATATTGACATACAACACAACACACAACTTGCCTGCATATTATAGACCATCCGCTCTATCAGATGCCAGAAACGAGTTCCTTATCAGAACTGAAGCAAATATTCAAGACACGTTAAAAAGCTTGTAATAAATAATTACTTAACCCTCGTCACCAAAAGAAACCTCGGCGATCCGTCCCTGTGCGCTCGCGCCGCGCAGTCCTCGTCCGCGCGCCGACGCTCGCGCACACCTCCCGCGCAGCTCGAAGCAAAACGATGATCCATTTTTATGGCGAAAATGTGATTCAGTCAACGCGGCTCGGTTAGATATTTTGTTCTAGTGACTGCTTGACAAGTACTGTTCTGTGATTTGGAATTGTGAATATTTGTGGCGTTTTTAATAAGGTATTTTTTTAATTATTTTTTTATTATAGAATAGTTATAAGAATAATGAGCACTATTTTAACCAAGTAATGAAAGCTATAGGAAACAAGGACGTTGTTAATTATTATTTTAACTGAGGTATAATTCAAATAATCCTAATGTCAGATGTATGATACCAAGGCTGGGCTGCATTCGCTACGCGGTAAAGCGGCTCACCCCGCCGGTCACCCGTCACGAAACTAGACCTCTACCTAAGCTTGGTTACTAGGTTAGGTACGCATCGCGGTGTCAAGATATATTTGTGGGTGAGCGTTGAGGTGAGCTTAAAACAAGTTACAGAATAGGGGGCTGTAGACTGTAGCCACTAGTCCAATTTCAATAAATCCACTCTTGCGCAACGTATCCCGCACATGAACTATTAAGATCAAAACATAGTTGAGGCACTTGCTCTAATTATGGAATCTTGACGTTGTGACGAAATGAAGACTTAATGTCTCAGAATCATAATAAAAATTGATTTTGAAATTTTTGGAGTCATTAAATATTGTTCTGGTACAGTGCTGAATAGGCTACCAGTGGGTCCCACAGGATGGGGATAGTGGGATGGCATTGGTTCCTCTTAACAAGTTGCGACGGTGTTACCAGGATGTAGCGGAAAGTTTTGCGGAAGAAACTTCTCGATATAAAGCTAAATAGAGCCAAAGATGACTCTGTGCCATGGCGAGTACACGCCGCCATTAAATAAGCCGGAGATGACTCTGTGCCATGGCGAGTACACGCCACCATTAAATAAGCCGGAGATGACTCTGTGCCATGGCGAGTACACGCCGCCATTAAATAAGCCGGAGATGACTCTGTGCCATGGCGAGTACACGCCGCCATTAAATAAGCCGGAGATGACTCTGTGCCATGGCGAGTACACGCCGCCATTAAATAAGCCGGAGATGACTGTGCCATGGCGAGTACACGCCGCCATTAAATAAGCCGGAGATGACTCTGTGCCATGGCGAGTACACGCCGCCATTAAATAAGCCGGAGATGACTCTGTGCCATGGCGAGTACACGCCGCCACTAAATAAGCCAGAGATGACTCTATGCCATGGCGAGTACATGCCGCCACTAAATAAGCCAGAGATGACTCTATGCCATGGCGAGTACATGCCGCCACTAAATAAGCATTCTCTGCTGATGCTGGGTGGCAGCAACATCAGTATGGCACAAGAGACTACTGGTAGAACTTATGACTAGAAATTGAGTAGCTAGCCGCTGACTCCCAATCAGGTGCATAAAAAATGGGAACTTACTACTCAATTAAAAGGTTAGCTGGAAGAGATCCCTTATAGGGATAAGTTTGCCTTTGTACTTTGATCTATTATGTGACATGTAAATTTTTTAACCTGTTATCGTGTACATTAAGTGCTTACATAGCTACATACATACATACAAACCTCTCAATCTTGTCGCTGATAAGAGAGCTACGCCGACAAGAATGTAAGTCTTAAAATAAAGATGATACATTTTTACAACATTAATTTTATCCACCACCAAAAATTCAAAGCAGCTTATTAATCGATGTAATTAACTCGCCACCGTTCTGAGTAGGTACCGGAACATAGCATACAGCCACACATTATAGTTATATGTGTATGTATCAGCACAGCACGCTCGGAGCACTTTCACTGGCGCAGTTCAAGGGCGGAGCCGGCGCCGGCGCAGGCACCTGTCGTACTCGCGACGACAGGCTCTGGGACAGACACGGACAGCAACTGGACCACTCCTGTCTCCTGGTATATTTATTGTCTGTCTCCGAAGAAGAACCGGCACATCAACAAGAAGTACCTTAAGGAGTGGAAGGACAGACAACCTTACCAAAAAAATTGATGATTTTTTGGAAACACTTGAAAATTCCAAGGCTCTTAATTGTTTTCACTTTTGTTGTTGGAAATAAAAAATGGGAACCATCATCATCACGGGATCAATGATCTGTCCTTTGATTGTTTATCAAACAAGCAAAAGTCTTGCTCTTGCTTCGGTTCTAGTGCAACCGACATAATGTAGAGAATATCTGGGGTGGAGACAGCATCTGCATATTTATTGATAACAACCTGTCAACAATTCAAAACTTTTTTGGCACGTCTAGGCGCTCCATAAAAGTTCCGAAAGACGACCACTGCTGGACATAGGCCTCCCCCAAAGAGGCACTAAGTCAATAATCTTACTTTCATCTAGTGTTCGGAAATGACGCGGCTCTCGTAGGTCGCACATTACTCTAATATCACTCGCATAGCCTCATTATGCTAATCGAATCTGTTACTGTCAAAAATATTTGATAGTCGAATCAAGGTTTAAAATGGAAAGTGTCGGCACCTAATGTTGCGCAAACCGACGGTAATTACACAATATCATTACAATATTGTATAATAACCACTAATAATGATAACGAGGCCTCATTAATAATTAGTAGAAAGTTTATAAAATGGCGATCAGTGTGTGGAGTATTCTACTCGTAGTTGCACGGAGATTGTTCCAAAAGATACATTTAACAATTTTAAGTAAAGTAATAAATAAAAGCTAGAGTTATTCCAAGAGCGGACAAGAGAGAGTTATCGAATGTGAAGTGCTGCGAGCTGCGGTTGGGTTGGAACCCATTTACTTTAACCTCTTGCAAAAAAAATTTTTTTCTAGAGCACTGGAGTAGATCCGCATTCTACTTTGTAAAAATTATATAGCCTTGCTATAACATGTTATAGCCATTTTTCGAAAAATGTGTTTCTCTGTCGCGCAGTAAAATAGTCTTAGTAAAGTTATCAAAGAGACAGATAGTTATAAAAGGAAAGTTAAAGTAAACGATGGCTTTTTGATTGTCAGTAACAATCTAAGATTATGAGAAAACGATTGGAGAGAAAATGGTCACTCAACTATTGAAACTACATACTTTCAAGACAAGCCGCCGAATGGGGAACCTTTTAGACGTAATAGATATGAAAAAAAAAAACAGATTTTATTCTGCAATGGTAGAGAGAGAAAGGTCGATATGCAAAGCTACAGCGAGAGCGATGACCCGACCTTGTTCGGATTAACCTAATCAGAATAATTCAATCAATTAATAATTCATAACCTTTCCCGTGAGATGTCACCAGTTCCGGGTTTCTAAATATCTTAAGTCCGAAGAAAGTTCGTATGACAAGTGTTAGGTAACGCTTCTGTGTGGGTGTGAATTGCCGACTGACGGCAGACACAATACTATTTGTTAACAGTATAAAGATCGTCATATTTATGTAAATTATACTTGCGTATTTTTCTACAAATATTTCTGTAGGATTTGATGGGTATTACAGCTTAAGCCGGATTCATATTTTGTCTTATGTGTCTTGAGTCAAAAGAACGATATTGGTTATTATAATCTGTTATGCCAGGCGTCCGAGAGCATCGCGATAAGGTTGGCTTTAAATAATTTCTAAACACCAACTCTATCAAAGAGCCATTTGGTCTAAGATAACAACTACACTACATACTCGAAGTGGCTCTGTGAGCTGTACACCTCACGAGCCTGTCTTTAAAAAAGATAATCGTAATATTGATTCGACAAAATGCTGAAGCAGAGAACTTTGTTCGCTGCCTTCGCCCGTTCATTTATGTATACCATATAGGTATATACAATCTAGGGTAGTCTAAGGATTAGATGACATGTTCGTAGTAAGTGCATACGCAATCCGGACAAGTATTTGAATGTTAAAATACTGTCAATATTTATACAAAGTGAAATGGACACTAAACTATTGTGTGTATTAGAGATGTTATCTCAGCTAAAAGGGACTTTGTTGTAATATTGACACGCGCGAGAAAGTTCTCTTTCCTGTAACTCAATCGTCAAAGCGTTACCTCGACACGCCACGAGTTTGTGGGCACATCACAAACGCGTTAGCTTGTGATGATCGTGCCTAAACATTGAATTGGATAATCATTCACAAACATTCTACAAGCAAGGTAAACGTCGCAGTGCTTGACACTACTGGTCGGGATTTTTGTAGTTTAGTCCCTTCAGATCATACACACAAACACAGACTTGTTGGCTACCGAGAGGTATCAATCACGACACCAGATCTTATAGATATAATATCGAAGTTTGTTATGTAGTTTTATGCAACGACACGTCGTAAGAATGTTGATTGAGCTCCCTCCCCAGTTAACTAAGGCATGCCCCTGATGTTGAACTAGAATCAATTATCCTGATTGCGGGGAGTTACAAATAATATATAAGTATTATCCATGAAACCTACTCTTTAGGTTATATGAACAGTGTGCGACTGTTCCCAGGCACCAGCGCCAACCCTAACTTGGTACCAAGTTCGCGGTCGTTGTGTGGTAGATATAGATAGATCCACTAAAAACTAAACCGCGGCGACCTTCTGCGTTCTCATACGGAGGATTTCAGGATCTCATACTGAACGCATTGCACCATTGGACCTTTGGCTGGCCTAGTTAAAAAAAACAATAGAAGATAAACGAATGACCTATAGGAATGTATTTCGAGCAACGTTCGCACTCGGCACAGCTGAGTGGACGCGGAAGCGTGTAATCGATTTCCACGTAGCGCAGACGCGGCGCAGGTATGCGTCCGCGCATCTCGCCGCGACTCGCGCGCAACACGCGACCGGATCTAGCGCAGTGGGCCAGCCGGCTCCACTGTCACACGGGGGACGAATGCACCGTCGTATTTGGGTTGACTATTGCGAAAATGTACCCTCGAAAACCGGGAGTGCATATAGTCCGTGGTAGGGTTAGGTAGTGAATAAGTAGGATTTGCATCTGTATATTACTCTCTCTACTATTGTTCACCACTGATAAGAACAGGAACACTGACAGCTATGGCACGTTGGTTCCCGTAATCACAGTAACACTTGTTAAACATGCATGCAACATATACAATGTAAATTTTGACTGAATAAACGAAATGAATTAAATGAAATGCCAAAAGCTACAATTTTCAATTTTACAAGTCTATGCAGGCAACACCTTGACCAATAAAGCCTGCAACACACTGGCGCGGCCTGCGGTGGCGGTCAATAGTATGACAGGTAATGACAAGTTTACTATTGACCGCCGCGGCCAGGCCGCCCCAGTCTGTGAGAGGCTTAAGAACTAACTTGGTGCTAAACAGTTGGAATCCTTCACGGCTGCCGACGGACGTCGCTGCATACGACACGCACGTGCGCGTGGAAACGCAGCCAGGGCGTTGACCGCGCGTTTCTCTGCGTGCCCAACGCTGGGAAACCGCTGGTAATTACTGGCCAATACTAGTGTGGACGACGGGCATGCTGCAAGAGTCGCCTGAGAACGCACAGTCGCGGTACCACAACCGAGAAGCTTATGTAGGGTACAAATGTTTGACTAGCGTGCCTTCCCTGGAAAAGCTACGAAATCTTAATTTGACGTTGCTAGGGATGAAATGCGTGTCAATGGCTACAAAGCTCCGAAATACCGGCTAAAGAAACAAACAACGCTCAGATGAGACAGAGACTACATTTTCACCTCGAAGAGTAGACTAGCTCGCAATACTGACGGTAAATGTGCAAGGGCATCCTGTAATTCGTGTATAAATCAGAACATCGACCTTTTCGATCATACAACCCAAATTATACCTATAAGGAACGACGTAGATTGTTTTTTAGGGTTCCGTAGTCGACTAGGAACCCTTATAGTTTCGCTTTGTCTGTCCGTCCGTCCGCGGATAATCTCAGTAACCGTTAGCACTAGAAAGCTGAAATTTGGTACTAATATGTATATCAATGTTTTTTTTTATTAGGGTACCTCCCCTTTACGTAACGTGGGGAGTGTTTTTTTTTCATTTCAACCCTAACGTGTGATATAGTGTTGGATAGGTATTTAAAAGTGAATAGGGGTTTGCTAAAATAATTTTTTGAAAAATGGGTCCCCCCCCCTCTAACTTTTGAACCATAAGTTTTAAAAATATGAAAAAAATCTCAAAAGTAGAACTTTATAAAAACTTTCTAGGAAAAATATTTTGAACTTGATAGGTTGAATAATTTTTGAAAAAAATTACAAAATAATTTCTGAACTTAGTTTGTAATTTAACCGTATAAGCAGGTGTTTATTGTACCTGTAATTTCTACAAAATCACAATGAAATGACGTGCTTTCAAAGAAAGTAAAAAAACGGTGAAAATCGGTTCACGCAATAAAGAATTATCCCATAAAAATAATCTTCCATACTTTAAGCTCGCGCGCAATAGCTTACTTAATTTGCCGAAAGATGTCGCTGCACGCGGAACGCTCACATTGTACATGGCGCTGTTAAGATTTTTCCTGATTTAATAGGGTCGGAGCAGGTGCGCCCATACATAAGGTCGAAAATTTGGCGTGCTCGAATTGTCTTAGTTGTCTTTGGTCGTTCGTTGTCTAATAATAAAATTATTCGCCAAGTATGGCTGCGTTTCAACCAGAGCTGTGCGAGGATGAGTTGCGAGGTTTCTTCATACATTTGAACCTCGTAAGCTAGGCCTTGCGAAGTTCAAATGTATGAAGAAACCTCGCAACGCATCCTCGCACAGCTCTGATGGAAACGCAGCTTATCTGTCTATAATACTTGGTCGATTTGATTTGGGAATTTGAACTAGCCCATTTTTTTAACGCTTAAGTGGGGACACTTACTGTGACGGACGAAAAAGTACGGAACCCTACACTGAGCGTGGCCCGACACGCTCTTGGCCGGTTTTTTTGCAATAACGCTACTGCTCCTTCTTGTAATTAATGCAATCAAACTTGAACCGATTTGACAAAATGATATCAACATTTTATTTTTATTTCTGCAATTACTTTCGCATACCTAATACCAAATTCATAATATAAGTAATAACACAAGATTCGATAACGTTTTCGGCTCGCTTTCGGCCAATTACCGCAGATTACACAGTAAACAAACAAGTAACGTTCACTAATTTGAGCAAATTGAATCCGTTAAAAAGTAAAAATCGATGGGGTCGTTGACCGCTCACCCAATCCAAACAGCGGTACAGTCGACTATGAATAGGTATCTGTGATAAATGTTATAGTTAATTTAAAAAAAAGTAAAATTAAGGTAATTTGCAATGAGATTTAATTACATTGACAAAATATGCAGATGGAGAAAAAAATCCATCGCAAAATAGTGCTACAGAAAGCATCGGGGAAAATATCGGAACTGAACAAATTGTAGATAGATAGATAGATTCATTTATTTCATAACACACAGCTGCACTTAAAATTATACAGTCAATTTTTAGGAGTCTATGTCGTGATCGTCGGTTTTAAACAAAAATCAAACTCAAATAAGTAACATCTAAATTATCCTACAATTAAGGAAATATTTAGAGGTAAAACTAGAAAAATATGATTTTCGGAAATTATCTTCCACATTTGTAATTGTTATGTACTATCGAAAACACAGCTAACTGACCATCCGTGCACTTTGTGTGCAGTGAAATAAGGTTCTATATAAATACAGGATGGTCAGTTAACTGTGTTGGCGTTTGTACGAGTAAGTAATCAAAATTGTGCACTCGCATTATAAAATCAAAAGATTCATAAGTAAAGAAGATAACGACGACCGCAACAAATGCAAGCACAAGCTTAATTGTTATACATATAATTAACTTAACCGATTTTGACCGAAAAAATAATCTTACTTTTTCGTGGTTTTATAAGTTCGAGGGCTAAAGTTGTTTGTTGCATTTTAGTAAGTACCTACTTTTTAATGTATCAAATTTTACATAACCGCAAAGATTTTCCATTCAATCTTCGTTAGGGTTTTTATAAAAATGTGAAAAATCCTTCAAACCCAAGGTGTTTCTGAGCAAGGCGGAAGTTTTTGGGCGGACTGTACTCGTTTTTTGTAAACTTTCGCCCGGACCGGTCGGACTTTCATCGACTTTTGTTTCTCGTTCGTTGCGCAAACGTTACCCAACCCGGGTGAACCGAGTCATTGAGACAACGAGACATTCCAGGACACTGGAGACTGATGAAATATCAGAGTTCCTCATCATCATCTGGACATCATCAATGATCGATTCACTTTCCTCTCTCCTACGGTTTCAGAGAAATATTCTCCCTCGAACACACTGGTTGTGGAATGAGCCGAGGTTTTCCCGAAGGGCTACAGTACGGTATACAGGAAAACAGTGTATAAATGCATAAAGGGAGCATGTAATATACATACTGAGGTCCATAGGCAACGGTGGCCGCTTCACGCACCCGTTACCTTTCCGCTCCGACACGTGTCTCGCCATGTGGCCGGAGGACAATGTTTGCCAAGACGCGGTTCAACCAGGGTTGTCAGTTTTCGGGCCGATCTGGCCACCACTGTTGCCTGCTAGTTTTGAAAGCTATGCCTATGAATCTCTGGCGAATAATTTTATCCCTGAGATTTCCAAACATTCTTTCCGTAACGTGCCATGTGTCTGCTTCAAATGCGTATTGTTATTTTTAAGCCTTAGAGGAGGTTATTTCTCATGTTAATCTTTAACATGGCTTTCCTCCAGCGGGCGTAGCACGGTTGCCATTTTATCACTTATCGTTGTGGTAAAGACGCCCATCCCGCTCTGACAAGTATGCGAGTGCGAGAGTGACGGATGCCTTATCCACAACGATAAGTGATAAAATGGCAACCGTGCTACGCCCGCAGAAATCGGAAACATTAAAATATATTCCTTTATAAGCAATAATTTACTCAGACTAATAATATTTAACAGTTAGCCGGTGACACATCACATGTTGTCATAATGGTGGCCATGTCACGAGTTGCCATTAAAGAAGTCTGAATTAAGCCATGAAAAATATTGCCCCTACAATGTGTAGGTACTATTGTATTTTATTATCGATTAACACGCCTGGCGCAACGCGAACAACACGCCTGGCGCAACGCGATTGCGATCAAAATAAGTCGATCGATTAAATATCGACTGGATATAGTTATCGCTACAATTATCGATTAGTGGCTGAGCCGGAATGTTGCGCACTGACACGGATCGCAGCGCTTTGGGGTTCCTTTGTTATGACATAAGTAGTTAACATACTTGTCTAAAGGTGCTGATACATTTGTGCATTCTAGCAAACGTTACATTACATTACATTACAGGTAAACTCACAAAATAAACAGGAGGGTTTTAGTGAGCATTCTAGCGAACGTTCTAGCGAGCATTGTGGCGAGCATTCTGCCGAGCATTCTGGTGAGCATTCTGGCGAGCATTCTATTGAAACGACATTAATTTGCACGGCGAATGCTCACGTCTATCAACACCTATGAGTGGGCACACTAGCAGTTCAATTGCCTGCAGAACTACTAGTCTCGAATGGCATTAGCCATAGAGGCGGGGCACTTGTAGGGTTAGTTTCTGCGTTCGAAAAGTCCTGAATTTCGCTACATTTCTCGAAACAAAGACATGTGTTTTAACTTCAAATAGTCTCATTCGACTCTTTTAGCTTGAACGCGTACTACAAAAAACTGTTAGCTATTCTTGTAAGAAACTTATTCTAAGAAAAACATCGGTTTCTTCATGAAAACTCCAACGATACTTCTTTAGTGCAATAAATCCCCAGTAAACTTCTTTTGGTGGAACTGTCGCAATCTCTAAAAAGTTGTTAAACTTAATTCGAACGAAACCATTAAAAAAACACTTTTCGTACTTTAGTTTCCTGTTATGAAAATCGACGAAATGTGTAATGATATCATTAAAGCCATGATTATAGTCATGAAAATGAGCAACATGAACGGTTTCCGATCAAGTTGCACTAACACGGAGCTATTAAGCTAAAAATGGCGCCGCGACAGCTGTCGTCCCCATCATGGCATCACATAGAAAGCTGTCAAACTACACATTCAATAAGATTTCAAAGGATGTTACGTTTGAGACGGTTTTCAATTCAAATCATGCCAATTTGTACAGCTACTATACTCGTAGTAAGTTATTTAAAACGCTGTTAATCCCAGCGACCAGCGTACACATGAATTAGATCTACGCTATGAGACCTTGACTAAGTAGTTGTTGTTTCTCTCGGTTGCAGTGTATTTTTTTATCCTTGACTTCGCATCGATCTATAATTATCAAATAAACATTCAAACAGTGAAAGGAAATTACTTTACAATCGATTATTTTTGTGGTGAGCCTGTTCCGTTTCGTTACTTTATTGAATGAAGCTATTAGAATTGATTGTAATTCGAGCAATGTCATTGATTTTTATTGTTTTCTGCGTGAATTTATTAATTAAGTAATCACATAGTTACGCGGCGCCGCTGCAGGTTTGGCAAGGTACAAACAATTGTACTTTGCCAAACCTTTCACAGAATATTGAATTGTTATAGAAAATACTAATAATATTCAAATGAATTTCGATCCCTTAAGCTACAACTTTGTTTCTGACCGTCTCAACATTTATTTCACAGAAAAATAGTACGCGGGCGTTTTCATTGCTATTCAGACTTTTGGTGATTTATTTTGGCAATTAATAGAATTTAATAATAAAAACAATTAAAAAAACATTTTAAATTTCTATTATTTGATACCAGATGTGATATATAAGGAATAATTAAATCAGTGAAACCGCTTCGACTCCCACGAGCTGTCAGCACCAGCAGAGCGGAGCGGGCAGTGAAGCTGGCGTAGGACGCGCCCTGTGCGTGCTTACTTACATACCTACAGTATATATTGTGACAGCCTCAAATTTATATCAACTAATTATAGTCTGGCAAAAAAGTCTAGAAAATAATAGGGCCACTATCGCTAGTAATGATGGCAACACGAATACGAGTACGACCTAAAGATTTTGATAGTTCACTTTTACTAGGACATCGTTTATATTAGGTTCCTAATTTAGTAAAATGACCATCAAATACATACAAACTTACAAACATTACCTCTACTAGGTAATATTTATATAGACATGCGTCAAAATATTTTGTTAATTTTTTTTTATATAGTATACAATATGCAGTGTCTTCCTCCTCCAAATATTCCACTTCGGTTACAATTTACACTAAATTAAAACACTTAAATTCATAAAATATATACCAAGTTGGTTTTATGTAAACTTAACCTCTAAAATGTACAAAGTAAACAACGAATATTATCAATTTACATTTTACTGAGATTGTAGCTTTAGGAATAAATATTGTAGTCATATTCATAAATTAACACTTATAAATATTGTATTCATATTCATAAATTAACACTTACTTACTTTTATTAACACACGTATAGATTTTTTGATGCACTTGAATGATAATAAATCCGTGAAATTTAATAAATACGGTAAAATAACAACATAAATGACAATCCGTCTACTAGCATATGACACGTTTAACGAAAAGTTACCAGAATCGAAAAAAGACAGTTCCATTTCTTGACTTTTTTGCCAAGCTGTATGTAATATTAAGTAAAAATCTAAGAAGACGAGACTTTTATAATTTTTCGATTTGACCGGTCTCTTCAACTCAGTGCGAAAAAGCTCCGCGATCATATTATAATTAATTCAGCTAACGCTAACGCTAACGCTAACGCTAACGCTAACGCTAACGCTAACGCTAACGCTAACGCTAACGCTAACGCTAACGCTAACGCTAACGCTAACGCTAACGCTAACGCTAACGCTAACGCTAACGCTAACGCTAACGCTAACGCTAACGCTAACGCTAACGCTAACGCTAACGCTAACGCTAACGCTAATGCCAAACCAGTGCCTCAACTCTAAACAGTATTTTAAGACCGCCTGGGTTCCATTTGCAATCAGTTCTATGCACACATCGGTACGATTTTAGATAATTAATTAAATGTGTTGTGAAATTTAGCATTAGCCAAAATCCCAACTGAACCCAGCTAGCCAAACAATCATCAGCCCTAAGGTAAGGAGTATGTAACTAGAGTCATTTCCACGCGTGTAATTGTGCGTCAAATCGGGCAAGCGTTGACGGTGACGCAACGATCAGAAGCGTTTGATTTGGAGCAGCTTCATTAACAGGTTCCTGCGCTTGCGCAACACACACCTCTGTGTGTGTGTGCGCTGTAAACTCATGGACGGGTTAAATTGATATTTGGACTTTTCCTTTCCGCTTACCCTTTCTTTAGCCCTGAGTCGGAAAGTTTTAGTTGAACGAGCGAGCTGCGCAAACGATAGGTATTCTCCGTTTGAGGCCTTTGAGGCTGTTGGGCAAACACTCTTTCATATGTTCTCTTTTAGATACAGGTCGCATTTCTCAACCGATTCTCACAAAATTATATGATGAGCAGGTTCAATAAATATAAAGATTTTTTGTGTATACATTTTTTCGTTTCTTTTTGATTTTGATACAACAACAATAAATACAAATACAACTTGCGTGTTCTACAGCAGTAACAGTCATACTTTACATATATTTTTAACCGACGAAAAAAACGGAGGAGGTTCTCAAGTCAACGCGTATTTTTTTTTTATGTATGACCACGCATAACTTTTTACAGAGTAGTCCGATTTTGATAGTTCTTTTTTTATTAGAAAGGGTATACCTACTGATTGAAATGTATGACCACGCGTGTGTGTGTGTGTGTGTGTGTGTGTGTGTGTGTGTGTGTGTGTGTGTGTGTGTGCGTGTGATTATTATTTCTTGCTTCTCAGTTTTTTTTCGGCGGTTTATTTTTTTGTTAAAAAGTTTTTATAGCTCATATTTCAATTCAAGGAATAAAACCAGAGTAGTCAATATACAGGGTATATACCCTGTATATTGACTACTGTGCCTGTGGTGACCAGAGGGAACATGTATACATATGTTGTCTTATGCGTGTTATCGACCCTTATATAAGAAGAACTTGTGGGAACAACGTAGCATATTTCCCCAATAGACTTATTATTAGTCTATTGGTGATGCATTAGTATGAAAGTATTACATACTAGTACGCGCCAAGGTGTAGTTTTCCCTCTGGGTTAGAAGGTTAGATTACAGTCACTTTTGTAAAAACTAGTGTTTTCTCCAAATCTTGGTATTAGGTGCCAAAGCGGACTCCGAAGTCGTTTGAGTACTACCGGGAAAAACGATACGAGGATGATCACTAAGCTAATACGCACGAAGCTAAGCGCTCGTTGAAGTCTTCTGTTCACGCTCACTGCGGCTACGGTCCCGATCCAAACGTGATGCGCACGCGCTTACGTGCTTCCTAGTCATTCTCATGACCTTTCTCACTTCACTTGCAATTGTTTTACTATGTTTAGAGCATGCTCTAAACATAGTAGTTTCTATTTCATAGTAGTCTTTATTTACCCTATTCCAGATGAGATTTAATAAAATAGTGCGTTAATCGTCATGCGATTTTAAGGAAAAGCATTTTGAAATGCAAAGAAAATTATGTTTGGAAAGCACCTAATGATCGAAATATGTTAAACGAGTACAATATTTCCCTTTGATATTATAACTAAACAGAGTCCCTTAAAAATCTAATGTTCAATATGGAATGACGTATATTAGAATTTGACCAGCATTCTGAAATCTCCGAATACAATATGGCACAACCAGCTTGTCTAGCGATTGTGAAAGCGGAAGCCGGCGATAGCGATTCTGTGGCATAAAGTTTCATCGAATATTTAATCGGACTCGTTAGAATTATCTCCATAAGTTAGCAATCATCCACAGGAAAAGAAAATCGGCAAAAAAAAAAACTTTTATTTTTTTTATTGCACATTTATCTACGCTCCACATAACTTTTCGAACGCTCGTCAAAACATTATAAACCTGACATCTTCAAAGGTGACAATAACAGTCTATATTTCCTCTCATCAACTGTCATTTACACCTTTGAAATCCGCTCATTAATTTCGCAATTACTCTACAGGAGTTAAGATCCGCCTGTGCTTCCGTAGACTAAATAAATATTATATTATTATATTAAACCGCGAATAACGTTTACTCTGAGTAATGGGAGGCGGTTGGAACGAAACCGAAACAAACAGTGCGGTCGCATTACGTTTCTCCGCCGCAGCTTTCCCTGCTTTCGCTTCGACTCCCGGCTGGGGCACATTACGACTAACTACTCTTTCTGCGGGTAGCCGAATTAAGTCACTTTAGAATAAGCACTTTTTGTTGGTAAGTAAAAAAAGTTTTTTTTGTGTCGCGCTGTGCCGTAGCTGGATTCTCACCAACTCGCCCTGTACAAACAAACTCATTTTATGCAGTGCAATTATTACCTAATGATAGGAATAGGACGGTTGACCATCAATTCATAAAAAACGTTTCATAAATGATCATTTTATAAACAACGATTCACAAACTATTCATTTCACAAACCTATCATTCCTCAAAATGCTTATGCTATAAATAATTATTTGACAAATTTTCATTTAGCAAATGTTATACTTTATAAAAACATTGAATGTTAAATTGTCATTTTAAAAATGATCATTTACTTATTTGGTAAATGATCATTTCGTCGTTTATAAAATAGGTCATTTTACAAATCTTCGATTGATAAATGATTGTTTCATAAAAGTAAATACCTGTCATATCACGGTATCTAGCGACTGGCCAAGAAACGTTCCTGTAATAAATTCATAAAAAGTATAGTATTTAAATATAAATCGGTTTTGGCTCGGCTCGCGCACTGTAGGGTCGCAGTTTTTCCTAACACTCCTCCTCGCTTCGCTCGTCGTCGTACCTACACTGACCTGCCTTAAAGTAGAATTCGTTAGAATTAATGTTATGTCAGTACATTTTAAGACCTAAAAGTTTTTTAGGCTAGGAATGATAATTTACTTGATAAACACTTTTAGACTTATCTGTGTGCTCATACAGACTTATGCAATATCTGTATAGAATTATACAACTTGTGGTTTAAAACTTTATCAAGACGATCAATGATTTATTAAATAGCGTGTCGCGTTCCTGCTGAGGCGCCTGCGCGGCCCGAACAGCCTCCTGCTAACGGTGGCGGCGCGCCTGGATGGTCCCTTCCTATTTCACTGGGATAGGTTGCATAGGGCATCCAACTGACGACTTGCAAATAGTAATATAATACCTACTAACATAGTTTTTAAGACCTTTATTACTAACGAATTATGGAAACATTTCCGAAATAAATTATTTGATTGATTTAAATAAGGTATTTACCAAACAATGCCTTTTTTTAAACGTTATTTTACCAAACGTTACTTTGCCAATTGTCACGAATAATAAATGAGTAATTGGTCAAATAATGATTTGTAATATGATGTCTTTTCAATTAAATGATTTGTCTAATGAACTCTTTATAAAACAATATTTTAGGAAACGGCTATATTGTTAATCGTTAGTTTGCCAAAAGTTGTTTATAAAATAAATATTTGTGAAAGGTTTTTTATGAAATGATTGGATACCAATAGGACTCCACATTATTGACAATAACGCCTACATGTCTGTTACTAATGAAGGATATATCAAATAATGCACCAATCATGGTCCTGACCTTCGGGCGCTCGACAGCTCCCAAACCATCACTCCACCGTAGGCTGCGAGGCCGGGCCGCCCACAACAGCCTACACACCTTCACTGCACCTTAAAACCAACACAATAAGCCTCATTATGCATTGTCCTGGCTGCATCTTTAATTTGGTGACATGTATCCTTGAGAAAGCTAAATGAACTTTAAGTACAGAGCTTAGTTGTATTTTGACAGCGTTGTTTCGATGGTGGAGCTGCTGGGATGCCATTGTTTCGCAAGATGCGTTTTCGTACTGGCTCCACATTTGGTATCCGGTTTCTGTTATCTAAGATATACTCGTAAAGACTGTTTCGCAATCTAAATGTGTATGAATGCAGAGGTGGTATAAATAATCGAATTCATTTATAATATGATGACAAGTGCCCCCTCTTCATAAACTTACTTCTTCTCTTATCGATAATTCCGTATAAACTTACTAAGCTATATTAATTTATATCAAAAACTACAATTGCATTATAATTATTGCATGTCAACACGATAATTTACTGCATCTCACTTGGATGGAAAAACTAACAATGTTTTGTTTTATTTCAGGTACATTATTGCAAAAGTATGGTATAAGAAGAAACATCTGAAACGAAAGTTTATCGCACCGGGAACCAAGCAAGAGTGCAGTTGTGCACTGACCGGGAACTTGCTTGCTAGGTTTGGAACACATTTCACTGGGTACCTATTTCCGTGTTTCTCTAGGAAAACAGCTTTTGTTTGCATTAGCCGTAAAGTTTATTTTACCGTAGACCAACACGTGTAATTTCAAATAAGAAAGGGCAAATAGAGGGCTTCTAGGCAATCGTCATCATTATTAGAACTTGTGTTGAATATGAGCCCGTTTCAAAAGTACTCGTAAACAGAAACATGATTTCACACGAAGAACTCTAATGTCTTAGTTTCATTCACGATAATCAGGATTAAAGTGATAACTATTAAAGAACGTTTGTATTACATAAAGCTTTTAAACCAACACAACTATCCTTGACATAGGCAAGATGGTCAAGAATTGGTTTGTTCGCTCTCTGTGTTATCTAAGGAATTTCCATGCAAATCTTGCTGCCAACCTGCACTGAGCATTGTCAACCAGTCGGTTCCATCTGAAATCTGGACGACTCCTGTCTAGGAATCGGTGTATCAAGTCATTGTAACAAGCAACAGGATACTATAGAGTAGTGCTTGTTTCAATTACCTTAAGTTAATTGAGGTATTTTCACATTCAAACTCTTTAAGGCACGCTCACACTCATCGTCTCATTAATTGTGTATGCAGTGTTAAGTAAACACAAAACACGGTGTGTACTCAAGTAAGTGAGGGCGGAGTGATTGGGATGCAGGCGTCTCGGAGCAGTTCGCCTTGCGCCCGCGCCGTGGGAGGACCAGCGACAACTCGCATTATAAATAGTACTATATTAATGGTTGGGAAATTGCCTCCTATACGTTTGCCAATGATGATGGTGTCTGGAACACTTTTACAGTGATACCTTATCTCAACGTCGCTGTTAAATTGACTGGTTGATAAATCAGCAAGATCAAGCCTCGACATGAAAAGGTATACGTTAAATTACAGTGCCATTATACGTATGTATGTATCATTGTTGACTCACGAAAGGTCCAGACCAGACTCATGATAAATTGGTCACCGTCATATTTCTACAAGCTGTGGTGACAAATTCTAAACTAGTGGCTCTGTGAGCTGTAAATGTCGCGAGCCTGTCATTGTTACAAGAAGCAAACTATGTAATTATTGGATCTGCTTACAAAAATTCGGTTGATAAATGCGACTAGTAGAGGAGAACAGCCGGACATTCGGATATCCGGACAAACGAAACGGGAACTTTATTCGCTTCGCTCGCTCGTTCAACAAGTTCAGGAACCGAACCTTACACTAACACCCACTTTATGACCGGTGGTTATCAGACGAGTACTTAATTTATCCTTCTTGGAAATCGAACCTGTAATGGCAGTTAACGAAAGATAAAAGAGTTAGGCACTAGCTCCGCAGACAGAAACCTATCTTTCGTTTCCATCCAAAGGCGAATGTCACACTGCGCCGCATCTCCGGACGGAGGTCCGCACCTCCGTCCGGAGATGCAAAATTTGCATGCAGCTCCGCAGCTGCATGCAAATTTTGCCGGACGGAGGTGCGGTACAGTGTGTCGTACCACACGGAATTTATATACAAACTGAGGTACTTGCATACAACGAGCTCCGCATCTCCATCCGGAGATGCGGATCAGTCTTACATCTGCCAAACGCGCCCATTTCATCACAAGATGCCTCGTCATATGTAGCCATAAAACTAGCTGCATCCGCAAAGAAAATGCCTTCCTGCCGAAGATTTCTTGCTGTCCAAGATGATTGGCAGAAAATTATTATATTTATTACCCTCCTTCTCGACGCCGGTTCTTGCTATGCTATTTATTGTACTTGCTATTAGATGTGAAACTTCTTCATTTACTACTTAAGTATAATAATAAGTGACACTGCCATTTTTGTGGTACAGTCGCTAAATCCTGAACTGTCACTCGAACAAAAATACAATTTCAGTCGGTCTCCATCATGCTTACGCCCATGTGAAAGAGAGGGATTAAGATATTTAATATGAATTAGATTTTTATCGTTTTATATCATACGACTCATCATCAGCATATCAGCCGAAAGACGTCCACTGCTGTACGTGGACATAGGTCTCCCCCATTTCTTTGGCAGAATGACCGGTCCTGCGTCACCTGGACTGACTCCCGTAATCATAAGATTAAATACCTACTTAAATAAGAAACTAAATTTTAAATTAACTAAACAATACAATCAAATTACTACACTTACCTATTCGCAAATCCATTCCTTGACAAAACAAAAGAGTTCGCCTTTTACGGAACGAATCAGCCGTCAGCTGACCGAATGAATGACCGGCGGATGAATGAACGGAACGGTGAAAGCTGACCGAGACACATTGTCGCAGTTATGTGCATATTAATTTGATTGTTATTTATTGCTTTTTGCAGCGAAAGTGGCTGAGAATTAATGAAATGTGACTTTCCGTGGACATCGAATTTGCGCGATGTGATAAATTATAAGATTGTAATCGGTGGTTTTGTATACGTCCAAATTATTATAATGATTAATGACAATCGTGACAAGACGTTTGTCAATAATAATGACTGCGTGCCCATGATGTCGAATTTAAATGCTATAAATACGTAATTAATGTCATTTATCCCGTATTTAAAACGTAGCAACACTTCACATTAAAATTTAACGCCTAGATAACATAAATCTGAATAAAGAAAATCCGCTTCCTCGTTTCTTTGCCAACAAACAAACTACCAATCTAAGAAATCATTATGTTGTAGGAAAACTAACCTTATCCTAGCCTTGTTAGGTTCGACTTAACACCTTCAAGGCTTGTTCGCGAATTGTTTTGCTTTCATTGTCAACGCGCCTAGCAAATAGTGACCCTGAGAGTCATAACAAATATACACAATAGGAGGCCAACATGTACTGGTGGGCCTGCGATGCGTTCAGTAAGTGAACAGCGATCGTATATCGATCGCATGTCACGACCGCGTCGGTTAGATCATTCGATGTAACTCGATCCTGGTCGGAATGCGAATGATGGCTTCATTCACTTGAGGTAATGGAAAGGTTATGCGATACACACGACATACTCCACTTCGAGCAGGTCACCGTTTTAGAGGATTAATTTACCCATCAGTTTAGACTGTGACTTGACTGCCTGTCACTGTTAGATAAATATCACTAGCATTTACTACCATTAGGTAATGCCACTATACGGTCAAGTTATATGAATTATTTTCTAAGTAGGTAGATTCGTTGCGGCCTTTCAGTTACAGAACATTTAATTCGAATACAGAAGTTTAAGTAATAGAATGACCGAGCGAATCGAACAAATTCTCTGTTTTAGTTTGGGCCAAAATTCTTCCGTATATCCGAATGCCGCTTGTCTGGCTGTTCTCCGCTACAGTTTACAGGTCACATTTTGCAATCGATTCGATAGAGGTGTCGACACCAAATAAAATAACCAATAATGTTAAAATTTCCCGAAAAAGGATTAAAAATAATGTCAAATGGAGAAAAGTAAAGCAGGGGATTAAATAATCACAAAGTTTTAAGAGGGGGTATATTTTGTCCCTTTTCCGCAAAACGCACCTTCATATGAACCGATTGTCATTTACTATAACGCTCGCAGATCGTGACGTCACTTTCTAACAAGCAATATTAAAACGGTTGTAGCCTCGTAATTCTTTGAGATATCTGAATGGGATTTTCGTCACTAGGTATATTTTTTTGCCTTCTTTCTTTTGGTAATTATACATTTTTCTCAAACATGCAATGATATATTGACGTTGTGTTCTTCATAATGGGCTTCGGAGTGTCACGTTTCGGGCGCAGCGAGACGAGAGATCCGTAATGGCATTTCATATAAAATTGGAGGCCTACTAGGCCTGCAAGATGGTCTTTTTTCATTTCCCTTCCACAATTTCCATAGCATCACGGCGTTCGGCCATGTAAATTAAAGTCTGATTTCTTGGAGATTTTCTTATTTAAGTATTTCATTGCATGTTTGAGAAAAGCACTATACATACCTCGGCGTGTAAAGGGGTTGCCAGCCTCATAACTATCCGGCCTTGCTCCGCTCGGTAGTTCGGCCTTGCTAACTTGGTAAGTAGATGTTTTCTGGGTAACCTATCGCAATCACTGAAATTCATTGACCGAATATCGTTTGTCCGAAAACTTTTCGTATTTTTATGAGTTCTCCGAATATACAATTCATTACTTTTTTCGTTTACCATTTGATGTTATCCAGATGTTTCAGTTTCCGAAAAACTGTTACCGCTACAGTCATTTGAGCTATGGCTTGTTACAACTTTTGTTTCACAGCCAATTTTTTACTTATCCATCATTACTTTCCGCATTTCATACGTTTAGCCAAATGTTCATTTTGATTGAAATTCAAAGTAGTTTTACAGACACTCTAAGGCAGGTCGGTGTAGGTACGACGACGAGAGAAGCGAGGAGGAATGTTAGGTGAACTGCGACCCTACAGCGCGTGAGCCGAGCGAGCGTAGCGAGCGTGCCGCGGCAGCGGCCGGCGAAGCGCCAGAACCGAACACTTTTTTACTACCTAATTCTTATATATTTACTATATAAATAAGGGTCATGTGAAGGGTATGCTGAGCGGCATGGTCTTAGGTACAATACTAGCAAGAGCGAGTTCGTTCTCTTCAAAGCGCATAAATACAACCCGAAAACAGTGCCTACGATCATGCTGTGCGGCGTGCCCCTTAAGCGAGTTGAGAGGTTTAAATATCTGGGGCATATCCTTACAGAGGACCTAAAGGATGACCTGGACCTGGAGAGGGAGAGGAGGGCAATGGCGGTACGTGGCAATATGCTTGCCCGCAGATTTGCAAGGTGTAATGAACAAGTCAAATTGACGCTTTTCAAAGCCTACTGTCAGACGTTCTACACCTGCAGTCTGTGGGTAGGCTTTACACAGAGAGCCTACAACGGCATACGAGTCCAATATAACAATATGTTGAGGATGCTGTTGCGGCTGCCGAACCACTGTAGTGCGTCCAACATGTTTGCTGAAGCGCGAACCGACGACTTCTTCGCAATCAGGCGCAAGCGTGTGGGCTCACTACTGAGGAGAGTGCGGGGCGGCGGCAATGGCCTCCTTAGGGTATTTTCAGAGCGACTTGACTGTCCCATAATAGTACTGGGCGGAAGTGGTCATTGGCAGGGCCAGATAGGATAAGAGATTGGACCTCTTACTGTGCAATAATTTTGGTTTTTCTTTTCTTGTATTTAA
The DNA here is from genome assembly GCA_947049275.1 of Epinotia bilunana. Lineage (NCBI taxonomy): Eukaryota > Metazoa > Arthropoda > Insecta > Lepidoptera > Tortricidae > Epinotia > Epinotia bilunana. Next base: position 623,156 of record OX346254.1, read on the forward strand.
AAATAGATACTAACATAGTTAATAAGTCTAAATTGTTACTAACATCCTATGGATCCGTGGTCCGAAATAAATGTTTTTATTTTATTTTATTAACCATGCAAACTTCCACCGAAAATTGATTTGAACGAGATCTAGTAAGTATTTTTTTTAATACTTCATAAATCGTAAACCGCAATTTACCTTTCATTCATCGGATAATGGCTGAAAGGAGAATAGATAGAATAAATAATGCATTAATTATCAAAATGCTGTAAAGTATTACGAAATATTATGCATTGTTCCGCTCAAGGCCGTGCGCCCGCGCAATCACCGACAACAAAACGACTTAAGAGATTGATTAATTGTGTTAAGCACTGTAAAGTAAAATATACCTAAGTAAATTCAGATTTCTTATAAGCTAGGGACAATACTTTGTTACCACATTCTCATCGTTCTCTCTCGACAGTCGGCTACACACAACAGAATAGAATAGAATATTATTTTAACAGTTTTATTGAGCAGTGATAAAAACTTTCTCCGCGGATATACGGATAAAAAAACCCCAAGCCCGGAAGTTTGTTTGGCTGCACCTGGTCCTCTAACAACGATTTGTCAACCAAGTAGATAATTATGTGTTCTCCTGATATGTTCATCACGAGATACCTACCTATTGAATGTTAATAACATATTTTGCAGTAAACTAGGTAGGTACAGGATACACAATATACACATCAAGTATAACGTGCCTGCTACAAATTCGTCACGACTTCGGTCTGAGTAGTTCTAGATACTCGTAAATTCAAGTTTAATTACTATCCGCCCCAAAAGCCGATTAATGGTCACTATCTCGGAATTAAAGGCTGGTTCATTGTTTTATAGTTAAACTTCTGAACTCGTTTAAATCGCAGCGCTATACAAACTTCCACCACCTTAAGGTATGATTTCCGGGATAAAACCGTCCTATGGCCTTTCCCGGGACTCAAATTATTTTTATACCTTTAATTTAAATCGGATCAGCGGTTTAAGCGTGAAGAGGTAGCAGACCACAGACAGACAGACACACTTTCGTATTTATAACATTAGTATGGATAAGCATTTTACTTTCCCATCCAGTCTTGAACGTTTTATAACATCCTGTACTCATGAAAACGGGCAAATTGAGAGCTATAATGTTAATGGCGGAAACAAACGACATGCTGAAAACGTTAGTAAATAAGTATAGTAATAACAAATGCAACCTATCAATCTCATAACTTTCATACTTTTTTCCGATGCAGGGGTCGCCGGCCTCTCTTCATTCACTTTCATTGCCACGCAAAACTCTGACCTTGGTCGGAAGTGCAACAGATTCAACGCACAACAAATTGTGGCGGTGGATTCTGTTGCTGATGAAAAATTGCGGTGATGGCTGGCATCTGGGGAATGACTACGTAGATTCATATTAATAATATAAGTATAACAACTAAAACCTTGCATACGGCTCCTTATTTTTTTACGGTCTACATAAATAATATAGTATCATTAATTTTAAAAGTACCTAGTCCGGTGGACACTCAAACTGATCGCGTAACAGGTACAATCACCCTATGCTAAGTAGAATTTTCACTCTCGTACAACTTTGATGATTGCTGGGTTGTAATGTGTGGTAGTGAAGATCTTAAACACAAAACAACAATTTGCGATATTGGTTGTGTTTTTAAAACTAACGTCAAGATAAAAATTCAACAATAGCTCATCAATTAACCTTAGTAGAAAGTTGATCACATCGTAGAAAGTAAAAATCACTCGCGTTATTCCCTTGCGATACGGTTCAGAATCGTCTGGCGAAACCTTTGACCTCCATGGGAACTGGTGACATGGCTGGCGCATGCGTTAAAGCGTTAATCGGAACGCGAAATCTTTGATTTTTAGAGTTCCGTGCGGAATGATACTCAAAACAGCTAAAGTTCGAAATGAGCGACGAAATTTTGCTTTAGGTTCAGAATAACAGTAGTGTTCCGGCCGAGCAAAGCTACGCGCCTTCACAGCGTTGCTAACACATATCGTCAGGCGCTTATATAATCTACGGCTGTCAAAATGACTTGCCGTCACTTGCAATCCGATCTTGTTACAACCAGCATGTTTTATTTAAATTAAATTGTCAAAGATACATGGAGTTTATTTGAAGCTCCCTTATGTCCGCTAAGACATAAATTGGTGGCCCATGAAAAATAAAATATACGTAAAATTATATAGAAGATACGAACACAGATTCGACAGTTCCGAGTGCATACTTCATCGCCAGTTGAAGAATAGATTGCTGGACCAGCTGAGGCAATAAGTAGTAAGACGTCTAAAATCACAAAGAAGACCAGTGAGGCATCAAAAGTTTCACACTTCGAGTGCAGTCTACGAAAAAGTTAAGTGCCTTGGATTCCTTTGTCCTTCCCAAATCAGAAAAAATACGTTAAATTATCTCAAAATAACATCTAATATCATTAAATTAAGCTTCCATTTGTTAGTTAAAGCAGTGATTTCCCGAAATACATTTAAATAATCATGTTTTAAGAACAAAGAAATACATCGCTGTATCTTTTGATTACAACTACCTACATTCCTACACGGAAAAAATATTAAGTTAAATTTGCGTAGTATTTTCGTAATTTCGTTAAGAATTGGTAAATATATTAGATTAAATTACTGTTAAATGCAATATATGTAATAAAAGTCGTTGTTTAGTACCGAAATTTGTAAGAAAAATATCGTTTTTTTTCGTAAATTTAGAGTTTGTTTTCACATTCATTTCAAAGCCGTAATATTTATTCCCAGTATTTTTCTATTGTGTTTACGCTGTTCTCACGTATCTTGCCGACTATTCCAGCGTATTGGCGGAGCGGCAAACCACGCTCGCACACAAGCGAAGGTATACGCAGGAGTATCATCAGCTGTTCTGCTGGAACCGGTATTTGGGGGAAGTGCAGTCCGTGAGGAGCGTGAGCCATTCATTTATCTCTTTAAATTAACGCATTTTAACGAAAGTAAATATAACACAACGAATTACAATGCCTGATTCAACTTTAAAAGAACTACTTACTATGCGTAGTTCCACAAAAGGCCAGATTACCAAATTTAAGAACTACATAATTACAATCACAAATAAAACACAGTTGACAAACGTGGAATTAGCCGAATTAACGCTTAAGCTTGGTAAACTGGAAGCATTATCGCTTAAATTCGACGATTTGCAAAACAACATCGAGGTTTTAAGTCCTGATAATATAGCTAATGAAATTGATGAGCGAGAAAAAATTGAGCACGAAATTATCATGAATATTGCAACTGCGAAAACCTTAGTTGAAAAATATAATCAAATCGACTCCGATTCCCATAGACGTGGGTCTATGATGGAGGCTCAATCCTTTTTCGAACAACAAGACTTGGGGTTCAAATTGCCTCAAATTCAAATTAGTAAATTTGATGGCTCATTCTTTCGCTGGCTAGAATTTCGCGATACATACGAAAATTTAATTCACAATAACAGTCGCATAAAACCAATTCATAAATTTCACTACCTACTTTCTTACCTTGAAGGTGACGCCGCCCGCATCGTATCAAATCTTGAAGTGTCATCGGCCAATTACGCTGAGGCCTGGAAGCTTCTCGGTGAGCGATATAATAACAAAAGATTGCTTGTCAATCATCACATTAGTGCATTGTTCAATATTCATGCGCTCACTCGAGAAACGGAAAAGGCTTTACGATTTTTGGTCGACCACGTTACAAAAAATTTGCGTGCATTGGCCAGTTTGGGCCAGCCCACAGACAAATGGGACATGTTGCTCATTTACATGCTAACGGCGAAATTAGACAGTCAAACGCTCACCAAATGGGAAGAATTTAGGAACACTCTTGATGATGTACCAACGCTAGAACAATTCAACAAATTCTTGTTAAATCGCGCGGATGTCCTAGAGGCTCTGAGCAGAAATAAATATGAAAATAGTACATCAAAATCGTTGCCTTCGACTTCTCGGCCAATGCTTTCAACACAAAACAACAATTATAATAAATATAGTGATAATAATTACAATAACAATAATTTTAATAAGCTTGATCGAATGTATACTAACTATCATAATAAAAATAATTCCAATAATCACAATCAAAAGCCTGAAAGAATTTCTTACACGAAATCCTTTGCAAGCATCAATCAAAATATGAATAATAATAATAAACCAATGATATATCAATGTGTAATTTGCAACGAAAATCATAAAATTTACGAATGTTCCTCGTTCAAGGCCAAATCCATTCCCGAAAGAATGGCTGATGTAAATAAATATAGACTATGCGCTAATTGTTTGAGGCAAGGTCACCCCACTAATGATTGTCGTATGGGGCCCTGCCGGGAGTGCAAGCAGAAGCACAACAGTCTTCTGCACGAGCCAGCGACTGGCAATAATGCTGGTATTATAACCCAAGCAGAGTCGTTGGTCAATTATTGTAATCAAAACAGTCAGGTGCTTTTATCAACAGCACTCATAGAAGTATCCAATCCTATAACACAAGAAAAGCAAAAGGTTCGCGCCCTACTCGATAGCGGCAGCCAGTCCACATTCTTAACAAAATCGCTAAAAGACAAGTTGTTACTAAAGTCAAACCCAATTGACACGCTAAATGTCATAGGTATTGGCAACAACTGTGTTAACAAAATTGATGAAAGTTGTATTGCGCAAATAAGTTCTCTTAATGGCCAATTCAATGCATTAGCGTCATGCTTAGTACTGAATGAACTAACAAGTGAGATCCCTAAAGCTCCTATAAATGTTCAAACACTAAAATTACCAAAAAATATTCAATTAGCAGATCCCGATTTCCACCAACCAGCTCCCATTGATGTGCTCATTGGGGCTGATTTGTTTTGGGACATCATAGGCAGTGAGCAACAGTCTCTTGGTCCCAACAATCCTAAATTACGAAATACAAAATTTGGGTGGTTGGTTTCCGGTCCAATGAATTCAAGTGCTACAAATAGCACAATTCATTGTAAGCATGCAATCATATCAGATGACTCAAATAACAATATAGAAATATTGCTAGAAAAATTTTGGGAGTTTGAAGAGCTTCCAAACAAAACAAAGTTGAACAAAAATGAATCAATTTGTGAAAAACATTTCTTAGAAAACACGTATCGCCTACCTACAGGTAGGTTCTGTGTTAAACTACCATTGCGTGATTCTCCTGATAAGCTCGGTGATACTTACTACTTAGCGAAAAAACGCCTTATGAATTTAGAAAGAAAATTCGTACGAAATCCCTCTCTTAAACAGGAATATTCCAATTTCATTCAAGAATATGCTCATCTTGGTCATCTTTCTGAATCAACTGCTATTAAACCTAAACCAGGGTACGTTCTTTGTCATCACGCTGTTTTCCGGGAGAAAAGTGAAAGCACCTCTCTCAGAGTTGTGTTCGATGGGTCGGCGCCTTCCTCCAGCGGCGTCGCCCTTAATGATATACTTATGGTTGGTCCAAACGTGCAAGACTCTCTTTTCGCCATTTTGATAAGAGCACGTCAATACAAATACCTTCTCGCTGGTGACATCGAGAAAATGTACAGAATGGTACAGGTTAATGAAGAAGACCGTAACTTGCAACTTATCTTATGGAGAGAAGACGAGTCTCAACCCATCAAAACGTTACGCTTAAATACGCTGACTTATGGCACAGCCAGTGCAAGTTATCTCAGTACACGTTGTCTAGTACAAATCGGAGAGGAGCAGGACGATGAATTAATCAAAACAATAATACAAAAAGATTTTTACGTCGATGATCTAATAACAGGAGCTAACACTGATAAAGAGCTACGGTACATACAAAAGTCGGTATCAGAAGCCCTCAGTGCTGGATGTTTCAATCTGCGAAAATATAAAAGTAACCTACCTTCATTGTTTCAAGATTCTGATATTAGCACTAAAGAAAAACTTACAATCAGCGAGTCGGCAAGCACCCTCGGAATGGGGTGGGATCCCTCCAGTGACAGCTTAAATTTCCCTGTAAAAGATCAAAATTCATGCGATAAAATTACTAAAAGGCATATTATGTCCAATTCATTTAAAATGTTTGATCCATTAGGCCTATTGAGTCCATGTATCATCCAACCTAAAACGCTCCTACAAAAATTATGGAAACAAAAATTAGACTGGGATGAACCAGTCCCAAATGATATTAAACATGAATGGGAGAAATATACAAAAAACTTACCAGTTCTTCAACAACTGCATATTCGTAGACCGGTTCTCTGTGATTTACCTACATATATAGAAATCCATTCTTTCAGTGATGCATCTCCAGCCGCGTTCGGAGCTTGCATTTATGTTAGATCTATAGATGCCAATGGTGTAGTATCTGTAAATTTATTATGTGCTAAATCAAAAGTCTCACCTCTAAAGGCAACTACAATTCCGCGCCTTGAGCTTGCCGCTGCCCTGCTGGCCGCCAGGCTGTGCAAGGTTGTCACAGACGCCCTTAGGTACAAGCCTGATCGTATGGTTCATTGGTGTGACTCAATGATAGTCATCGCGTGGCTGAATAAAGACTGTTCAAACTTAAAAACATTTGTAGCTAACCGTGTCAGTGAGATTCTAGAAACCACTACCCCATCATCATGGCGTTACGTGCCCACATCAGTAAACCCTGCTGATCTCATTTCTAGGGGCGTGGATGCCACTCAGTTAGTGTCGTTTGAGCTCTGGTGGACAGGTCCTGAGTTTCTAACTAAAAATGAGTCTGAATGGCCGATAGCTCCACAAAAATATAATTGTGATCAAGTACCTGAAATAAAAGCAAATGTAAGTTCTAATAGTACTGAGTCTACGTCTATAGTTAACTTTGAAAATCATTCGAAATTAAATAGATTAATAAGATGTTTCTCATATGTAAAAAGATTTATACATAATATAAAAAATTCAAAAACTAAAATCAACGGAAAATTAACATTAGATGAACTTAACGATTCATTTCATGCACTTTGCACAATAGCTCAAGTTGAAACATTCCCGAATGAATATAACACGCTTGTCAAAAATAAATCGTTAAGCTCAAAGTGTAAAATCTTACCTTTATCACCATTTATGCAGGAAGACTTGATTAGAGTAGGAGGCCGGATCAGTGCTGCAGAATGCGCTTATGAGAAAAGGCATCCTATTCTTTTACATTCTGCTCATCACTTTACGAAGCTTTTCTTCGAACGAGAGCATATCAAAACATTACACTCCGGTCCCCAAGCACTCTTAGCCTCAGTCAAAGAGACTATATGGCCTATAAACGGTAGGCACTTAGCCAGACGCACTGTTGACAAATGCGTGCGTTGCAGACGCGCCCGTGGGAAGACACTCTGTCCTAAAATGGGTGATCTACCGCCACAGCGTATAAATCCCGGCTATCCCTTTTTGTCTGTTGGGCTGGACTTTGCTGGTGCTTTTAATATTTTGAATAGAAGGGGACGAGGTAGCAGGCTAATAAAATGCTACTTATGTCTCTTCGTCTGTTTACGGTATAAATGTATACATCTCGAGGCTGTCAGTGACCTATCTAAGGAAGCCTTCATTATGACACTGAAAAGGTTTATTGCGCGTAGAGGTAAACCGCTCGAAATCTTCTGTGATAACGGGCGTAACTTTGTAGCTGCCGCGAAGGAAATAGGTCAATTCCTTAAATCAAACACTGAACCTCTATCTGAGTTTGCAGATCAAGAAGGCGTTAAATTCGTATTTTCACCAACTTACGCTCCTCACTTCGGCGGCATATGGGAAGCCGGAGTAAAATCTGCAAAATACCATATAAAACGCGTAATGGGACAAAGTCATTTAACCTTCGAGGAAATTTCTACTTTATTCTCTCAAGTGGAAGCAATATTAAACAGTCGTCCCTTGTATCCGTTGTCCTCCTCACCCAACGACTTTCTTTCCCTATCCCCAGGGCACTTCCTGATTGGAAGACCTTTGACTGCACTCCCATCGCCTGTTCTGGAGAACCGCAGTGAAAGCGGCTTACAACGATATGAGCGCCTCGAAAAAATCCAACAACACTTTTGGAATCGCTGGCAAAAGGAGTATATATCAGAACTACAGCAGCGAAGCAAATGGAGGACTAGTACAGCAAAACTAAAAGTGGGTGACTTGGTGATCATCCACGAAGAATACGTACCACCATTGAAATGGCGACTTGGACGCGTCGCTCGTCTATTCCCAGGTCCAGATGGAATTTCAAGAGTGGCTGACATCAATACCATAAGAGGATGCATACGGCGACCCCTTGTTCGACTCTGCCCTCTACCTACAACTGAAAGTTGAAAGATGGTCTTTCAACGAGGCGGGAATATGTTCCGGCCGAGCAAAGCTACGCGCCTTCACAGCGTTGCTAACACATATCGTCAGGCGCTTATATAATCTACGGCTGTCAAAATGACTTGCCGTCACTTGCAATCCGATCTTGTTACAACCAGCATGTTTTATTTAAATTAAATTGTCAAAGATACATGGAGTTTATTTGAAGCTCCCTTATGTCCGCTAAGACAAGTAGAGTTACCTAAATCACAGAATAGATAATAGTACCCTAAATGTCACCATTGCAACATCTTTTATGAAATAATGTCTACATAACGATTGTTATTAAGATATTATGCGTCTGTTATGTTAAAGACATGCACTAATAAATGATTACAAGAACCTCAGTTCCTTATCTTCGTAATCTATTAGCAAATAGACTCTAGTACAGAACCGTGACTGCAGTGCCCCTCGCGATTGGCCGCTTGTATAGATACCTAATTAAGTTTTGTTTTGACAGACGGCCGTATTTATGATTTCTCTTCGCAACACGCTCTGAATGCCTTGCTCCACATTTATTCTAATTCAATCTGAGTTCAGGCATCGTTGTCTATTTTGCCGTAAATAATTTGACTTACCTTCTTTAATTATTTATTTTCTTAGATCCTAATCTAAGAAGAACATTCTATTCATCGTCTTATTATTTCTTATATTATTAGTCTTTAATTGCTTGAATTCCAACTTCAGCAGTTCTTTTACATTACATTTGACTGATATTTTTATGAAGACTATACTAAGAAAAACAAAGAAACTAGTACCACTATCTAAGAAAAGGTATTGTTGTAGAACCTTTTCAACAAAGACCAAGGCAGCTCCTGTTTTTTTTTAATAATTTTAGGTATCCCTATTTGAAACTGCTCCTCAATTTCAACTATACTTGTGTGTGTTACCGCCTGAGAAGTACACATCAGACTAACTACTTATATTTATCTATTACTGTCGAAACGGCCTAATATACATCGTCAGAAAGTACGAAGTTTTTTGTCTGTCCTTTCCAAGTTTGAGTATGTTCACTTCACTGCGGTTGAACTACATACATGATATTGCAGAAAGCTTAAAATAATAAAGAAATTCAACAATAATTCACTCGAAGGTTACAAGCTACTACACAGCGAATAAGACATTTTAACAATGCAATGCAACCAAGCAACAAAACTAGTCAATACTTTGTCCTGCCAATAATGGACAGTACAATCACATGGGCACCAATCCTCCAATGCAATGTGGTTTTCTTTGCGAGAATTTTATTTGGGCTTACAAGTTGATTACAGATGTGTTCTTGTATTGTTTCGTTATGTACCGTTTCACCTACCATTCAATCATAATTCACCATTTTACTGATCAGCGTTAATTGACTCGTGTGCAGCAACCGTCCCGACGACGTAGCATGCCGTTTGTCATTACGCAGGTAAGTTGACAATGTCTAAGTTTACAAAAATAAATGTAGGGTTATTTTTATAAGAATTAAGCACTATGCGTTTAACCAGTGGCAGTTAAACCCTGCTGGGTTTTGTCCGCTGCCTGGCCGTGTATTGTGTAATAATGATAAGTATAAATAAATAAAAATAAAAAAGTAAATTGTAATTATAATTTTAAATGTTCTAAATAAAATAAGTGAAATCGTAATTTCTTCTGAGAATAACCTAAAAAAATCTTTAACCATAAAACTGAGCTTCAAAGAGTTACTCCATATCAGTCACAAACCCAATTTAATCAACGCATCCATCATTTCACCACTCCCCACTTTCATCGCCAATACCAATTTGACGGATATTTAAACATGGCATCACCCCATCGCCGCACGCGCTCCTCGCCCACACCAACACCAACCCACCGTTGCACCTGTCAGTCAACAGTCATTCATCTACTTTATTCAAGTTAAAGAAATCATCTACAATCAATGTAACTTGTAAAACGTAGGTACATTGATTGCAGATGTAAACCTTTTGTTAGATAGTAAGTAATAAGATTAACATTTGAATTACAATATAATCAAGTTGGAGCATTATAAAAGTAAAGGTGCTTTTGGAAGATGAATCGTCGAATGAAGGATGCGCAAGCAAGAGTGCAACTTACCACCAACAATAATAATCTGATTTGTAAGTTTCATCTATATTCATATGTATGTGTATGTATGTATTAATAGGTACTTATACATATTGTTATATCATATTATTTTGTATCATATTCTACTATATTCTTATTCATCCCATCTTTAGACATGTTAAAGAGTTTTTTGTTTTTAAATTAAGTTGCACTGCCCACATTTTATCTGCTTTGCCATAAGTTTGACTGGTAGAGAATGCTTTATAGCATTAAGTCCGCCTTTTGTACCATGAGATATTCTTTTGTACAATAAAGATTAAATAAATAAATAAATACACTTGTAAACTAGTCAAGATGAAATAAACTACGATAATCGAAAGCACTTCGTCATCATTTGGCCTCTCTTCGAGGACGACACCCGCGATCCTGAGGTAGTCTTCTGCAGAAGTGAGCTGCGATCTTTTAAGCACTTATTATTATTATTATTTACATTACATTTACTTTATTACATTAACTACAAGCTAGAAAAACAGCATGATTCTAATATTGCATCACTCAGGGACAATGTCCCAGGCATGAGTTAGATTCCCAAATCATTCAATTGAGATAGTTTACGTCTGTTGATACCGTCATTTGGCAAAATTTTGCAATTTGCCAATGTGATCACATTGGCAAACGTTTGGATCACGTTTCCATGACGAAATGCCTTATTATGATGGCTTTCTCTTTAATGGCCCACCAAATATGGACGAGACGAGCTGGGGATAGTTTCGCGTTCGTGTCGTCCCTGTGAATAACATATGGGTAACGTTCTGACAAGCTGAGTATGTAATTGTGGGAGCGAGCGAGAGAGTGTTTTATCCACATAAACATAAGCAATAGAAAAGTTAGAGAGGAACCGCAGGCCGAACAATACCGGCATCACGACAGCAATCCACGATTGGCCCGGTTGCACCTTTTGTACCGGGACAAAATTCCTCTCATAATTAAGCAAATTACAAGGGCTTGTAGCCTCTACATTAAGCAGATTTAATTATAAACCCACATATAACAGAGGTCTTACTTCGTGTAATAATCCATACTAGTACTATTATAAATGCGAATGTGTGGTTGGTCTGTCTGTCTGTCTGTTACCTATTCACGCTTAAACCGCTGAACGGATTTATTTATTTAATCTTTATTGCACAAAAGAACAACTTATCGTACAAAAGGCGGACTTAATGCCGTAAGCATTCTCTACCAGTCAATTTAGATAAAATTTGGTTCAGAGATAAGACATTGAGTCCAGAGGAAGGACAAGGTATAGTTTTTTTCCCCGGAAATCATCCCCTAAGGGGGTAAAATGGGGGGGGGGGAGCTTGAATGGAGCTAGGATATTCCACGGGGACGGAGTCGCGGGCAGAAGCGACTGTAATATAACATGTCACCCACACCTTTAGGTACTTCCAATACGAGTACAGTAAGCCGCAATCAAGAATTTAAATTGACCTGCTCCAAAAGATACGTAACTTAAAACTATGTTTACCGTTGTTGACTTTATTCGTCACGGAGAAATCACAATTCATTCATTGTATCAACAGTCATTTTTAAATGACAATCATTAAACCGGAAACATACAATTTTATTGCCAACAATGCCCCGAGCACCTGCTGCGTGTATTCGGCAAGTTAAAGGTTATCTAAGCGAAAGTGAACAATACAGGAACCTGTAAAATATGGCGACTATAAAATTCGCTTTTCGTCGTGACTGGTTCTTTTCGCTTTCACCCAAACCCGTCCGGCGGCCGAGAGCCTTCCTGACTTTTTCGCTTACATTTTTCTCCGTAATAAGCGCCATATCGAGAAGTCGATTCTTACGGCTAAATTACGAAAGACATGTATTAATTGAGCAAGTGTTACATAAGTTAATGTAACCTGCAGTAAACAGTTGAAACATGAATCTAAGCAGGCAGTTGTTAATTAATTTAGTCTTTCCTTTGCTTGATCTAGTTTTTCGAATGAGTAGATTACTTCTTTGAGTCAGCTTGGTTGCAACGGTTCATATAGTTTACCCGTATAGAAGTTGCCTTTAGAATTGTTAGCATCTCGACATGTTGAGAAGCTCATGAGACATATATTGAAGAGGTTTAAGTTAACTAATAAGTTATGTAGAGTTAAACCAGATGCACAATAAACCCCCCTCCACTAACCGACGTGTTAGAAAAGTGTTTTTTTATAACAGTTTAGAAATCGTATGTTTGAAATAAAATGTTTATAGCAGCATTTCAGAAACTGTTTGTAACTGTGTTGTCTCGCACATTGTAGCAACACCGTGCTCTCCGTGTTCACTAAATATTACTAGTACACTATACTCATGAATAGAACACGGATGGAATGATAAAGTCTGTTGATGATGAAAATGATGCTTGGTTTAAACATTCGAGACGGTTTACAAACAATAGTAACCCGCATTCCGCAACAATTCTTTCGTATACAAATACAAAAGACAGATGTGTGTAAACGAACATTAGTGTGTATAATGTCTCATTGTATAAATTGTATAAGGGGTTACAAAATGTGTAAGTACTTACTACCTATGTAACCGCAAACAAAATAAAGGTGCATTACAAATAAATGGTGAGGTATGGCACAGCGAAATGTCATTCCGCTCGAATTTGGAGCAGCCCAACTGGGGAAGTACACAGCCATAATATCACTACTATTTGCTCTGTAGTAGTGTTGTGTTCCTGGTGGTGAGCAAGGTCGCCAGAGCTCCCGAGGAAGCGTTGTGTTGAGAGCGAGGGAATTAGTTCCTTCAGCTGTAGACACGGCGAATCCTCAAACATATCAAGGGTCGCCAACGCCCATGTTACTCCTTTGGAGTTGCATTCGTCTATAGGCTGCGGTGTCCGCTTACCATCAGGCGGTCCGTACGCTTGTTTGCCACCGTCGTTGTACTAAAAAAAATAGCTACAGCAAAACACACTTACTCAACTTTGCCGTATGATGCGAAAATGCTTTACCAATGGTAAATTAGCTACACCTGTAAATGATCTGTTCCGACGCTCTATCGCCATTCCAGCTTTTCCCACTGTTTTGAAGGTTAATGAAGCTCTTTAAACATAGTTACCGAGTTTAATGTCCTATTATGTAACACGCGCGGGTCGTAGCCCTCGTGAACTTGAATCCGTTGAGCAACCAATTGCTGAAATGATTACTAGATGCTTGGGTAATGTTTAATTAGCTTGTTTATGAATGTAATTCTTAAACAGAGGCCATTGCAATGTAGCGTTAATGCGTGTTTTACCAACCAACATTGTTTGGTAAGTTTTTTTAAGAACGAAATTCTGTTCTATTAAGAGTCCGCAGTAAGCTCGATTCTCCATACAAACGTAGTTACGCTCTCATTTTAAAACTAAGTGTTGGATTTGTAATGACATGAGGTATATCTATGTCTGTTATTAGTTTATGTAGCTTCAGATACCATAGTAAAAAAAAACAGCTAATTTAAGTGTTTCATACAAAACTTGTTTTTGCTGTATTTCGTTTGTTTTATAAACTGGAACCATATAAACTCATTACAGACATGTTATTGTATATGCAGTTTCGTCGCAAATGTCGCAATCCAACAGGTAGTTTTAAAATGAGAGCGTAACTACGTGTGTATGGGAAGGTGAAATTCGGCCGAGCTTACTGCGGACTCTTAAATAAGCGAGTGGTAAAAGGCACATTTTTTTTTCTTTTTGTATTTAATACCAACAGACCTCTAACCCGGTAGAAAAGGTTAGAGTTAGAGGTGTCCCTGGAAATCGTGCCTATGGCCTCAATCCAGAGGATGCGTAACATAGTAAAAACTGGAGGTAAAAAGTTCTTTTGTAATAAATAAAGTATCACCTTGTTTAGGTATTAACATATACGTTAATACCTAAACAAGGTGCTGCTTTTTACCTCTCAAACATCTAGAATGGTAAAGGAAATCATCAAGCGAAGTTGATAAAGAAAGTAAACTTATTTATTCGCATTTACTCGTAACATATTGACTTCTCAGTATCGGATTGGAATCATTCACATATATAGACAAAGATCCCGGCCATAACGACTTCCCTAGAAAGTGAAACGTCCAGGCGCCCGCATCGTACAGACACACACACTGACACGTGCTCACATACTTGGGTGGACCCGGCTCTCTTTCCGGTAAAAGTGGTAAATATATGTTAGTGGGCTTTGGATGCAGCGGTAGTGGGTGCCATTTGCATACCGAGATTACTGTTAGCAGCTAAAGTTTTCTGAAGGAATGCTTCGAGTCTTTCATTCCAACAAAAAGCACGGCCTTTGGCCTCGCTTATTGCCTCGCCACTCACCTACGGGACTACCTTGCCTCGCCACTCACCTATACACGGGATAGTATATGTGTCCGTGAGGGCTCGCTTGCCTCGCCGCTCATCTTCGGTACTTTGGCCATAGGTTTCGCTTGCAAGACACCTAGGGATTGTATGTGTTCGTGGGGGCCTGCCTTGGGGTCTTCGTCCTTCGAGCTCGCCTAGGGAGCGCTCTCTAAAAGCATGCCTTCGGCTTCACTTACCGCCCCTTTTACCTTCGGGAATTTGGGCCTCTGCAGGTTTCGCTTGGAAGACACTCGAAAATAATGAGTGTCCGTAGGGGCTCGCATTGAGAACGCTCTCTAAAGGGATGCTTTGAGCCTTTCATTCCAACGTAAAGCTCGGCCTTTGGCCTCGCTGCCACCTGGGGATAGTAGGCCTTCAGCCCCCGAGCGCTCTCTTAAGGCTTGATTTGAACCTTTCACTGTTACGAAAAGCTCGACCTTCAGCCTCGCTTGCCTGGCCGCTCACCTTCGTGACTTGGTCTCCAGTTCATGGCTTGCCTCCCTTGAGGAATTCGGTCTTCATCAGGTTTCGCTTGCAAGTTCCTCGGAGATAACGAATATCCATGGGGGCTCGGCCTCGGGCGTCAGGCCCTCGGGCTCGCATTGACACCGCTCTCTGAATTGGATTAGACCTTTAATTCCAATGAAAAGCTCGGCCGAACGCTCACCTTCGGGGCTTTGGCCTCAGTCTCGCTTGCAAGACACCTGAGGATAGTGAGTGTCCGTCGGGCTCACCCTAGGGCCTTCGTACCTGGAGCTTGCATAGGGAGCGCTCTCTTAAAGGATACTTTGGGCATCTATATAATATTATTGAACAGTTTATGAGGGTGTTCATTTAGATTCAAAGTGAACTGTTACACGCATACCGCATAGTCTATGTACTTAAATGAAATCTTAATTTTCAGTCAAATGTATTATTAAACATAAGAATATCATGTACTTTAACCATAATTTATGCGCGTACGAAGTCGCGGGCAGAAGGTAATAAATAATATTATATCAACTGAGGTATGTACTACTACAGACATCTAGTGTCCAGTAGAAGAAGTTTGTACCATCAATTAGCGCAGCGTTCATTGAGCGTTATTCACCGAAAAGTCAAACAAAGTTGTACTTTATAAAAAAAAAACGGGCAAATGAGAGTCTGACTCGCGCGCCGAGGGTTCCGTACAAACTTTCATACACAATATACCCGTCACGACCCTGCATTATTTAGAACCAATTTCGATCATTCTTTTTTTATTTGAAAGAAGGCACTTTCAGAATACTTTCATACATATTTAAAGAATGAATGGGCATTTTTAATAAATCGTGTACCCAATTAGCGTGAGTTGTTAAATAAAAAATAACTCAGTGTCACTTTTGTGACGAAAATTAAGTGTTCAGTTTGTATAAAAAAAACTTTTTTGAATGAATTGCATAAACACGTTATTTAAATGTGAAACAAGTTAATTTTCGCATAATTTGAATGCGTAATTGTCGTCACAAAACTGACACTAAGTTAATTTTTATTTAACAACTCACGCTAATTGTGTACACGATTTATTGAAAATGCTCGAATATCAAACACAAAAGTGTTAAATTGTAATTTAACAATGTTACAATGTTAGTTTAAAAATGTTTTTTTGTAAAATAAAAAAATACGCTAGATAGAGGTTAAATTATAACTTTCCGGTGATATTTACATTAATCTCAATCTTTTATATTTATTTCAAACTTTTCGCTCGGTAATCTCTCTAATCGGAGCTAAGGGGGGGAATGGTATTTTTTTCAACCATTTCCTTTATAAATCAAAATTTTACCACTGTAAACGAAAAACTGTTTTATAATATCCAACTTGACCTACTACCTAAACTTTGAATTTTTTCCCCCCACTTATCCGTAATTTTAGATGGATATTAAAAATATATATTTAAATTTTTCATGTTCCATACACGTGGAATAACTTTCTTTAAAACTATTCCAAATTTCAAATGGATAACATTAGTAATTCCTGAGATATTTAACTTTGTGACAGACAGACAGACGGACAGAGTCGCACCATAAGGGTTCCGTTTTTACCTTATTGGTCCGGAACCCTAAAAAAATGCACATATCTTAGCCTATAAGTTAGTGTACGTCGCTATTGTGTACGTACGTAGGCAGCTTTGCACAGTAGCAGATTTTTCGTTCACACATAGCTTTGATTACTTAATTCCAGCCCTGTAAATATTTCGCGACGGTGTTGGTAGCCTAACATGAGCTAATTGTCATGTTCTTTTACGTTAGATACCGGGTAACTGATTATATGTATAACGCTATCTAACATTGATGCCATACAATGAAATAATGCTATGGTTAAGACCTTTCAAACGAGATGTCTCAACTGTATACACTCTGGGTACAAAATGGCCATTCTCCTTTGTCAAATTTTTCAAATTCTGGCGCAAGACACATGGTAAGCCCACAATTAGCAGAAAGCGCGTAGTAAAGATTATTATTACGAGATTCTTTAATAGTATTTACAGAACTGACTTTTCCACTTGCTTTTCTACTACTTATTATTTACCTACTTTTCCTCGCACCTGCATGGGTAACTGGCTTGGCACGGCCGCACGCGTTACTTACTGAGAGACGCAGTTAACCAGGCAACCACGCACGTAAAGATAAATATAATATCGAAAGTTTATACTCGACTAACTGGTTTAAAAATAAAAGATGCTCATTCAAAAGCACGATGGTAACCATAGATAACCTAGCATATCCGCCATCTTCAGCGACTCCTTGCTGCATAAATAACTAGAACGTTTACTTTTACCGCCACTTCCACTTAAAAACAAACCAGCTGTATATGGTAACAGTCTTCTTAAACCTGACCTATTACGGGCCCCTTTATCCATATCACCTATGGCATAGGGTTGACTTTTCAGCGTCACATCTGTAGTCAAAAGTTTGCGACGAGCGTTTATAGAGTTAGCTGTAGGCCACGTAAATGTTACTTTGTCACTTAATTCCTTCCTGGTATGAGATAATATTTTTCGTAACATGCGTGTAGAAATTGAGCAGTAAGTAAATGAGCATTGAATCACAACGTTTATGGAGTGATTGAAATGGTGTGGTCACACTAGAGCTTAGCAAACTAGTTTTCTATTCGATTTTGTGTTTTATTTTGCGACTAAGTATAAATCTTCTTTTCACGCCACTGTTCGGAAATGTGGCAATAGATGGATAAAAGCCAAAACCAAGATAAAACCAAGCTGGAAAGTACGCAATAGCTGTAGCACCTGAACCACCACTCCTACAATGTTTCATTGTAGGAGTGGTTGTTATTGTTGGACAGTGAACAGCGATTCCCCAATCACAGCTCCCCGCGGCCGCGATAAAGTGTTTCATATTATAATCTTTAATTAGATACTTAATTTTCACTTATAATTATAATTATTTGCAATTTCCTCGCAGTAGGCATGAAAAGCACTATGTAATGTCTCGGCCAAAAGTGCAATAGATCCTCACCTGGCGGCTCGGACCTCGAACCCACTCGTCCATCTCTCTCTCTCGCGTCGGAGGACCGCTTCAGTCGCCCGACGGTCCCCCGACGCTCCCTCGACGCGACGACGCTAGCACTAAATATTTGAACTTACATAATATATGCGACGATAATAATTAATTTATTAATTACATCTACTTGGAAAGGAAATGTTTAAGTAATGTTTTTATAATAAAAAAACTATGTTGTATTCAAGACAAATAATGGTAAGATGCCAAGCGCACTATTAAGTCTTTGAAAATTCATATAAGTTGATTGTGCAGAAATGCTCAAAAGAGAGAGCGATTTCACGAAAAATACTGATTTTCATCACTGTACTTTACAGTTCGTACAACTTAAATATTATTGCGTTATGGAACGAAAAACGCAGTAAGTTCCTCAAGCTGGACAGGTATTTTTATTAGACTTCTAAAATGACCTGAATGAGGCAGACGATGACTAGCTTTGTGCTCAATGCTTACTACCGCGATCATCATCGGTAGCCTAGATATGTAACGTCCCAGTCACGGACAAAGCCTCTTCCCGGACACAAGAGGACCTATATTCCCCACGCTAGCTCAAATAGGATTCTGGGTTTTATATAGATAGTTTTAATTTCTTTAGAAATGTGAAGTTTTCTCAGGTGGCTTCCTCTACAAATACCACATTACGTACTGTGGCTATACTTTTAGGATGTACATTTTTTCTTTAATGGCGAGTAGCATGATAAGAAACAATGTCTCTACTGACGGACATAATTAAGTGTATCTTGTATACCTATATGGGAAATAGTTATAAGAATAGAAAAGAGAAAGCACCATCTTACGATTACAGACCAATCAACGTTAAATATGGCACCGGCAACTGTCATCCCGTAGAAACTTGTCAAACTACAGACGGTTTGGTGCAACTCAATCTAAGTGTTTCGAAAAAATATTACGTGTTAATATAGAAAAGAAAACCAATGTCCGTTTACAAAGAACGTTGATATTACAACGCTCTACTTACCAACGAGAATCACTACGCTTGGATACACGCGTACTCTGTAAACGCTGATTTTTCGACAAGCCACCAACTCAACTTTATTACTACCGGATAGAATTCAATTACGCTTGATTCTAATTTAACTTTAGTCTTTTTCACTAAGGTGTCAATTGAGTTAATGGTCAAGCAAAAGTGTATGATATACTAACGAGACAAGTTCTAATTTGGTTTGTCTCGGACCTCGATCTCAAATAACGTATCATTATTTACACGACTTCAGTTGGAACCTATGTGCTGGTTTTTAATGCCTTGACTTTTACTTCAACTGTGAAGTTGATTTTATTGATATTTTTTACCACACATTGCGTATTATTACAAATGTAAAGAAAGGTGTTGCATTGTTTATTAATTCTTGTTATTTTTGTTTTCAGGTACTTATGGAAATATCTTCAATAAACTAAAAGGAATTGTACGTACAGTACAAGGTATCGGTTTGTCTACTTACCAATAGTGAAATAATTTAATTTACTTACTATATCTATCAATTATATTCATAAATAAAGAATATGGTTGTGTAGGTATTATATTGAAGTTGTATGTTCACCAGTGTTCAGGATAAAATTCGGACTGTAATTACAATCATAATGTAGGTCATTTTTACTTGTTTACTTAGCAATATTCATTTAGTTACTAAGTATTTCAATCGATAAAATGGTATATTTTGTTACATTGCTTAGAAATCACCATAATGTTGGTTCAACGGAAAAAGGTTAGGGAGT
Organism: Epinotia bilunana; assembly: GCA_947049275.1. Classification (NCBI taxonomy): domain Eukaryota; kingdom Metazoa; phylum Arthropoda; class Insecta; order Lepidoptera; family Tortricidae; genus Epinotia; species Epinotia bilunana. Next base: position 643,177 of record OX346254.1, read on the forward strand.
TTAAGTCATCCTAAAATCCGGACCCGTATTCTGAATACAAATAGCGTAGTACAAACAGTAGACGAAACGTTGGAGTAAAGAAAAATATAAGCTTAATCTTGAACGATTTCCCCAGCGGTCAGCCAAGACTTTGGCGGTCCAACGTCCGTTCACTAAGTAATGTCGACCGCAGCCGATCGCCAGATAAGTCACGTTTAGCTAAATACCGCCTCTAATCGAGAAAGCTGTTCCGGTTAACTGGGCCAGCAATCTATTAGCTTATTGACTTAGCAGGTGCATAGAGGGCGGGTATTCACCTTCCTTGAGCGAGAAAAATGGAGAGGGAAATACGGAAGATCCCGAGAAAACACTTGCAACGCAAAGTTAATGCTCCAATTGTATACACCAAAGTCCAAAATGTCTGTTCCTGAATTCCGATCTTAGCATTATAGTTGCTGGTTTGTAGTCGGGAGCCCATTTTCCGGTATTTTCTCTTTCACTTCGCACGATCTTTGGCATCGGCTGTTGTGAGTTAGTTTACACGTTGATATGTATAAAAGTAAATGTTAAATACGACCAGGTGCGTCAGTTCTAAGAATATCCTTCGAGATCCAACATAACTCGTTATAGGTACCATGCTACGTTTCCAACGCCGTACGGCAGGCGCGCGAACCCGATGTTGCCCAACTCTCGAATGCGTGGCTGATGCAAGCCGTCGGCGCAACTGTGTCCGATATCCATCCACGCATGTACAGGGCTCGATTTACATGGAATCACTTTCAGTGGGAATTTATAATATTGTATAATCTTTATTCAAGATGCAAACAAACATATCTTTGGTTGATTGAAGACATAGAACATACTGAAATTCGCATTAAACACTCATTATGTGGTTTTTCTATTTAGGCGCATCGCATATACTTTAAGGTAGGAACGACTGCAAATATATCTCAAAATCAGTCTGCGAATGACCCTGCGAGAAATCTGGGTCAGAGCCTTCCGAGGTCGTTTTAAAATATGGCATACTTTATTTATTTGAAAACACAAAACATCACATATGTATATCCATTACGACGTGCTTTGGCCCTCTCAGGCATCAAACAATACGCTATTGTTAATCTAAATAACTCACAATGCTTCAAACCAAGCAAGGCGCGGTGATCGCCGTGCAGCTATGCGATTCACAACTGATCTAGACTGGTCTCACTCACCCCTAGTATGTTTACCAAGAGATTTGAAACAACTATTCGTGCCCAGAAGTCGGACTTGCACTGGTTCTCCTGAAGTAAGTTGTCGATAAGCTTAGTGAATACGGCCCAGCTCTGAATCGTAAACCTAGATCCCGGGTCGCCGGTTCCCCGTGACAGAACAATGGGAGTCAATTAGACAGACCATTTAACAAGTGTCTTACCTACATTCTAGATTTTACGCAGATTGTAAAGAGGTCTTCGTGTTACAGTGCGTTTTTCGTTTTATGCTTGGTAGTTTTGAGTTCTATCCGGTTTTATATATCCTTGTTTTATGCACCTATTGCATAGTTGCATACGCTATGCTGAAATAGTAAACTGAAAACGAAATACTACCCGACAAACATTAGAGTTAACAGCAACGAGTTAATGCAACATCTGGCACCTAGCCCATCCCTCCGTCTGAAACCTGAAACAAACACTGTCTATTTAATCTCGATGAGAGACTAAGAAATCGGCCCCGGTTTCCGCACCGTGCTACTGCTGCCCTCATACCTTCACGTTCGGTACCCCATTACCATGCTACCATATTGGTACATGTTGGTGTGGACATGACATGGAATTCGCAAGGAACTGCCCTTTTAAAGTATCGCTTAGTAAGATTCAGGTGCGCATTAGGGTATAAGAGTAATATACTACTTAGTTGAGATATTTATGTTGCCTAAGATTCTATGGTCGGTGGTAAAAAAATATTTGCTACTGGAGGATTCACCGACTTAAAACTTTAGGACCTTATTTCGGTCATACTCGTATAGACATTCAATGCAGACATTAAACTTTCGTAAGGGAAAGTTATTGGAACTTAATTTCTGGTTGGCAATTACAATATGGGCACGCAGCGCTCTTAGCGTAGCTTTGGCCCGTATACGTATCCAAGTTGTATTCTCTCGGTCATGATCATGACGTGTCATTAACTGTGGAAGAGGAAAATGAAATTAGCCCTGAAGTCCTTATATTTACCAGCATTGTTCCGGAGCTTTTGTGTTGATTTACCCTCACTACAAAAAATGATTCAAAAGAGTAATTACAGATTACAGAGCCAACATGTTTGCATACCGACTGTGCACAATACCGCTGTTGTACAAACAAACCAGAGCGGGCGTAGTGACTGGCTAACCGAGTTATTTCCGATAATTCAACATTCATACAATAATCATTTGACAGCCAGTACTTGAAGTGCCAGGACCGCAATATAACTTTGTTACTGTCAATTACGTGGTACATACAGAAAAGATTAGAATTTTCCAGTAAAAAAATCGATCTCCACATTTTTGTACAGGCCTCGACTATTCCGGGATCCGTTTATGCAACAAGAAATTTACCTTTTTTACATTACTTTCTGGAAACAAGAGAGACTTAAGTACCGCCTCGATTAAATGAAATACACGGGTGATCAGCGTATTACGTAATGAGGGTAATAACTACATGGTAGTCCATAATTAGCTAGAACAAGACTTTCAAGTAAATTTTGTCATCTTCGAATTTTTGCTTAATAGTAAGCAATCTCTCTTCGATAATTCAAAAGTTTTAGGGAAAAGAGAGTGACGCGACGTACGTGACTTGTAGGTACATCGGATCGTGTTTATTCGAAGTTAAGATACTGTTTCGTAGACTGGTGGTGTCCGACGATTGAGGTGTAAAGAAAGCGTTTGTTCGGCTCGGGTGTCGGTGATTGTGCGCAGGAAGTCTGCTGTAACCTAACACAGACGAGACGTTAATCTCACTTCCTATTTTCTAAAAAAGTCTGTTTTACATTGCGGTGCCTAAGATGTCTACATAGTGGTTAGCGTGGAAGAGTTTATTTAATTACCTCAACAACGACAGTATCCTCAGACTACCATGCGTAGGATGTCAGTTGCCTTGGTGACTCGCTAATGTCGGCCATCGGCTTGATGTGCCGATTAGATGTGCATTACCTTTAGAGGTATACATCGATAAAGATAGAATAGTCAACTAAATATACATGGCTCGTCGTACGCCGTGTACTATGCCGTGTACACGGCGAATCCTCAAAAATATCAGGGGTCGGCAACGCCCTTGTTACTCCTTTGGAGTTGCATGCGTCTATAGGCTGCGGTGTCCGCTTACCATCAGGCGGGCCGAACGCATGCTTGCCACCGTCGTTGTATTAAAAAAAAACTATACGGCTATTCCTAAGTTTTCTCCGTATTAATGTGCAAACGAAATCATAACTTTTTCTAGTGTGTTCTTTATGTGTGTTGCAATTTTCTACTGCGTTTATGTGAAACTTGTGGCTATAGCCAAATTATACGTAATTTATGACTTAATTTTCTTATTCCAAAGAAAGGCACGGTATTTGTGAAGAAAGCAGTGTGGTGGGTTAACAACGGTGGAAACGAATTTTCTATTTGCAATAAGTATTAAAACCTCACTTGGGCACAGTAGGTATTGAGATTAGGAATTCTTGTGATGGTAATTGTTCGTTTTACTCTACGTTCAACTGATCTGCAACTATTAAATTGACACACTAATTTCTGCATGAAAGAAACAAGCATTTGCACTATGTAGCTTATGCTACATGCTGGCTTATGCTAGCTTATGCTTCTGAAGACTTTACTAATTATATAGACTGATTAGGACTTTATACTTTATATAGACTCATTATCATTAAAACTACCTCAAATTATATAGACTCTTGGATCCCACAGTCAAACTGTGCAAACAGTTTTATGGGACGTTGTATTTAGTTTTAAGACATTGTAAAGTGCTTACCTGAAATAATAAATGAATAATAAATATGCTAGGGACATAATCGTGGCATACTCTTTCTGGCCATTAAGAGCATTAACATGTAAGGAGGTAGCAGTTAATTATATGTAATCATAAAACGCCTGCACCCGTATAACAGTTATTTCTTACAAATCTGTATAATTATAGTTGGCGCTGAGATAAACACTTACCAGTGGCTACCACTGCCAGTTGATCGCATGCGTACAGTTAACCCAATATAGTTGCTCTAAGTGATAGCAGAATAGAGTTCTGACTGACGGCAATTTCCTACTTTAAGTAACACACATAATCCAATTATGTAAATTACACCTACACATTACACCACCCAGTGTGCTAATAAACAACTTTCCTTTATAATATCAGGCCCCTATTTCACCAATTTGACAATTGTCACCTGACAACGACCATTCTCCGTACATTGCTGGTTCCACAAGTAACCTAGTAACCACCTTAACTTCTAGAACAAGCAATGCATGGCGAATTGTGGTGGTCAGGTTAACTGGAACAAGTGCCGATCTCCGGCTTTCAACCGGTTATTCAAACAATGCTCTCGCGATGTTGCGTAAACAAACAACCATTGTTGTTACTAAAATGACACTTGGAGAGCAAGTAGTGAAACAGATTTGACATTACCATTACAAAGATACGAAACCAGCCTTGTGACGAGCGACCTGCAGCACATCATCAATCACTACAGGAGCTGTCGCAAGCTTGCTCTCGGAAAGATGGTTCCAATTGTGGGATGATGAAGCTGGTCGTAAAACCAATAAAAGGAAGTAAAAGACTGGGTCTTAAGGTCACGGACAGTTTTTGGTGGTTTCGTCTTTTATCATCGAGGATGTTTGCGCAGACCCATATAAAGTTTACATGCGATTTCGATTTTATAGCTGTCAATTGAGCTGTCCAAAAAATGCTGAGCGACGACTTATCCGCCTTACCTCAACACGAACGAAAATTAATCTGTGTTAACGCGCTATGGTGGGATGCTTTGAGGATCCCGAGAACCGAACATGGGTACTTACATATTGTAAGCACATCAGCACATATAATGTTGTAAAAATTTAATAATTTATATGGCCCGTGTGGTGTCGGGTTAAAATATCACCACCCTCTTTCTTCCCGTGGGTGTTGTAAAAGTCGACTAAGGGAGCAGGGTTGAAGTGTGTTGTGGGCGATGGGCTAGCAACCTATCACTGCAATATCACATTTTGTCAATCTTTTTTATCCCACATTTATGCTAAAAGTGGCGCTGGAACATAAGTTTCATGTGTTCTGCCTACCCCTTTTGGGAATAAAGGCGTGAATATATGTATGTATATGTATATGTAAATAAAATAAATAAATATTTTGGGACAGTCTACACAAATCGACCTCCCCAAACAGTCCCAAACTAAGCAAAGCTTGTACTATGGGTACTAGACGACGATATACATGCTTATAAATATATAATTAAATACGTAGAAAACATCCATGACTCAGGAACAAGTATTCGTGCTCATCGCACAAATATATGCCCTTACAGAAATTCGAACCCGGGACCTCCAGCTTCGTAGGCAGGGTCCTACAAACTAGGCTACAGAGATCGGTCGCATTTAAAGTGACACTCCGCGGGCTGTCATTATTAAGAATAGGATAGAAAAATGTATTGTACAAAAACCGTGTAGATATACAAAGGTATACAGATGCATGTTATGAGTTCCAACAGTTTTTACCCTTTTTCGGGCATACAATTTTATCGATCTTAACCTATTTACAATTTATAAAAATAAGAGACGACTGTCTGAAAAGGAAACAAATTATTCCTCGACTAAACCAAGATCAATCAAAACAGGAAACCACTGAAACACAGGACGTTCGATTAGAATACAATTTGTTAAATATGAATATGGATCGGACGTTAATATTCAACGATTACGATGCGATTACGATGTTTAGTGTGTGCAGTAAATATTCTGTCAAGTCTTGCAGGCACAAAAACGATAAAAAATCTTATATTAGGCATAAGTCCCGTAATCTTTGAAGCTATTTTTTCTTTCCTCTTCTCGATAGTTACGGACATGAGAGTATTAAATAATATCTAATGTCTGTAACTTTTGGGAACCCCTTTTGTTGTTCCCGGTTGCATCATCACATACTGCTCCAGAGCCCGAGGCCCCTTCTGGCATTTTGCACCTCGCACGGGCGACATCCTCTGTTACTTACTCTTTTGTAAGACCTGGAATTGGAATATAAATATCTGAGTATGGAAGTATGGACGCACATATTTGTCAATGCCCAAGTGCCAAATGCCGGTGTCCGTGACCGATCCTTGCGTCCTGCCGCTCACTTTCGCTGGACTAGTAATTAAGCAAGCCTCGTGTATGCAGGCTCGTAAAATGTCCAAAACGGTGTACGTGTGTGTGTGTGTGTGTGTGTGTTTTATATAGCTATTTTCGAACGAGCGAGCGAAGTGCACGAAGTTCTATGCTTCAGCTTGGGCCGAAAATCGTTTGTCTGGTTTTTGTCCCGCTGACCCACTGTTCCCCTCTACAGGTCGCGAGAATAGGTTGTCTCGTATGGTAAACCAGATTGGCAAGTATTAAATGGAAAACTGCATTGGTATTCTCACAAACATCATCGCTACATAGATGCCTAGGTAGTCCATCTTTTCCTTTATCTCTCGCATATTTGTAGATGTCGCCATCGACTAAGCTCAGACGCAAGGTAGATTTACGGTTTAGGCTGTCCAGCAAAGGCAGCAAAAAATAATATTTCCTGAGTCCACTTCACACATGCGCAGTGGAGTGCGCTGGGCAAGTGGTGTAGCACTAGCAACGCCGCCGGCGCCGGCACCGAAACCACGCGCAGGCGCATACGGGAAGCGTTAGCTCACGATACGGTGGATTACGACACCTGATCTTAATTAACTGACGTTATCGATCATAATTACACCAACCACTGATACAGAGATCAAAAGATGAGAGAATTGTAATGTGTAGAGCTCGTTTTCTAGTCCAACGCACCTACCGTACACAGTGTACATGTAGACATATCTATAATAGAGTTTCTCAAAAAAAATGCCACTATTATTAATTGTACTTCTAGGATTTTTTTTTAAACTATTTCCACTCAGAATCAGGAGCTCTTTCGACCCTGGTAGGACAAAAAACTGTCCCAAAGATATTTTTCCTATTGTGTTACCATTTACCATACACTTTGTATGGTGGTAACACAATAGGAAAGTTCAAAAATGTATGAAAATTTTGGGACACTTTTTTTCTCCTATTGGGATGGAAAGACATCGTGATTTTGAGTAGAAATAACATAAAAGTTGCAGAAAATCTCCGAAAAAATGTAGTGGCATTTTTTTTGAGAAACGCTCATAAGCTGTTAAGTACCCAATTTCATTTGAAACAGCACAACGTCGAGGTGGACCGAAGTGGACGTTAACACACATCGTCATCAAATCGTAGTAATCCATCGTAGTACGTGATTTATATAACTCACCGCTTGTGCGCGCTCTGAACTACCTCAATGCCCTTCTCGCATCAACACCAGACTGTAATGTTTTTGGGAGTAAGTGGATGGATGTATGTGGCGCATGTCTGGCGTACTGTGAAGCGATGGATGACCGCCCCACTTCTGTTTATGCTTGATGTAAAATTTGTCCATATGTTCGTTAATATACTTATTGTTATTTTCATTTTTATATGTAACTTTTTTATGTATAGTGTTCTAAATTGCGCAGTGTCTTAGTGTAAATATTGTAATGCTGTGTAATAAGTTGCAAATAAATAAATATATTAATTATTTGATAAAATAATCTGATCGAATGAATCAGTTTAACCAAATCCGAGTGCTAGTAAGCATCAGATCCAGGGGCTTCTCTCAAGCGAGGTAAATAAAGAAAGAGATGGTGCGGACCAATACGAAGGGCAGAACGACCCCCCTGCCTGAACAAGAAGAAAGAAAGATGAAGACAACTGATGACCGTATTACACTGCTCGTGTAGGACGTACTCGAGCACTGCAAGCTGCAAGCCAGTATTCTCTGACCTAATACGCATATAGTTGTTTTTGTCTCGAGGTCAATTCATAAAAGTGATCAGTTCACGAACAAGTGAAGTGACACATTCTGTGTATATATAAAGAGTCCATAAAAATCTGGTAAGAGCCGAAAAATATCTAGATATTTTTGAGCATCATGTTCGGTCAGAATTAAAGCTACGGAAGAAGCTACGGTATAGCCTAGTGATTCAGGCATGCGGCTGTCAAGCGGCGGTCGTGGGTTCGAATCCCGGCTCGTACCAATGAGTTTTTCGGAACACACGTACCTACGGAACATTTACCGTTAGCTTTTCGGTGAAGGAAAACATCGTGAGGAAACCGGTCTAATCCCAATAAGGTCTAGTTTACCCTCTTGGTTGGAAGATCAGTGGGTGCAGCATGGTTGCCATTTTATCACTTATCGCTGTCGGTAAGACATCCGTCACGTTCTGACAAGTATGCGAGCGCGAGAGTGACGGATGACATCCACAACGGTAAGTGATAAACTGGCTACCATCTTAGACCCGCAGATGGCAGTCGCTTTCGTAAAACAAAAAAGCTGACCACGGGCGCCTTTAGGCCATAACCGGGAATAACGCTAGGAGGATGATGTTCGGCCAGAATTATTGCAGGAGGCTGTATCTTGTACCTTGTCGCTGCTAAAGTAAATTAATTTACCGCAGTCACTTTACCTGCGAGTAGTGCAACTGGTCCGGGTACTGTAGTTTAGTTATTTCTGAGCGTATCTGTAGGTAGATACTTACGCAGCTATCGGTGTACCAAACCACCGAGCTTTCTCCTTGAAATAAGCTATTACTGCGGCATGTAATCGGTCGGCTATCTTTATTGTTATTGTACTAATCGACTTTTACTACTGACTTATCGCGAGATTACTATAACTATGCATAAACTTTTACTAGAAGATTACCGGTGTGTTATATGAACCTTAATCTAGGTGAGCTACAACATAGTAGCTTCCAAGAGATATTGCTAGTGTGTGGCGTTATTTGCATCTTACTCGTCACAATGACCGGCGAGGATTTACTGTCATTCGCCACAAATGGAAAATCGTCAACACAAAAAAATATTACAATTTTGAAGTTGGAACAAAAAGTAATACCATCAAAAGCAAATTTGGTGAAAATGTAATTGGTAAAAAAGTACCTATAGATACTTTTTATGAATTTTTTTTCTTGTTTAAAATGAATCTCGCCCAAATAGAATTTTGTCCAGTATGAAGTAGATATTTAAACACGTGCAAAGTGAATGTTGTCGAATTTAAATAAATATCAATAAATGAAAATCGACTATTTTGTACAAAATTCATATATGACGTATTTCTGATTGGTCATATTTTTGGAGTGTCCGTTATTCCATATGACCGTATTTCTTTCGACTTATATCAAGTATGGCAATTTTACTTTTAGGACGTAATTACATTTTGAGCATTACTCAAGCTGGACAATTTTCCATGTCGAGGATTTTCAAATTTTAATTTCGAGTTGTCAACTTTTGAATGACAGTCAATCCCGGCGAGGTATGCCCGTCCCTGTTTAGCATTTACTGTTGTTGGGCTAAAGACATTCGGAAGATTCTTCTAAAGGTTCTGTGTATGACAATGGCATCATAGCAAAGCTCCAAAATGAAACGCTTCTAAGTTTCACATTTATCCTGGGGTCATAATAACATAATCGTACCAACATATAGCAACTTACTCAACGGTCTTATCTATCCTGGGGTTTTCTAAACCTAGTCTCCCCACAAGTATTATTATATCACCTTCAGCAGGAAAATTACCCACTTTCGTCTTCTTTGTTCTTTATAGGCTTGTTATTATTTGTGATGCTTGTAATGAGGTTTTCTAGCATGGATCATTACCCTGGCACCGGGAAGTCATCCGAGCGGAGGAATTTTAGTGCTGAGACTTCTCTCACTGAGAGAGTAATAGCCAAGTGTAAAGATATATACTTATAGATATAGCACTGCCAATTATTTGTAAAAAATCGAAACGATTTTGTAATTCGAGGTACAGAAATTCATAAACATCTGTACGTCGTCTCGGATCGGCTTTGGGCAGTTACAGCTTCCTTCCTTCATCCATACCTTGTCGATCCGTTATCGTACAATACGAACAGCCGTTTCAATTTGACTTTTTGTGTGCTAGAACTCTCAGTCATGTTAATACATATTGGAAATATGGGCATTGCTTTCAACGTACACATGTTTGTCCATGCAAGCCTTGTGAAATGAAAGCCTCGCTCCACCCACGAACACGTACAGTTTCCTCCCAGTTCGCGTTAAAGCGACCATTGAGTTAAAAAGGCACTTTCTCCGAGACAATCGTCTGGAGGAGCCACTTCAAAAGGACTTAAGTACACTAAGTTTCACGAGATATACGACTTTCTTTCGCAAATACGTCTGTAAGAATAATGACATAATGCTCTTACAGAGTGCTCATTCAATTAAGGATAGAAACAATGCGAAATGGAATTAGCATGCGATTCCTCATGTATGAATACCAATCTTATAAGGAGGGAGTAAACTTGAAATTGAATCAATTGAACGTGAAATTAAAGCTGACTTGCTTTGTGTACCGAACTGAAGGAAATTTTTGCGATAATATCTTTAAACTGCCAATGGTTGACTGTTTGGTTGGATGTTTGGTGCGGACGTTTTTAACCATAAAAAAAACCGGCCAAGTGCGTGTCGGGCCACGCGCAGTGTAGGGTTCCGTAGTCGCCTGTCTTTGTTACATCGACACGCACGGGGCAAGTAAATGGTGCGGTAGCGTCGGTTGAATTTGTACGAAAGTTGGTCTTTTCAAGTACATTTCAATTTGGTCGATTATTACTCGGTAACTAGTAATGTCTACCCTACGTACCTAGCCGTAACAGTTTCCTTTAAAATTAATTATATCTACTACTGCCGTGGATTTTTTCACATTCCCAGTAGCAGTCATTTAGCAGGCCCCTGCCTGCTAAATGACTGCTACCCCCTGGTAGGGAAACATGACTAAGAAAAATTTGGGATTTAAAGCCCAACATTACACAAACGGACCACTATGTTGAAAAATGGTTTATAGCAAGTCATATTATTTTTGTACAAGCTATCCAACGATACCCACACCATGGGTTAACGAGAAAGAAAAAAATACTACCATTTTGTCGGTGTGAGTGATTTATAAGTATGCCGAATTACAGCTTTCTAGTCGGTAGTACTCGTAAGGGTCACTGAGCTAAGCAGACGGACAGACGGACAGACGGACATGGCGAAACTATAAGGCCGATTGAGCACTACAATGAATTTTACTGTCCGGCAGTCCGATTGTTTAAGGTCCGATATAAATGTATATAAATGTCAAACGGTAAAAAACTACTATATACATTTGATGGCGTGCCATATCGGACCGGTGAAAAATCAGACTGCCGGACAGTAAAATTCATTGTAGTGCACAATCGCCCTAAGCCTTAGTCACCTCGCTTATGAGATGCGTTATGACGCGGGAAGTGCCCGAGGTGCCTCCCGACAAAACACGCTCGCTCTGTCGACACACATATGGTGTGGTGTTCCTGTTCGTGGGCCACGACGCGAATGAGGGACTTACATTTGTCTCCAACTGTTAACACAACTAAAACTAAAATCAATACAGAGTCGCCAACGCGCTTGTTCCTGTCATGGAGTCGTATGTATGTTTTTACAAGTCTGCCAGCTGAGAGCTACGAAACTAAGACATACTTTATGAATTATGGCCCCGGTTCCAAAGCAGCCTACATCTATTTGAACCGAGGACCCTATTCGTCATCCAAATGTCCATTGTAAGCACAAACAAACTGTAAAAAAAAACACATAAGGTCCGGCCCAAAAACCCCATTTTAGGACAGAGGATACATCTTTAATTTGACAATAGTTCCCACAGTGACCCAGCTTTTCCAAAGTCCAACATTGCATCATATAATAATTATGTAAGCAGATGACGAACTGCCTTACAAACATCTAAATATCTCCTAGCCTATTGTGGCTCGAATACTGAACCGACAAAAGAGTGTGAGGTAAGCGGTACGTGATTGGACTCGAGAGGAGTAGTGTCAGAAAAGCTATGGTAATCAGATACTAAAAAGGGCTCTGTCGGGTTAAGAAGCGTCACGGCATAAGTGGAGCGGGCATCATAAAATTATATTGGCTTGTAAGTAAGTAGTTGAGCTTTAGTTTCTTTTGAGTAAAATTAACCAATTAGTCATTTAAGCACGAGCATAAGTGTCAACGAAGTTTTGAAATTAAATAGATGAAATACTACATAGATAGGTAAATGTATTTTTGTAGTTATGGCATGGCATACAGGACAGGATAGTACTATTACTTAAGTATCTTAAAAGATGCAGGCTAGTGAGAGTAGAGTTCTGGCCCCGTATCGTGGTTGGCCTTATCACGCGATAAGTGAAAGATAGAGCGTCCGTCTCGTTCCATCGAACGGTGTCAGCCAGTGACGGACGCTCTATATTATATTGTCATTTGTCACGTGATAAGGCCGACCATGTTACGGGGTCTGATCTTGAATACTTATCCCGTAAAATAGTTAAGGGGATGTCTTGATTCGAGTCGAGAAAAACTCTTCGGAAATGGCGTTTTTGGACAAGTTTTTATTTTAGGTATTTCATTAAGTGAGACTTTAGATGACTTAAAATACCATACTATAAACTTGATGGTGTTGGTGTCGTTTAATAATGTCTTGTTTGAATAGGCTGAGTTAAAAAAAGAAAATACTTCAAGACCCACCTCTGGTGTTTTTTATATCAGGAATTTTAAAGCAATCATGTATCCATTAAATAATATAAACAGCCTCTATAGCGTGTGACAGGGACAGCCCTATTTCTCGCAGGTTACCTCCTAGGGCCAATAGAGGTAGACCCCCGGCTCGCTTCCAAAAGGACTGAGCTGCGGATCTACATTCGTTAGCCGCGCTATGTTGGCAGCCCGCGCGATAGTTTGTCAGTAGTCGGTTTATACGGTACGTCTTCTCTAACGGATACGCTCTGCCCTTACGCATGAGATATTGTTTATATATTGTGGTGACTGGTGTAGTTTGTTTCAATTCGTGACAATACAAGTGTGTCCTAGTGTCAGTGTTGTGTTTTCTTTATAGTTTATACGTCACCCTACATATTTGGCTCTATAATATAAGTGGTCAGAAATCAGTGCTTATTGTTTCCTAATCTTGTCAGACTGGCGTTTCAAAGAACACGATATTTTTCAATAATAATGGCATGAACTTCGAAGTATCCCTCGTGAATAGGTACTTACTTAGCCTTGGGGAAATAGCTACGACTACAATATGCATAAAGCCTTTGTAATTCAAAAGAGAGCCTTGAGAACCACAGTGTGTCTTCCACAGAAGAGTCGTGCAAAGAACACCGTAAGATTTTAAATCCTGACAGTTCCGTGCTCGTTCCTCTTGGTGCTCCTGACCGACCTGGTTTGATAAGAGTCTCGACGAGTACGGGACTACAGAAAAAAGAGAAATTCGCTAGAGTACAAGAAGAAAGTACGTACATTGTAAATTGCAACCTTTCAACCAAATTGCGTGGTGAGTGGAAGATTATTACTAGACCTAACAGTTCAAAAATAAACTGAGAGCATTGCTGTTGAAGGAGTGCTTTTATTCTGTTGACGAATTTCTGAAATATTGAATTCAACATTGACATACTTTTATTTTTATTTTATTTCATTTTTCGAATGTGATCTGATACAGTGATATTTTGAAATGTTAGACTTAAGTAATTTATGTCAAATACAATTGTAATACTGTTGATGAATAAATACATACAATACTTAGCCCGGAAAATAGTTAAATGAGGGTAGCAAATACATAATGAACGTTAGATATTTACCTATGCCTCGCTCCGCGCTCGGACGAAGGCAGCCTGACCGCAACACGTGTTTACGTAAACCACGTTCTTGTCCCCACGTGGATCCTCGCACGCAAACCAAACAAGCCGTCGCGTGCCAATTGATAACAATAATTAATTAATTACAAGCTAATTAGTACTTGTAGGCTTGACCCGGTTGGTAATTAGCTCTCTGCTCCAGTTAGTCGTATTAGTGACCGGAACGGGCACGGTTTGCGACCGTATCGGAGGCTCCTTATACTGCCTCTGCTCCAGTTGGTCGTATTAGTGACCGGAACGGGCACGGTGTGCGATCGTATCGAAGGCTCCTTGTACTGCCTCTGCTCCAGTTGGTCGTATTAGTGACCGGAACGGGCACGGTGTGCGACCGTATCGGAGGCTCCTTGTACCATTATATAACGATGTCGTAACAGTGGAAATTTAAGTCATTAATCTTGAATCTATTGCCACCACGCGAAAATTATCCAAAGATCTTCACGTTTTTTTTATAAGAAATATATTTCATTAAATTTTAATAAGAAATATCCAAGAGTAAAAGCCTAGCTTTTTCAAAGATCTCAGTCTCTCTGAATACTCGTAACATATGCTATTCCATATGTTACTTCTCCGGCGGAACAATAAAAGTGGAACGGACCATTTCAGCGCGCTTGCGACACGTTTGTCGCGCTGCGGACCCTTCGGGGCTCCGGCACTTCACACACGGATTTATGGCCCTTAAGATAACCATAATTTTAGCGTTAAATTTCCCTACAAGACATCTTACACAACAATTATATTATAATAACACAAATTTACGTGCTGTATTTTATTCACTCTGTATTGTAGTCTGACCCGTGCCAAATCATCATGCCAATAGAAAATAGATGAGTAAGGATGTAGGCACTACTTTTTATTTACGACATACCCTGACCTGAGCAGAGCAAAAGCAGGAGAATCCTCAACTACCTTCTACAGCTACGGTCGACTAGCCACACAATGTCTGAGAAAGCACACTCGTTCTTAACTGGGTATCGTTTGTTTCCAGATGGCGCCCTCAGTGTTAGCGCTCGTGCTGCTGCTGGCCGGCTGCTCCGCCCGCGAGCAGAGCCGCTGGTCGCGGCAGATCAGTTCCTACACCGCCGACATCAGCGACTGGGTGCCGCTGCCCGGCCCCGTCGAACAGCCCGCGCCCGAGATCAAGCGGCAGTCCGTCGCCGAGCCGCGCATCCTCGCCGAGCCCTTCCCCGGCTTCACGCGCCCCACCGGCTTAAACCAGGATTTTAGAAACCAGCCCTTCTATCAGAACAGACCGCTCTATCTGCAGTCCGTCCCGTCAGTTCCGTCTGCTCCGCAGAACTTCCTGTCGGACCAGGGCTTCGGACAGAGCATAAGATTTGGGCTATCCCAACCAAACTTCCCGTTGAATCAGGGATTCGTCTCGCCGCAGTTCAGTTTCGAGTCCGTGCCGCAGATCAAGCCTAGACCGACCGTCCCGACAAACCCTGTCAAGTTTGAGAGCTTCCCGAAGACGCTGCCTTCGCCGCAAGCGAAACCGTTTGTCAACCAAGCACCGAAGAAGCCCCATCATCAGGCACCAAAATTCGTTGATGGTTATCAACTAGAAAACGCGAGCAATGAGTTCACGTATAACCAGAAGAAGAGGCCACAGTCGCTCCAAAAACTGAAGTTTGACGGGCCCAAGACAGCAGACACAGCAGTTCCTAACAAATCTAAGCTAGAAAGAGAAGAAGTACAGTTACTTTACGTTCCAGTAGAATCTTTGAACCGTGGTCAATTCAACTTCCGCAATCCTCAAATTCAACCTGATCTGTACTCGCAAGGTCGTCCAAAACAGAATCCGATAAAGCAACCTTTCGCCAACGAGTTCCAAAGGCCAGCAAAGCCAGCAGAACATGTAAATTTTGGACAAGAGTATTTTAACTACAACCCACAGATCAAAGAATTCGACCAAGTCCCGAAGTTTTCAACTATTTCGACACCGTTCCCCACCGCGCCCCCCACCACTCCGAGACCGAAGAAGCTCAAACCCCATCAGCCACCGCTAGCCGTATTCTTGTCGCAAGAAGCTAAGAAAGGAGCCCAAGTAAAAGTCGGCGATGTCCTATCATCCCTGAAGAATGCTCACACAATCGCTGTCTTAGATGCCGTCAACCCCTTAAACGCGCCCAAGGTATTCATCGGACCGTCAACCCTGACACCTCCCGAAAACTTCGTCAAATTCGAATTGCCATACTTATCGAATATTGAGCACAGTGATAACAAACTGAGACAGCTTCCGTTCTTTGTCGCCCCCCTGAGCTACCACACACCGGATGGGTTTGCAAAGATTCCTTTCCCGTCTCCTCACGTGGGGTCTGTGGTAATCAACTCTCAGATCAAAGACACTGCGCCTGCGACTCTGACGACTCCGTTGGCTGATGTTATACCTAATTCTTACGTCGCTTCTCCTCCCTCCCAGAAACATGAGCAGAGTCCTGTGACTCAAAAACCCAACTTTAGCTACTACAGCACAGTGGCACCGAAGACCAATGCTCCCACTCGCCAGTCCGACTTCTACTCATTTGAGCCACAAACTGTCACTTCCATCAGGCCCCCGCAGGAACCGGCCGACGGCATCATTACTGCTCCACCGAAAACTGGTTCATACTTCTTGAGTAATGTCGGACAACAGTACAATCCCAACCATTACGTAGAATACTCACAAGAAAACTATAGTCAAGAGGAAGTCAAACCCAACATAGCGAGGCAACCGGAGCCGACCACGACGCGGACTCCCAGCACCACAAGCAAGCCGTCCTCTACATACTCCAGCCAGCTGCTAGAGACACACAACCCGTACTCGATAAACCAGGCATTCCACTTCAGTACTCCTTTAGACTACCATAACATGTTCGATGAGTATAAGGAAAACCAGTCATCGCAGCAGTTCAAGCCTTCACTATCGTCGTCGGCTTCACCCACTCCTATCACAACTCTGAGCACAACACTTAAGCCTGAAGTTGTTACTGAAAAGCACTCATACCAACAACAATCCTCTCCAAATTACGCACAACAAAAATATTCGCCAGAGATTCATTATGAATCCGAAATTCAAAGTTCTAGATTCCCCGTTTATAATTCCAATGAGTTCACAACCAAGACCGTGTACAACCAGCCAGAGACGGTAAACACGAACAACTTGGCGACTGTAAGCAGCGTCAACCCACCCACAGACAACAGATACGTCGAAACTCAAGCTCCCGTGCAGGACTTTGCCGAAGTTAATGAAATACCCACCACCGCAACTGGTGCAAGCGTGCAGCCAACGAGGCCATCATACAACCAATATGATACCAGCTTCATCAGCAACGAAAGCAAAGAAAGTTCCACGACCAGTACAACTACCACAACAACAACCCGGAGATCTCCCATTAGAAACCGCGGTAGACCCCGATCCACCAGCACTACTCCCAAGACTGACTCCAACGAATCCAGCACCAAGTACACTGCGACACGCAGACCACTGCGCGAGAGGAGGCCATTGCCAACCAGATCTAGATATGAACCCAACAAGATCACCACTGAGAAACCTACGAGAAAGCCGGTCGATTCAAGCGAAAGCTCAACCAAATCTTCCACCTACTCTGGCAGAACCAGAACTCGAGGACGTGTCCAGTTCAAGGCATCAGAGAGCGACGAAGGTCAGTACAACAGGAACAAGGGCAGTAGCAAAGAGGCAGACATCGCATACCAGAGAGACGTCCTCCACCAAAATTATCCAGTGACTCTCATGGAAAGAACAAGCACCGTAGACGTTGAAGCGATAACCGAACCATCGCCCAAATTCCAATCAACTAAGAATATTGAATCGCCCGTAACTTATGATACTGAAAATGCCTACACTTATGAAAGAGCATCCGTTAGCCAGCCTAACGCTAACTCCGCTTCGAACGAAAACGCGTTCCCTTCAAGATCCGAGGTTCGCACGGAGACCCCGTACGTGCCCCATCTGCATTCTACTCGCAATGAAGAATATGTGTATCACTCAAGAAGCAGCTCTGCTCCCGTCGACGCGATTGCATACGATGAGTCTTCTCCAGAGAACGAAGACAATTACGCAAAACAAACAACTCCTATTCAGAAAGACGCAAGCGTCGAAGTATCTTACGCTACCGAAGCAGTCAGTCCTGTAACCGAACAGGCTCCTAACTTTTCTGTTACCATCGGACAAGACACACAAACGCAAGAAAATGAGGACGCTAAATTTTTGAGCGAAGAAGCTAACCATGATGAACAAGAAGTGCAGACGACACCTTCTTACAACAGAGTTCGCGTCCGACCAGGTCTCATCAAACAGTACCACCAATCTTCCACGGAATCATCAGGGCTTAAAGAAAGGAAACGCCCAGTGCAAGCAATCACTTACCGACCCGCGTTCGATAGACGCCGCACAACCATGCGGATTGAGGAGATTGGTGAGGATCTGAAAACCAAACAGGTTCATTCCCGTCCTGAAGTACAGGAGCACAGGCATCCAGTGTACAAACCAGAGCTTACCACCGAACCTCCGGCCACGTCAGCGTCGCAGGAGTCCACAACCAAGCGTGGACAGTTCCGTCGCCGGCGACCAACATACACTACAAGCTCTACCGAAACTTCTAGCACTAAGAAGTCCACCTACGATGTAAAGAACAGGTACAGAGGACGACGACCTACTGAAAAGCCAACGGAGAAACCTGAAGTCCAAACTGACGCGTCGTCAACAACTGTTAGAAATACTCTGCACAGCAGATACAGCAACCGGCCGAGACTGTCGGAGAGGTACAACAAGAAGCCGGAAGTTGAAGAAGATCAAGAGCCAAACTACTCCATCAACAGACCTAAATTCGCTGAGCCCGAAGCGGATCAATGGGCAGCAGATTCTTTCAAACCTTACAACCCTAATGACATCATAGATGATAGGAAAGTCTCCACTACTAGATTGCAAAGTGATGAAACTGGCGAATTGGATATCATAACTGCCAAGAACGAATACGACGAAATTCTTATTTCTGTGACACCAGCAACTAACAGGCTGAACAAGAAGATTCCCGACATCCCGCCGACTCTAGAGGCTTTGGTTGAACAAAGTAAAGTGACCAAAAGCGACTCACCCGATGCGATGTCCACATTTGAAAGCATGTTAGAGGAAGTCATGAAGAGCTTGGAAGAGCAAGATGAGGACGAGTACACGACTAACGTCATGAAGCATAAAGGTGGGGAGATCGGGGAGATCCCGCCGGAGAGGATCATCTCGTCGGGGGACAACTACTCCAAACCGAGCACACCGGGCGAAGAGACTACGACACTTGAACCCACCGACGACTCAGGCTTTCTTAGTGAGGTAAGAACTAATTAAATTCATAGAACACCGTTTTAGTATACATTGTACAAACAAAGAACAAAGTTTATTCCAAGGCTATAGCGTACAATTTTGACGTTTAATTATTAAGTTGTTATTAAAACATGGAGAAATCTCTTGGGACGCATTCATCTATAGCAATATTATTGTGAGTTTGTAGCTTTGTACGTTTGTATGTGGAGTGTAATAATATATTTATTTTCATCATTAGCTAATTTAGATATTCGTCTCATGAAAGGGAGTGAAATGAATGAGTTGTATGCCCACTAAAATAATCAATGCACCCGTAAACACTTTTTTATTTCTTCCCTGATCCGGTTCATTATCTTGTTGCAGGAGGAAAAGGACCGAAAGGGTCGCCGGCGTGGCTTCTGGAAGAAGGTGAAGGTGCGCCCTACCGCCACCGAGGCCATCGAGGCGGCTGAGTCGCAGTACTATTCGCACGCCGTCAACCGAGTCGCCGCGCCCGCCGACCGCGCCGCGTATGACATGGCCGACCACCAAGACAAACCGCACAAAGTCACCACGTACAAACCCACATTCAACATTAAACACATCTTCGAAGAAGAGACTGATGAACTATCTAATGTAGACATCCCCAAAATCAACTCGGACGTCAAAGCTGAAGCAGAGCTTCAAGTGACCACAGAAAACATCCTGCAAAAGGAAACCCCAACAGAGGCATCGCCAGGTGATTTCGATTTGGGAACTGGTTCCCCCGACCCTACGATTGCCGAACTGTTTACGACCACAGAAGCCACTGAAACAACTAACATAGACAGAAATGACGGCTACAGCTTCATGGATTACTTGTTCGGCGCCACCGACGACAACGAAAATGAAGATAAGAAATCGGCAACCACAACAGAGAATGTTGAATTAACCACCGAGCCAGCTAAGATTAGGATACCCACAACAGAAAGCAACGTTATTCCCGAGGAAATAACCGCTGTCGCAGAAAGTGATGACGCGGAAGCAGTGACAGGATTCACAGAGATCAAGAAGTCTAACGCGACGCAGGCTGTTACTGAGCCGACGAGAGAGGTGACGGAGAAGTCGGTGCAGATGGAGTCGGCCTCCGTGTCCAGCTTCATGGACCCCGGCAGCGTGCTCAGCACCTCCATGTCCACCGAGGTCTCGCACGAGACCGAAATCTGCTTCAGAGGCAAATGCATAAAGACCAGCAAGGACCTCTAAATGAGATTAAACTAAATATGGTGCTAAAGACTGTGTTCAAAATATAGTGGAATATTCAATTAGTGAATTGCAACAGAACATTTGCAATTAAGATGAGTTACTGAATGATCTTACCTTAATTTATTAGTGTATATTTAATGCGTCTGGTGAGATTTTGTAAATAGTTCACAATCACTCTTTACTTGATTTCACCAATTCATACCTACATTGTATAGGTAGTTTTAATCGTCTTAATTTTTGTGGCCACAAGGATTAAGTTCTACAATGGTCATGTTAGTATAATGTTAAGGTCACATTTAGTATTTTTTTACATTTTGTATTATAAATATTTCGACTGAGAATATTTTTGTAAGATTACTTGTCTAAACGGGAGTGACGTCACGCACGCTAACGACCGTGGTTGCGCTGCTGTGTTGTCGAGTGATATAAAATAAACAAACCTTCTTTTTTACATCAATTTATTCAGTGAATGGTTCGTAACGATATAATAATCAGTCTTCATTGTTATCACAGTGATATAAAACTAACAAATAAGCGAAATACGTAAAAATAGTATTCGTCCATAGGACGTATGACATTTCTGTGTACCCACCATAATAAACATTATTGGTTTTTGTGACATTACAGTTAATTACCCGTGGTGTTAAGTGAAACTGATATTGGTCACTATGGTCAATTGTTCGGCTTGCGGAAAACTGCTTTCATCAACAGGTGTCGCCAAATGCACCGAATGTACTTCGGTCTACCATAAAGGATGTGTGAACATCCCACATACGGGTCGTGTTCCGGCTACTTGGTCTTGTCCGGCTTGCAAAGTCAAGACCCCACGGCGTGACAACACTGACACGCCAGTGAAGAACGATGAGCTCTGTGAAGAGGGTCCGGTGTCGCCCGGTCAGCAGCTGGACGTCGCCGAGCAGCTGCGCCTACTTTGCACGCAGATCGGCACCGTGGGCGACGAAGTCGTGGGCCTCCGGCGCGAAGTGGCGGGGCTGCGCCTGCTTTTCAGTGGCTTCTCGGGTCGTATTGAGGCTGTTGAGGAGAGGATCAAGCGCCTGGAAGAGCGGTCGGAGGAGCGGCATGCGGTCCCTGCTGACAGCGAGCTGGCAGAGACTGTCGCTGCGTTAAAACTCGAGCTCTGTGACCGCGACCAAGACCTTCTCTTGAACGACCTCGAAATCACGGGGATACCGGAGCAGCTGAATGAGAGCCCTACCCATATTGCGTGCCTAGTCGCTAAAAAACTCGGAGTCGGGCTCGACGAGCGAGATGTGGTGTTCGCTGAACGTGTGGGGGTGCGCCGCCAATCGTCGGCCCCCGCGGGCGCTTTGAACCCAGTAGGTGGGCCTGAGAGACCCGCTGACGCGGGGAGCGCACGCCCGCGCCCTCTCGTTGTCCGGCTGGCTCGCCGCGGGCCCCGTGCTGAGCTGTTGCGGGCTGCGCGTGTGCGTCGTGGAGCCGATACCTCGGACTTCGACCTTCCGGGTGGCCCGAGTAGGTTTTATGTGAATGAGCGACTGACTCGCCAAAATAGATCGCTTCTTTACCTTGCTAGGCAAGAATGCAGGCGGCTGCAGTGGCGTTACAGCTGGACGAAGGACGGTCGCGTGTACGTGCGTCGTCATAAGGACTCCGCTGCGCGCCGGGTACGCACAGAGAAAGACATTGCCGAGGTTTTTGCTTAAGGCGATATTTGTTGATAACATTTATACGTTTTATGAGTGTATCTATTATGCTATCCGATGTTTGGCTCATATTGTTTAATTTTGTAACTTTCTGTTCCAACTGTTTTACCGCTCCAAATTACATTTACAGCCGCAAAATAAATATTACATTTCACATGTTTTTCGCATATGACACTACACTGTATTGTCTATTTTTCTCAAGTCTAATCCGCCAAAACAACCTATCAATTGGCCGTCAATTTAATACTTTGCTCATTGTTTGCTCAGTTGTCATATATCTCACAACATACATTATTTATCTGTTAGCATTCCCATCGATTATTATAATTTTTGTTTATCATTTTATCTGCCTAGATGTTGAATAAAAACACTAAACTATTAGTTGGTTTATTAAATCCCTGCTCACTGGGCACCAAGCATGAGGAATTCATCGTGGCAATGCAAAATAATTCTGTTGACATCGCTGCTATTAACGAGACTTGGTTAAAAAAGGGCGAATGCACGAGGGCACCGGTCGTGCCCGGCTATGCACTAAAGCATGTACCTCGACCAGCCGATGTGCGTTCGAGGGGCGGAGGGGTGGGGTATTACGTCAGACGCGGTATCAACGCGCGCGTCTGTAGCCATCCCACCTCGTCAGTCGAGCAAATGTGGCTGAGTCTTAAAGTAAAGGGTGCGAGGGTCGCTATTGGTACGGCCTATCGCCCTCCTTGGCAGGATGTTGATGTTTTTCTTGACGGATTGACTAGTTCTTTAAGCTCATTTGCGAAGTATGATTTTATTATATTGTTAGGGGATTTTAATATTAATCTCTTGAATATCAATGATGCATGCTCAAAAAAATTATTGAATTGTTTGCAATGTTTTAATCTTACGCAGCATATAAAGGAACCGACTCACTTCACTGAGCATAGCAGTACCTTGCTAGACCTGGTTTGCACTGACGCGTCTGTGTCTTTTACCCGAGTTCAATTTATACCAGATCTTAGCTCACATGCATTTGTCACGTGTCAACTTAATCTTAAATTGGACAAACCAGCACCTAAATTGATTTCATACAGGCCCTTATCAGACATCGATTACTCATGCTTCGAACGAGATCTTAATAATGTTAATTGGGAAAACATCGCCGGTTTACGTGGTGTAAACGAAATGCTTGAAATGTTTAACTTTAACCTGATATCCCTATTTAACGCGCATGCTCCGCTCAGGACGTTTTACTTAAAGCCGCATAACAGTCCCTGGATTACCCATACGGTAAGGAAAATGATGAGTTTACGTAACGACGCCCACGTTAGGTATAAGCAAACCCAGTCTGAAGTGCACAAAAAGTACTATAAAGACATGAAACATATTGTCATCTGTGCCCTATATAATGAAAAACGTGCATACTTTGCCCAAAAAATTAATCGTCACGTAACCAACTCCAAAGTTCTATGGAAAAACCTTAAGAATGACGTACTTGTCGACAGCTCCAAAGAGAAACAACTTCCATATCATTTCAATAATCCTACCATTATTAACCAACATTTTCTTAACTTATCCGGATATAATCAAGTTTCAATTAGTAACCTCACTTTTTATGAATTTAATCGTTTTGGTCCCTCAGTTTTTAAATTAAAACCTGTCTCGGAAATTCAAGTTTCTACTATTATGAAGACCTTAAAATCTAACGCTGAAGGCATTGATGGAGTGACTTTGGATATGATCCTCCTCACCTTGCCTCGTACCCTAGGAGTTATAACAGCAATAATGAACAGATCCCTCGCTACGCACACGTTTCCCGATTCTTGGAAGATCGCCTTGGTACGTCCTTTACCAAAGGTCCCCAATCCGGTAGAGATGAAAGATCTCCGACCGATAAGCATACTGCCCTGCCTTTCTAAAGTCTTAGAAAAAATTGTCTGCCAACAGTTAACAGAATATTTAGAGCTGAATAACATACTTCCAGCGCAACAATCGGGTTTTCGTAGGCACCGTGGCACAGCAACTGCTCTACTCGACGTGACCGACAATATACTGGCCGCCCGTGATAAAGGGCAGGGCACAATTCTTACACTCTTGGACTTTACTAGGGCGTTTGACACCATAGATATCTCGCTTCTACTATCAAAATTGGCATATTACGGTTTTGATACTTGTACAGTAAAGTGGTTTGCGAGCTACCTTGAAAGTCGTAGCCAGCTTGTTCAACTCCAAGACCCTACTGGTAAAAAAACTTCTTCCGAAATTCTCCCAGTGCACAGAGGCGTGCCACAGGGCTCCATTTTGGGTCCTATGTTGTTTATACTATATAGTAGTGACATTACAAAAGTTATAAAACATTGCCACTATCATCTTTACGCTGATGACTTACAATTGTACATCCCGTGTAGCGTGAACAACATAGCCTCAGAGGTGGACAAACTTAACGACGACCTCGGACGTATTGCTGCATGGTCACACCTAAACGGACTTGCTTTAAATCCTATTAAATCAAAATACATGATACTGGGCACCAAGCAGCAAATAGTTAAATTATGCAGGAGTAATTTTGAAGTGCTATTAGAAAGCGAGTCGTTGGAGCGCGTCCAAGAGGCCAAGAACCTTGGCCTCCTAATGGACGGAGAACTTAAATTTGAAAATCATGTACTCAATGTCGTTAGGAATTGCTTTTATAGACTTAAGGTACTTTATAAAATACGTGATTTTCTCAGTGTGGAACTGAGGGTGAGGTTATGCGATGCACTTATACTCTCGCGGTTCAACTATTGTGACACAGTATACGGACCGTGTCTCCTGGCACGGACGCAGAGGTTGGTCCAGAGAGTACAAAATGCTTGCATGCGTTATTGTTTTAACATCCCCCGACGTGCTCATGTGACGCCTTACCTAAATCAAAATCATGTTATGAAAATGTCATTCCGCCAAAAACTACATTTAGCTTCTCTTTTATTTGGTGTAGTTAACCGCCAGTTGCCCTCGTACCTTTACAATAAGCTGACCTGGGCGCATAACGCAAGGTCTTTGCAGGTAAGATCCGCTAGGTATCTTCAACTAGTTTGTCCTGGGCACCAGTCAGCGGCATTTCGTGGTAGTTTTCGTTACGCTGCCACGAAGTGCTGGAACGATCTTCCTCCACCAATCCGTGCTATAAGGACAATTTCTACGTTTAAGGCAAAGTGCCATGCGTATTTTTTGGAGATACAAATACATTATAGTTAATTTTTGATAATATATTAGTTAATTAACTTTTTCTTACCTTCTGCATTCCTTCTAATGCTTAGCTGCACATCACATCATTACATCATCACATGTAGCCAGTAGGCCCGAGCACAAGTGTAATTGTAATTTGTATGACGGTTGGCGGAACTTGCTATAGCTATTAAACTTTTAAACTTTCTTGTTGCGTTTTGTTGTGTTATCAAATGTTTTATTTTTCATTCTGTTATTTATGTTAAGTGCTTAGGTTTATTTATTTTGTTTTAATTTTCCTTAGTTATTACCAGTTGTTGGCGTTTGTGCCGTCACCTGTAATAGTTTTAAGTTAGGTCCCCACCGAAAATCAGCGCCTCTGCTTGCCGTGTCTTGCCGTGGCTTTATGCTGAGTGGGGATCCTGTTTAACGTCCTCGTATTAAGCCTTATCGTTTGCTTGTTCTTTTTTATTGTGTACTTAAGTTGTGACGTTAAATAAATGTATTTTCTTTCTTCTTTCTTTCTTTCTAAACTTGTTATTATTTATTACTTCTTATTGTTTTAGTACACTGTACGGGCATTTTCTGAGTATGTTAAATTGCATTAAACTAGTAACAACTAGCTACTATGTACCTATTCCCCCAAAGTCTACCTAAATGAATAAATAATTATAAATATTATACCTACTCAATGCTTCACTACTCACCAATGTTACTGCCTAAAGTGTAATTTTGTATTAAAAATGAAAATAAAATAAGATATAAAAATGTTTTATTGTACTTTTTATCCATTTCAAATTTTATCGAGAACATAAATTACATCCCTCTTCCTAGAATTCTTAAGAGGGAAGTATACCTTTGGAATACCTCATACTAGTCCATACAAAAAGAGAAAACTTTTTTCCACTTCTAAATATTTTCCAATCTCAATGATTATTTTGTATGTTATTAACACAATTAAAGACTAGGTTTATAGGTTTTCCTTTTTTCAGAATTTTTGCAATAAATTCATACTTATAGGCACCAATATATATATATATATATATATATATATATATATATTTTAAAAAACCGACACCTATAAACCTTTTTCTGTAGCCCCCCACAGGACTCGAACCTGCGATCCCTCTATTGCCGGTAGAGTGCTTTAACCACTAAGCTATGAGGACAGTGACTGAAGTAGCGTATCTTTCAACTATATTTCTGCTACGAATATACTCTTTGAACCCATTCTAATCATAGTAGTTTCTGATTAACGAGATTGATTTGTTAAGATTAAGTTAGTGGAAAACGTTTTCTCTCAAAATGGAAATTTCTTATAAAAAGTACCTATTGCCAGGCGCGAACTGCTAGCTATACTTCCCTCTTAAATTCGTTCAAGTTTATAGTCGGCCATATAAAAATAGGTAAACCATTCTCAAAAGAATAAGGGTGGGTTACACCAACTTACGATTATAGACTAATCGTCGTTCCACAGAAACTTGTCAAACTTTCCATTCATTCAGATTTAATGAACACCGCTTACAATTACAGACAGTTTGGTGCAACCCACCCTTAAACAGACATTCTCATGTTCACCACCCAGCATACAATACAATACAATACAATACAAATACTCTTTATTGCACACCTCACACAAACAAAGCAGTTAAAAAGACAACAGGCGGTCTTATCGCTGAAGAGCGATCTCTTCCAGACAACCTTTGGCTATCGGAGAAAGAGATAAAACTAGATTATGTAGTAGGTGGTGCAGAGATTATAATAAGCCAAAAATCAAAATAATTATATTAATGCACGTACATAAATAGCTCTATATATAAACATACATACACAATCATACATATATACAAATAACACAAATAAAAATATATAATACATAAACAGTCAGCCAATAATAATAATAGTAAGACAATCAGGGCTAGGGGAAAGACAAATAATGTTCTTTAAGAAGAGATTTGAAGTTGCCGATAGATTTAGCTTGTCTTATATGAAGAGGGAGAGAGTTCTACAGTCGAATAGCCTTAAAGGTGAACGAACTACTTTGAAATTTGGAAGATGACAAAGGCACAGTTAATAGCAAATTGTTAGAAGGTCTAACAGAATTCAAATAACTAAAACGCTCTTTGAGATAGCGGGGAGATGCAGGGTTAAAAAGGACACTAAACAGAAGCGAAATAATGTGAGAGTAACGGCGATAACGGATAGGGAGCCACTTGAGTTTGGAACGGAAACTAGAAACGTGGTCATATTTGCGTAACCCAAATATGAACCGAATGCAGACATTTTGGAGACGCTCAAGCTTATTAAGCTGCTCCTCAGAAAGGTCGAGATAGGATAAATCAGCGTAATCAAGAATAGGAAGAAGTAAAGTTTGTGCAAGCGCAATTTTAGCACCATCACATGTAATGTAAAATATTCAACATTCACAAACTTGTGAGTGAAACTAGGACACAGCAAGATAATATAGATCACAAGACAAAAGTAAATAATATAGAAACAAATTACTACATTAAGGTAAACTTATTTGAATGATATAATCCTGATATGACCTGAATCACTGGTGTGGCCTGCAGTGGCGGACAATAGTAAATTTGACAACAGCTGTCAAAATTAACATTGACCAGCACTGCAGACCGCTCCAGTCTGTGAGAGATCTTACTTGTAATATTAACCAATTTTTTTTGATAAAAGGAGTTGAATAGTCTTCTACTGGTATTACAAGTTATAAGATTTTGTGAAATGAGCTACAGAAGGGGTGCCTGTCGTATCGCATAATGTTGATTGTCCTAAAATTTTTGGGCCGAGAATGTTTGGCATAATGTTGAGTGGCATACTACTTATTTAGCCTACTCATTTTTGCGCATACACATTTAAAAGTCCTAAAGTATGTTTATCCTAATATTGAATACTCGAACATCGGATTACCTAAAAACTAATAGTCCTATCCTAATTTTCATTGTCATAGTAATTATTTTGCCTATTATTAAATTAGCTAAAATTACACCACCTATACGATTTTTTTCCTAAAATTATACTAATAGAATATTTTTTGGTAGACCCTAAGGCAGGTCGGTGTAGGTACGACGACGAGCGAAGCAAGGAGGAGTGTTAGATTGAACTGCGACCCTACAGCGCGCGAGCCGAGTGAGCGAAGCTAGCGTGCCGCGGCAGCGGCCGGCGAAGCGCCAGAACCCCAATTTTTTTTTTACTACCTAATATACTATGTAAGTATATCTAATATAGGTATACTTACATTTTGCATTTTGCATTTATTTACCAACCTTCATTTAGATCAATTAGATAGGTTCGTTAATTGCCTTTTAAGCGGCGTTCTCACGAGGCGAATTTTAGTTGATTAACTTAAATCGGTTCACGAATTGAATGACAATCGCTAATGAGATCATGTTTTCAATAAAAGTTTATCAACTTTTATTGAGCAACAAATAGTTGAATCCGTCTCAACTTTTGGTGGGCGAGTCGGTTCAATTTGATGACGTCACCGTGCAAGCAACAACTTATCGCACGAACGGAACGTTCTCAACGTTCCGTTCAAGTTGAAAACGATTTTTATCTGTGTTTCTGGACTTATATCAGCAACATGAGTGTCTCTGGAATCAGACACTCGACATTCAAAAAAATAGAGACGCCCGTGACACTGCACAACGGGCAATAAATGCGGGCATGAATTTAAAGTACATTACTGTTGCTGACATCAAGAACAAAATAAAATTTTCTTATTTCGCGGATACATGTTCGCACCACATTGTTTGATGCCATTTTGAAGCAACTGCCCGTTCGGTCCGATTATCGGTGCAAGCGTGAGAACGCAATTCAGACCGATTTTTCTTGATCAATTAAAAGTTGATCAACTAAGATCGCCTCGTGAGAATGCCGCTTTAAATAAATATTAAAATATGAATATAAAGTAACTTATTTTGGACAATCAATATATATGCGTAAGAAAATGTATGCTCAACATTTTTAGCACCTTAAATATTAGTATAACATCAAAGTTATGCACATCAATCCTTCTAAAAAAAACTTTGACACAATAAACATTCGGACAATAAATATTTAGGACAATAGATATTAGGAACAACAATTTCGGCAAATAAAAAATATGCACAACAATGTTTATGCCATACGTTATTAGGCATAAAGTTGGTATGCGACAAAATAATAGGGCCAACAATTTTATGCCACCCAATATACACTAGATATAGGGATAAATTATACTTGCCTCGATCTAAAAAGCATATTTTTAGTATTAATTCGTATTGTATGGCAATTAAAACTTTCAATAATTTACCAACGCATATTAAGGAATGCCCCCAGAATCAATTTGGCAAATTCATAACAAATTGGCTTCTTGAAAAATGCTACTACTCCATTCAGGACTTTTTAAATGAATTACATAATAATGATTTGCCTGATTTTAACACACAACTGCTATGTAATAATAATAATCTGACATTAAAAATAACAATGTGACATTTATGTCAAATCTTTTAATCATTCTGTATACTTAAAACAAACAAACTATGAATTATATTGCATGCCTATTGTAGGTCGAACATTAGGTTAGAACTCTAAGTTGTTATTAAGATCTTGTATAATGTTCTTGCAATAAAAATATCTTTGTCTTTATAGACCCCTACAGAAGATATAGCGATATGAAAAAAAAACAAGTTACAAAATAAAAGTTTAAATAATATGTGCTGCAATACACACTTTCCACTTATCACAAATAAAATATTGTAATTAAACCTATGATATATCAAAGTGCTAAATGCTATGATCAATGAATGAATGAATGATCTTTTATTTCGTGTAACCATGAACACATATTTTATTAGTAGAACTTACAAAACTAAACTCTTCTTTACTAACTCTTTGCTATAATCAATATTTAAAATCTTGGTAACATAAGAGGAAGGCTAAAAAAACACTGAATAGGATTGAGAAACAATTGACAATTGCTAATGTTGATAAACTGATAATCTGTGTGGGCCGGGCCATACAAAGTCAAAAAACCGAAAGCGAACCCAACAGAAAATAATAACAGTTATATACTGTTGACTTCAGCAATTTCACCAGATAAGACACAAACCTAAATCTCTGTAGAACTTCTTAAAGAGTGTCTTCACTGTTCTTAAACAAAAATATTATCTACTGGTCTTAAAGACATCTTATTCTTGCTTCAGAACATGTGCACTTTAGTTGCACAAACCCACCTGTCCGTACACATACACAACAACTTCACTCGACCACTTGACAATCATCGTCGTCCACAAACCCGCCGTTCATAGCGTCATTTAGAATATCGCTCTTTTTCTTCTTTAGTTCATTGTCAATGAACATTCTCCGTTCTTCCCGCATTCTCCGTTCGGCCACCTTCTCCGGTGCCGTCTTCTCCACTATTCCTTTAGTAAACGTGTAAATAACTATCGAAGAATCCCCATCTATGAAAGCTAAGTTGATACTAGGACCGGTTTCTATAGTGCACAAATTCTGTTGCAACACCCCAATAAAATCCATGTTCACGTCTTCGTGCGTCGGGATAGGCACGTATATGTTCATTTTGTCCCGTTTACTGGGTCTTGCGACGATGTATAGTGTGTCCACGTCCTTGTTGTAACAATATTCGGTGTCGTACATCAGTTTCACGTCGACTAAGTACACGTAAAGTTGATAAGCCAGAGATATTTTTAAGTCACAACTGCACCCTAGGATGCTCATGTCTTCTTTTATTTTAGCTTCAATATCCATGATCTACTATATGCAATACAAATTTATTATTAATTAAATAAGTAAACATAACCTCCTACTAGACAAGTGGTTGGTTGGACAGCGTGACAGCCAAGCAAGACAGATGACATGACAGGTGACAATATAAACATACAAGTTGTACGTTTTGTAATGTAATAATAGCAAAACTAGCAAGCTAGTCTTTTTAGTACCCTTTCACTTATTAAAGGTTTTAGGTTTGGTAAGAATTTGGACAGTACAGTAAACTGTAATGTATTTTGACCTCTATTTTTTTACATATTTATTATCCGGGCCAATATAAATAAAACGCACACAATTTATACAGTAGCAACATTGTTCTCTTCTCAACTGAACTGTCTAAAGAAGTTCGTTTTCATTTTCTTTCTGTTAACTTTATAAATAAATGTTTTATTGTTATTAATACGTACGGGACCAGTTATTTGCTTTCATTACAATTAACAGTCATGAAGTTAAAAAATGTACCTATTCTTTTATTAGTGAAATTAACGTTTAAATACTTACTCTGCGTACTATTTTGCTCGTTTCTCGACATTTCTTTCAGACAAAGGCAAAGGTCTGAAGAACACGACGCATCTTATTGGAGCAAGGTAACGAGTTATTGTTCGTTAATTATTTAGTGTACTTTGATTTTATGTTGTATTTATCACCCGCTCAATTTTTACCGTAGACACTAGGTACCATCTATTGACCTAATGTAAAAGTATTCGCAGTCTTGATAAAAACTCCACCTAGTGGCGAGTAGCTGAAGTAGATAGCTCTCAAACAAACCATTTAAAAGTAGAATCTTTAGTTCCTGCTACACAGCACGTAGTTCATTAACAAGCCGGCAGATATATCTACGCCAGTTGTCACCATTAGATGGCGCTACAAGGAGGAAAAAGGAAATATATTGACACAATATTGCAAGTAACAACATTTCTTATGTATGTACATATTACCTAATTGAAAAGGAAAATAGCAGCCTATAAACACATTTTCACGGGTTCAAATAAGAGTATGCCAACCCAACTTCATTAATTACAACGGGTGTTGAAGTAGAAAGATGACTAATTCGGATTCATTAGTTCCTCTGTATCCTAAGTTGCTGCTACGGACCCGCGTTTTAGCCTTAGGACATTTTCAGGTTTTTATTATTATTATTAATATATATTTGTGTAATCAATCAGATTCTCCTCTAGCTAAAGTTTTAGATATGCGATATTCATTCGACCGTGACGCTAACGCCGCTTTGAATATTCTCACAAATTACAACCGGTCTGCCATCTGCAGACCAAGATGTCCCGTAAACCGGGCATCGTAACCTCTCGAGGGATGATAAAACTCGGACGCAAATTTTGCGTTCGGGACTCGGGAGGTTATATGCATGTAATGATACAACTTCGGTGCACAGCTGATCACGCGGAGGCTCAAGAGGTCACGTGACTAAAAATAAGCTTGTTGCAACTGAAGCACAATTTCGCCATGTTAGTTATCTGTCAGGATGGCCGAGCGGTCTAAGGCGCCAGACTCAAGGTTACCTTGCCTACTTACTCAGTAGGTTTGAGCTGTTCTGGTCCTCTCTGAGGGCGTGGGTTCGAATCCCACTTCTGACAATAATTTTTGCTTTGTTTGTTGCTTAGTGCTTAAAAAATATTGTTTCGCATGCTGAGAATTTTATTCTGGTTTTAACGCCGGATTTATGTTATGCTAACACGTGTTAATTTTATATTGTTGCCGTTGTTTTTTTTAATCATCGTATTAAATCTCGTGGGATTTAAACATGTAAATAAAATAAGATTATTCAAGACAGTAAATAATTCTGACATCACTTTCTTTACAAATACCACCACCTGAACTGTATATTTAACGAAGCAAAATGCTTGCGTTAGAATTGTTACTTTCACAGATTTTAGAATTTGTAATGCTCATTAACATAAACGCATCATTTTCGCCATTGTAAGGATGTAGTATTCTATGATGAATTGACAACAGAGCTAGATGTCTCATCAGTCAACAGACAACTATTGAGCTGTGAATTGGATTTCGTATACAACGTCCGGTCGGTCGCCAACGTCCATACCACGTTGAATACACCGCACCGGTTCTCGTCCGATCACCGAAGTTAATATCCGACACTACGAGTACATACATACGCCCCCGCTCTAACGATTCTGGTTTGCCAGTCTCAGTCTCTGTTGCACTTGCTAGTTCGAGCGACAGAGACGGAGATACACGAACGAAGTTCATTTTCGTTTCGCGGTAGACCCTCTGTATACATCGAAAGTAATTAGCGTTGGTAAATAATAAATGCGTGACTATTACGCCGCAGTGTATGTACACAAAATAGTAAAAATGCAAAAAGTATTTCCCGTACCGGGAATCGAACCCGAGCCTCCTGGGTGAAAGCCAGGTATCCTAGCCACTAGACCATACGGGAGATGATGGCTTGCGTAAAATTAGTATACTAATCTTACAAACATGTTGTTAGGCGCAATCGACAGTAGTGTGCGTGTATTTAGCTGTGTAAGGCTCGTGAGTCGTGAGCGTGAGCATTTAGAATGGCATTCTGTACGTCCAGTACGTCTAGCACAACTTGCTGACAAGTCGCTTTGCGCGCGACTGAGGGTCTCCTTTCTCACTCGCACCGTGCAAATTAGAAAGAGGAGGGTAGATCTTTCTCGACTTGCGTCGCGGCGCAGCGTCAGTTGTGCTAGCCCCGCTGCACAACTTGCTGCTCTGTCGCTTGCCGCGCGAGCTTCTCTTATCTCACTCGCACCGTGCAAATTAGAAAGAGGAGGGTAGATCCTTCTCAACTCGCGGCGCGGCGTCAGTTGTGCTAGCCCAGCAGCACGTCTAGCACACGACGGCCGCGACATACTCTCGATTTTTATCGCACTATACCTCTTCTTCTAAGTGTTCTAATAAGAGAGAGACTGATAGTGCGAGAAAAATCGAGAGAGCTCACGCGCCGTCGCGTGCTAGCCGTGCAGGTCCATAACTCTCTCTCTCGCTTGCTCTTACGCGGTTTTTGCCAAAATAAACAATTTCCGACAATGTAAGACAAAGCTTATCAAAGTCGGTAGGGAAAATAAAGTAGATACTGTGTAAACGGATCCTCTTACTAAGAATACAAATAGCCGTTAGTTGTGACAACAACACGTATCCTTTAAAAAGTTATTATTATTAGTTACCTATGTCCAATAGAAGCTAAAGCTAAAACACCTTAACTGTTACAAATAATAACGCTTTACTCTTTTAGTTAACAACAGTCGTGGAAATGTGCGTGGAAACGTCTTTCTGAAGATAATAATCACTGAATAGATCATCCATAAACACTGTCTTTATTAAGCCACCGGCACGCCAGCTGCCGGTGGCTGCCGCGCTACCACGATAATCGAAACTTGAAGTTCGTATACTTACATGCCTCCCCATAACTCGAGTGACGTAAGTGCGATAGCGATGGAGAAACCCGAATTCCGAAATTCGTGGATATAGCTCTGGTTCTTGAATGGTGCACAGTCTATTCTATACTAAAGGAACAATTGATACAAAACGAATCTGAACACAGTTACATACTAGGCAAAGATTTCAAGCAAAATAAAAAGCAGTCAAACGGAAGGATTATAATATAAAAACCGGCCAAGAGCGTGTCGGGCCACGCTCAGTGTAGGGTTCCGTAATTTTTCGTCCGTCACAGTAAGTGTCCCCACTTAAGCGTTAAAAAATCTTAACAGCGCCATGTACAATGTGAGCGTTCCGCGTACAGCGACATCTATCGGCAAATTAAGTAAACTATTGCGCGCGAGCTTAAAGTATGGAAGATGATTTTTATGGGATAATTCTTTATTGCGTGAACCGATTTTCACCGTTTTTTAAACGGTGAAAATTAAACTTAGTTCAGAAATTATTTTGTAATTTTTTTCAAAAACTATTTAACCTATCAAGTTCAAAATAATTTTCCTACAAAGTTTTTAGAAAGTTCTACTTTTGGTTCAAACTTAAAACTTATAGTTCAAAAGTTAGAGGGGGGGGGGGACACCTTTTTTTTACTTCTGGAGCGATTATCTCCGAAAACATTAACCTTATAAAAAAAGATTTTAGCAAACCCCTATTCATTTTGAAATACCTATCCAACAATATATCACAAGTTAGGGTTGAAATGAAAAAAAAAACACCCCACGTTACGTATAGGGTAGGTACCCTAATAAAAAAAAAACACTTTTTATTTTACCACTGTCGGCGTGATTGATATACATATTAGTACCAAATTTCAGCTTTCTTTCTAGTGCTAACGGTTACTGAGATTATCCGCGGACGGACGGACAGACAAAGCGAAACTGTAAGGGTTCCTAGTCGACTACGGAACCCTAAAAAGGAACTGTTGGATAAGTTGGATAAAATTCAATAATGTTACAGTTAGTTTTACGCTACGTGGATTTATAGTTACGAGTAGTTAGTTTGCATGTTTATTGTTATAAATAAGTAGGTATAACTTGCAAACATGTATAAAATAAGAGAGCGCATCACTTGCCAACAAACTGTCAATACAGTTTGACGAGGTAAAATCTGTACCTTACATTTTCAGTATTCTTTTTTCAGGTCAATAAATAAAAAATAAAAGGCACGGTGGCCCGAAATAGCCAGTGTCGGGCCACCGCATTGGACGAATTACTCGTGCCCGTTGGGCCTATCTTTACGAAGTAATATATATATATATATATATATCTGTTTTTATTACTTGTTATTATAGAGGCTATAGTAATACATAATCTGTGGAAATTTCAAGTGTCTACATATTACGGTTCTAGAGATATACCGATTGTTATGGGCGGGCAAAAAATGCCATAAAAGTACGTTTCATGTATGAGAGTACTGTTTAATTTTTAATTTATTTTTATTTTATGAATGTATGTTAAAGCAGCAATAGAAAAACATGTTCTGTGAAAATTTAAACAGTCTAGCTATTGCTAGACTGTTCAAAAGACAGCGGAAGCTTAGGAACGAGATTCCGTTTGATATCCTTTGGGAACTCAACTTTAAAAAATATCTAGTTAAATTCCTTGACCCCAAATATGTGTATTTAAACACTTAAGTTTGTGATTCTACGTTATTTAGAACTCGAGATATTAATGATATACGTGTAATTCAAAATTGCCATAATATTAAAAATTGCCGACGGAAGAGTCGGTTCCTATCAAAAACTAAAAGCTATTGACCTGAAAAAAATTGATGCTTTTGTCCAGCGTGTCCATATTTTCACCTGAAACTGCCTTACTATGTCTGCAAAAACATGCCAAGCTGGCCCCTATACCACTAAACATTAACAAGTCTACAATTCGACAAAATTGTAAAATTTTCCATAGAATAAGTTGTCCATTTTGTCAAATTGTACGCTTGTAAAGTTTTGTGGTATAGGCCCCTGGTATTTCGGTTTGGGTACCAAATAGCCCGTTTGATCGATTTTCTGTTGAGGGGCGTATCCTACAATATCGTTTTGTAAGTGTTACGCAATTTGGGCGGTGCCCACATCGCCTCCGTGGCGCAATTGGTTAGCGCGTTCGGCTGTTAACCGAAAGGTTGGTGGTTCAAGCCCACCCGGGGGCGTCTCTTTTTGCTTTTTTTTATTATAAACTCACAAACATTTGTTTTAATGGCCATTTATGTGTACTTAGAGTTTAGCAAACTTCTAAAAAACCAATTTGACACAGATTGTGTTCGATTCTCTAATTTTTCATGAAACCTTAGTTCCGTAGTTACTACCATATTACTCGATCCATTTAACTCGAGTAAAACATCAGGTTTGACAAGTTTTTGTTTCCCTCTTCCCTACATGACAGCATAAGATAAGATAAGATAAGAATGCATTCACCATTCACGCTTTTATCAACATAATACTTTAAACTTTATGCTTTACGCATAGTCTAAATTACAACGGTTATCATAAGCAGTTCATTAAATTAATCCAAGCTTGCAATTCTTTAACTTTTATTTCCAATACGCACGTTTAACTACTGGTACGTTATTATTGATCAATAATTTGAAGAGTACTCCAATGTTTAAGAATCCTTTTTTCACCCTCATTGACATCGGGGATATAGCTCAGTGGTAGAGCATTCGACTGCAGATCGAGAGGTCCCCGGTTCAAACCCGGGTGTCCCCTGGCACTTGCCTTTTTATTTTACTTTTTTTTTGCATTTTATCAATAGGTCTGCTATTTCATAAGAACTAGCTCCCCGCGCTGATACGCCCGTGCGTAGAGGCGGAGCTGCGGGAAAAACTATGACATATACCTATTTTTTTAATGTGATGCTTGGAGACTGATAGGACATACGACGTTTCCTATTTATAATAAGCATAGATAAAGATAAGAAAGGTCTCGGCAATTGAGGGATTTGTTTCCTCAAATTCTTGAATTCACGCAGTTCTGTAAGTTGTTTCATATTATAAATATTATGAAATGCTACATTAACCATGGTTTAGTTATACAAACAAAGGTTATTAATTAACTTGATTGTTTCTAATTCATCAGGAGTTATTTAAACTATTCAGTGTATAGATCAGGCTACGTAGAGCGCTGCGGTATTGACCAAATGATAGAGAAAAAATATCTAAACTAATAAAGTTGGCGTTATAATCTTGACATGTTTGTATAAAGAATGTGTTTTTGGCAAACTTGGTACGGCAAAGTCTGATGTGGAATGTTAAGGGGTGGCGACAAGGGATGCAGCGAGGTAATTTTAAAGTTACACTACTAAGAAGAAGGAGTGAGTCAATGTAGTTGTTTAATAGCTTATAAAGAAAGATTTGGTCAATGAATACTCGACGTTTGTCTAGAGAAGCTAGACCGTGACGCTTAGCGGTATTGTCTGTGGTATTCAAGCCCTGGCGGTAGCTGAGCGACAACAATTATTTATTCTGAATTCTTTAAATTCTTGTTTTGTGGAAATTATATAACTGATAACAAATTGATGTTTAGTCACTAGCGAGCAATTTACATAGCGTAGTGGCTAGTGGAATGTGAACGGCGCGCCGCTGCCTACGAGTACACAATATTGGAGCGACGCTCCCGCTACCTATCCAATCTACTTATAGTGTAAATTATATTCTCTTGCTAATATGGAACAGTCCAACATAATTTATTGATAGTAACTATAATACATGCCTCGTGCGGAACAGACAGCATGTATGTCGAACAGTTATACAGAAAACCCACCTTATTACATACGTAGGGTAATTTTGCCGGTTAACGATCACATAATTTCATGCCAGTTATGTGTTCCAACATGCTTCCGACATTACAGATTGTTATGTCTGAAAACATCTAAGTATATTTCTTCACAATTGGTCATATGAACATTATTATCTACCAGCTTCCGCCCGCGACTTCGTCTGCGTGGACCCGGGATAAAAACTACCTATATTTTAATCTAGACTATAAACTATCTATGTGCAAAATTTCATCCAAATTGGTTGATCCGTGTCCGATCCGATCTGCGTGATTGAGTAACAAACATCCAAACATCAATACTTTCGCATCTATGATATTAGTAGGATTGATAACATGATTGATGATTAATTCGAACCAGCCGTAAACAATACAATTTTGAAACTCCCAACTCTTCTCAATTTGATCATCAAACGGACGTGGAATTACTTTTAATAACTAAACGCAAAATTCAGCCAATCTGCCATGGCAGTCGTGGCCGAGTGGTTAAGGCGTCTGACTCGAAATCAGATTCCCTCTGGGAGCGTAGGTTCGAATCCTACCGGCTGCGAAACTTTTTGTCTTTTTTAATACTGTAATTTTTTTTCTCAAAATTAGCTGTTCTATCGACAACAGCTAACGGACCATCCGTTCTTTATGTGCATGGTAATAAGGTTAACTGTGTTGGCGTTTGTATGTACCATTAATATTTTTATCATACAATTTTAGAGCGATTATCTGCATAGAATCTACAGACATAGATAATGTTTTAGTTATGCAGAAGAAATGTATTAGAGCTATCTTTGGTCTCAAAGTGTTGGATTCCTGCAGGCCTTACTTTAGGGATCACTATATTTTATCAATTCCCTGTATTTATATCTTCGGTGCATCCTTGTTTGTATATCAACATGGCCATCTATTTCAGAATGTTAAAGAAATATATCGTAATCCCATACGTTCACAATACCGCAATAAGCTATATGTTCCAGCGACTAATCTTTCATTAGTTGCAAAAAAACGCATATTTAATGTGTATAAAAAATTATAATAAAGTTCCAGATTTAATGAAAGACTTTTATACAATTTAAGAAGGCTTTAAAAAAATGGTTGATAGAAAAATGTTTCTACAGTATTCAAGAGTTCCTAGAATATAAGTAGGTAGCTAGATTTAAGATGATTTTATAATTTGCATGCCTTTAAGGTAGATTTTAGTGATACCTCTATTGTACCTGTTTGTGATCTGTCTCTACCTAAAATCGTGCAAATAAAGATTTTACTTACTTACTTACTTACTTACTTACTAGAATTAGACATATAATTTATCCCGGAAATCATCCCCTAAGGGAGTGAAATGGGGGGTGAAAGTTTGTATGGAGCTACGACAATCCAGCGCTAAAACACTGTCTCAAAGCTGAAATAAAAAAAACACCTCTGGTTTGACCGCAGTTTGACAATCATTAAGGTTGAAGGTATCGTTACGAGCTCAGAGCAAAGACTAAGGAGGGGTTAGGGAGGTAACATTGTTCTACTTGGTCTGAGGTTACGAGCAACCCTTCACAGGGAATAAATACTTCAGCGTTTATGGGGCGGATAAGGGACCGACGTCTCGTACGAGGAGCATCGTATAATTACATATGATGAAGTTCGGTCAATCATGCTCTTCTCCTTCTCCGAGACGTGACGAGTACAACACCAGGGGCCGGCCGTAGACAAGGTTACAATCGACAAGCGCTAACGCTAGTAGAAAATAATAAAATGTAGGGGAGTGACAGATGCCGACGAAACATTTTTCGTTAACATCTCATTCCCATACATTTTATTAGTTTTCTATTGGCGTTCGCGCTTGTCGATTGTAACCTTGTCTAGGCCCCCAGAGGTAAGGTTTTGAGTAATTACTAATCCTACTAATATAATAAATGCGAAAGTTTAGATGTTTGTTACTCAATCACGCTTAAACGGCTGAACCGATTTGAATGAAATTTTGCACGAAGATAGTTTATAGCCTGGATTAAAATATAGGGTAGTTTTTATCCCGAGTCCACGCAGACGAAGTCGCGGGCGGAAGCTAGTTAGCCAATATTTTCTTTAAATAGAAGTTAACAGAGAAAAGAAAACAACTTGACTTCTAGGGAGTGAAAGCCACAAGTGTGCTTTTAAACATACCAACTTTCACAACAACTTATGTGTACATGTATGCATACATCTTGTATTCGACCGAGCGAGCGAAGCGTCTGCTTCAGCTTGGACGAAAAATCGTTTTTCTTCATGTCCGGATGTTTGGACTTCCCCCTCTTCTCGCCTAGAGCTCACATTTCTCAACAGATTCTCATGAAATTTTGTGAGTAGGTGCGGTAAGTATACAGATTTTTTTTGTCGTCATTCGAAATTTTGAAAAATGGCGGATATATGGGTTGAAAACGTAAAAAATTACAAGAAAGGGCGTTGATTACTGACTTGGTACAAATTTTATGTTCCGTCCATTGTATCTTGAACTCCGATTTCGATGCCTTAGAACAAACCCGCGAGGTCTACAGCTCACATAGCCACTAGTTATTATTTAATCTATGAAATCACATATATGATATGGGGCTGCAGCACCTTACTGAGTAGATGTATCTGCATTATGTGAAGAGTCCAAAACTGCATGACTAAAATGTAAAGACTGAGCCACAGTATTCAACGCGTGGCGACAGTGAAGGAAAATATTTTAAACAGTACACGAAATACAGCTCGCTAGTATGGTGTACAAACGCTAGATGTCTCTAATTTAGTTCCACTGTTCCCAACTAGGTGGCGTTCAGCACTCACACACGGTCTTGTTCAAGGGCACCAATATGTATATAAGAATAAGAATTGATTTATTTAGCACAAAAAACACGGAAAAAAGAAGTGCAATCTAAAAGGTAACCTTATATTACAGTGCTAAACGGGAGCCTCACTCATCATGTTGTCACGGGGCCGTGACGCTGGTTATATGTATACACCACAGTTTCAAAAATATGTAGACAGACCTTATTTCTGCAACAATAAGGTTGTAGTATCCATATGAACCTGAATCTTTGAGTGAATATATATTAGTGCCCTTGACTGTAAATCTAATCTGCAGATTTTTTAGATTTATAGGAGGAGACCTGAAACACTAATATTAATCTGAAAAATAGTATATTGTTTATTTTTTAAGTCGACTGGCTGATGATGGAGAGTTCATGGACTTCAGGGTCAGGGTAGATAATATGGTGTCAGGATCTTTTAAGCATGAGAAAGGAGTCCGCCAGTAATGCAGTCTATCCTCCTTCTTTTAAATACCTATCTATGGTGATTTCATATTGAGTAGAGCCGTGTTCCTATCAATCAAATCAAATCAAATCGAAAGTGTTTATTTGTTATATGAGTAACATAGGTACATTCTGGTTATAGTGGTCTTAGGATAAATGTTCGTTTCACTATGTTTTGCCTTTTGGCGTACAAAAACAATCTTATAATATACATTCTATAAGTAATAAATAAATAGAACAATTCAGTTAAAGCAATTAAAAAATTACTTGCCGATTACTCCATCGACAAGACAAGAGCCCGGCTATAT
The DNA here is from genome assembly GCA_947049275.1 of Epinotia bilunana. Classification (NCBI taxonomy): domain Eukaryota; kingdom Metazoa; phylum Arthropoda; class Insecta; order Lepidoptera; family Tortricidae; genus Epinotia; species Epinotia bilunana. The sequence continues at coordinate 685,074 of OX346254.1, forward strand.
TAAGTTTATAATGATAATTCGGGTCTAAACCTACACTCTAGGTTACGGTATCTGCTTACCGTATGCTTGTTTGCCACCGCCGTGGAACAAATATGCGGTAAAAATGAGCAGCAGCAGAAGGCCAACGACACGAGGTGTTCCCAGGCGGTCACCCATCCAAGTACTGACCTCGCCCGACGTTGCTTAACTTCGGTGATCGGACGAGAACCGGTGTATTCAACGTGGTATGGACGTTGGCGACGGTATCAGCAAATATTTTATACAGTACACGAATTATACAGCTAATTAGTATGGTGCACAGAAGTTAGATGTCTCTGTAGTTCAGTACTGCTATTTCTCCTTAGATGGCGTGCAGGGAGCATAGAAGTAGTTTCTATTAGTTCTAGTCGTTGTAATATCCCTATCCATCCATATCCATCTTCCCAGATGGAATATTTTCAATTGGGAATGAATGAAAATATCAGAAGTGGCTTTTTTTGGTGATAGGAATAACGTTCCTTAGCACAAGAAAAATGTTTCGGATTTTTTCGCTTCGTCAATAATTTTTGAAAAATAAAAACAGTTTCCTCCCTTAAGTTTTGGGCTTCACTCGGCCATATACGGCACTGCCTTTGGTCCGCCTTATATTACAAAAAAATATCTGTGGTAAACTGACACTAACATGAAAATGACAGCTCTCTTATCTCTACACGAACATAACCATTGCATGCAACCCTGATAATTGATAATTAAGCTGTGAAAAAAGTAAGATTTACTTGTTTTTCAGGAGGATGCGAACATACTATTGCATTAGCTGCAAAAACGGAGTGACAACCCTGCACCCACCTGTTATTCGATAATGACATAAATTACAAGTTTAATAATATTGATAATTAATAATAATTATATTGGTTGTACACGAAATACTGAGTACTTAACTTTGATGGATTGAGACTCATGTATTATGTCACAAGGAATAGGAAAAATAAAGGTAGCCAGGTTTAAAGAAATAGTAATATGCAATCAAAGGTCTTTTATGCCCTACCCAAGTGTTAGGTTGCCTCGGCAAAAGCTGGACGCAACCAAGGTTACTTAAACTGGTACTACTAGCTAGGTACTAAAATATCGTCATCTATATCAACACTAGCCACACTTAGCCAATAAATACTCTTTTATTATGGGATCTTGAAGATTTATTTAGCTGCTTCTCCAGTGTGGCATTTAAATAAAGTCTTGGCTGGTGGTGGTGCTAACCAGCAATCCATGTAAGTATTGTAATTTTCGAAATATTCATAAATCTGTCGTAAGTAATAGGCATAATCGTTTATTAAAAAACCTTTTTACTAGTGTTAATATTGTGCTTATATATTAGTACAGTCGACATCAAATTTATATGTTTAGGTACACTCTTGCACTCTATTCCATTTTAGTAAAGCGAAAAATTCTGACAGGACATTGCAAATTAAACAAGCACCTGTTTCAAATGGGTATGAAACAGGACGCAACTTGCAGGTTCTGCCAGGAGACGGAGGAAACAGCAATGCATATTCTCTGCTCCTGCGGACCACTCATGCACAAAAGAAGTATCTACCTAGGGCGGCACGTAGTGCACCCAGAAGAGGTACAACATATCACCGCCCAAAGAATCTGGAACTTCTTAGAGGGAACGGGTCTCAACGGTGAAATATAAACAAAGGGCTGCCACAATAGATCACATGCTGGTCGAAGCGCCATATAAAGGCCCACTATAACACAATAATAATAATAAAGCGAAAAATTTATTCACATCTTTGACGTCGGCTGTACTAACATTATTCACATGGATCTGAACTGAACTGAGATCCTGTATCCAGAGAGATGGTAATTAGTGCACATGAAAGGTACAGAAACAACTTCCAACATAAACCACTACCACACCACTACCACATTTTAAGCAAAATAAATTACTTACTTACTTACTTAAAATCGAATAAGCAATATTTATTACTGAAGTGTAAGCTTACCACAAGCTTACACACATTGCGTGAATATCTAAATATTCACGCAAAATAGGCAGTCGCATATCGACTTGCGGAAAATTCCCAGTACAACTAACTAAAATTGACCCCAATTTTCGTTCAACCCTTTTCTTACAGCAAAGAACTTGAAGCCGGGGGGTTTTATAACACATGTCTTTAGATCTTGTGAAGACGGACCTCCGTACTCCGTATTACTTGGACTTGGTTGCTAAGCAATATTTTATTGATACATCTGTGTTGTGACTTGAGAAAATAATTAGTGTTGTATTAACAATGAAAGAGCTTTTAAATAGATTATTAAATATTTCCGTTTGAGTTTACGCGAAGTAAGTTCACAGTAAAGTGCACTTAACTTCACAGATCTCTATGCCGTTTATACTCGCGGTCTTCTCATGGTGAATATAACGTACCTAACAAAATCAATACACCGGCAAAACGAATCAATAGTCCAGTTTCAGATGCAGTGCTCGTCGTAAAGCTACCCAAAATCAAATCTAGGGCCGAAGCGAAAAGTAGTCGTTCAGGCAGGCAATTATTAATGTTCGGAGGCAGAAACAGTTCACAAAATTCGAAGAATTGTAAAAAGCAATGGACTCATAGCGAAAACAAACAAGGTTATGTTCGGTTTAGTTATAGAGCTGTCAGTCATAGTCAGTGTCAGTTTTCCACAGATTTTTTTTTGTAATACCTATGAGTCGGACCAAGGAAAATGTCGTATATGGCCGAGTAAAGCCCAAAACGTAGGGGCGGAAACGGTTTCAGACAAAGTGATTGTGAAAAACCGTGTCAATCCTGGTGGCAAACAAAACAGGGCTGGTCTTTAACTCGTTTTGGAAATACCGGTATTTAACGTACAATACCTTGATCACATATTGTACGCGAGCTACGGTAGTCTAGTGGTCCAGGCATGCGGCTGCCAAGCGGCGGTCGTGGGTTCGAATCCCGGTTCTTACCAATGAGTTTTTCGGAACTTATGTACGGAATATTTACCGTTAGTTTTCCGGTTATAAAAAAACCGGACAAGTGCGAGTCGGACTCGCCCACCGAGGATTCCGTACTTAATTACAAATGTATAGTTTTCAGATTTTCCCCTGTACTTCTAGCATAAGACCATAAATAAATTTTCCTCTATGATAAGACGATATTACTTGCCAAATTTCATAGTTCTAGGTCAGCGGAAACTCGGAAAGTACCCTATACCTACCCCTAAAAAGGAGGTTCTCAATTCGGTTGTATTTTTTTTTATCATTTTTTTTTCAATGTCAGAACTCCGTCATTGATGAGCCGATTCGTAATTTTTTTTTGATTGTAAGTATGTATGCTTCCAGGTGGGTCCCATTTTTTTCAAAAATTCACTTGTATGATGGGATCCATGAGGACTTGAGGGAACTCCTCAATTATATTAGGCACGCGTGTAGTGATTTTGGTATTTTCTATTATAACTCGTGTATTTACACCCGGAAATCATAAATTTGGTGGAGTGGAATTGATGCTGAAGACCACAGATGACTTATGGTATTCCTCAATTATGTACTTAAAAGTACAAAAGTATATCACAGATTCTGATAAGATTCCGTTGAAATAGCAGCTAATGAAGTGCCAAAGGTGATCCTTGTGGAATCGACGGAAGTCCTCAAATATTATCGGGTCACATACAGCGATTGGGTTTTTTTCTCTAATAATCAACGCATTTGCTCTCGGAAATCAGTTCATGTGGTAAATTGGAAAAGAAATGTGGAAATGTTCTCGTGGTTTGGCGGAGTACTAAATTGAAGTCGGTTAAAACTTTGTTTTTAAAGTAAATTATTTTAGGTTAACTTCGAAGTTTGATTTTTTTCACAGCTTCAAGGGACTGTACTAAATTTAACTGGATACATCCAGGCGTTTCCGAGATACAAGGTCTTGAAAGACAGACAGACGGAAAACAAAGTGAAGTCAAAGTGATCGTAAAAGGGTGCCTTTTTTAACCCCCGACGCAAAGACACCCCTCGTGTTATAAGTTTAACGTGTCTGTGTATCTGTCTGTGGTATCGTAGCTCCCAAACGGATGGACCGATTTGAATGCGGTTTTTTTATGTGTCATAGATAATTTTAACCCGAGTGTTTTTAGCCATCTTCATGAAAATCTGTTCAGCCGTTTGAAGATCATCAGCTCTTTTCTAGTTGATGAGCGGATCTGACTAACTTTCTTATGTCCGATCGATTCGAAATTTAGCTTACCGTGTTACTTCAATGATATTGAAAGGAAGTATATGGTAAAGTAAATATGACCTGATCAGCCGTTTGAAGACCATCACTTTAAAAAGGACAAAATAAAAGTAAAATTAAAAAAATAAAAACCTCCCGACACAAAAAATAAACTCTAAAAACTAACAAATAATAGACCGCTTCAGTCGCCCGATGGTCCCCCGACGCGACGACGCTTGGAAAATAAAAATATTTGAACTTACATAATATGTGACGATAATAATTATAATAGGTTTGAAATATTATTTGTTAGTTTTTAGTTTATTTTTTATGTCGGGGGTTTTTTACATTTTTAATTCCTTTTGAGGTACGGATCCCTAAAAACACACTTGCTAATGCGAACAAAACTGGAATAAACGATGTCAAAGAGAATGAGATTAAGATGATTTCATGCATTTAGTTTGAATACAATATTCAAATTTCATTGCACAGGTCATAAAGCTGACGTGTCTGTCAAATGGTGACCGCAGGAAATCTTAAATAAGTAAGTATCGGGATTGGATAGATACTGTTCCGGCATTGATACCGCTTTCACGTGAGGGCCGGTATCGGAAACTAGCAGTTAAACAGACCAACAAAGTGCTTGTCAGTGTTTGCGGTTAATCGGCCTTCATATAGTAGTGGGAGCATCCTGCAGGCTGAGACGTAGGCCGTAGGGTGTAAATGACACAGACGAAACTCGGTGATATAATGAACCTTTATTTAGGTAGAAACAGGGCTTTATATACAGTTTGTGTATCGTAGTGTGCGTGATACTTACATAGGTTTAACGATTCTAGATTCTTTTCGTTAATGCCTTTGAATGGTAATTGTGTACACGAGCGTAAACCAGATGCTAGGGTATTGTATTTCAAGGCTAGAGAATATTACACAAGATTATTAGATATTGTGTCATACACCTCACGTCCACCCTTTTTTTTAGACAAAAATTTGGATACATATTTTTGGCTTAAAACAAACTTATACATGTATTACATGAGTATTTAAATTTATCTTATTTATATTCTGTATACAATACTATGGGTGTTACAATATTTCTGTGAACATTTTGAACGTCCTGTATATGGCTTCTACATATTATCTTAATGCTTACATTGCGAATACATTGTTATGGTTATCAAAAATTCGCTGGTGGTATTAGTTCGTGGAATTGTATGTCACTGGCTTGCTGCAAGTTATTTTTAGATCAGTTTGTTCTGTTCGCTTGTTGGATTAAACTATGTTTGAGTTTTATTTAATTATTAAAATATTGAATTAGTAAATGAGTTAAACAATTTTATATGGTTAAGTGCCGTGTTCGTGTGCGTTTCCGAATGTTTTTTATGTGCTAAACTTTGTGTAAATTTATTTAAAATTTAGGTATCTAAATTTTAAATAAATTTACACAACTTTGCCTTTATTCCCAAAAGGGGTAGGCAGTGTTCATGAAACAATGAGAGATGAACAATAACTTTGTGTGTAGTTTGTTGCTGTTTGCTGTGAAACGGTAACATTTTAATTTGAGTTTTATTGGTAATAGCAATAGTTTAGTTCTAATTGTGTTTCCTGATATTCCATGGTATTTAAACTTGAACTTGAAATGGTGATGGTGGTTAATTGAATGACGTTTTATGGTTTCGTGTATAAAGCGTTTGATTACCGCTGTTTTTTCAGTTTTTTTTAACTTAATATTAAATCTCTTAACCTATGGTAACTACTTAATTATTTTAAAATTAATATATATTTTTTATATATTTTTATTATATGATTACTTCTACGTGATAAAAATATTATACTAGTATTTCCTTATTGGTAGATTAAAAAAAAAATTGAATAAAACAAAATATATATTAATTAAATGCTGCTAAATAATGGCAAGTTTGTTATGAATTTATGTCATTCTATACGTTTCTTACGTTTTGATATTTTTATTTAATTTAATTTTGACTTTTAATATTTTTCTTTCATATTTATTTTAAAGAGCGTTTTCATGATAAATTTATCTTGGTTACAATATTTCTTTATTTAATTTTACACCTTAATAATCTTCTTTGTTTATATTTATTTCGTAATTTTTTTATTTTATTTTATTTTTGTCGGAGTGTTCTTACTTACTTGTAGCCTAGTTAATCTGTTGTACCTTGGTCTATAGCTTTTGGTTTTGGTTCTTAGTTTTTAGTTTGTATTCTTTTTTTTTTTTTTTTTAGGTTTTAGTTTTTAGATCTTTTAGGGATACGCATCTACGTGGTCGGCCGACCTTACATATAATATTATTATTTGCCCAAGGTACAAGATACTGTTTAGTTTATTTATAAAGCGCGCACACATATATCAATATATGTATATGTGTAACCAGGCAGTTCATTTAACACTTCCTCACTTTAACCCTTTATCCTTTCCATGTGTCTAAAGACCTACACGATTGATATCTCGACCGAATCATGATCAGGTTCCAAAGATTTCCTGCCTGCTTGTACCTGGCGTATCCCTTATATCACCTATATGCTTTCTGTCGTGCCACGGTGCGTGGCGCCCGTATGCGTTTACGCGACTGCACGAGGAGTCTCTCGGACGCTTGATGCTGGCAAAAAGTATATTTGTGATACAATGTTGTTCTCAATTTATTTGTTTTGCATCTGCTTGTTTTTTTTTGCTCTTTTATTTGTGAATGTCTTTCCCGCTCACGGGACAATGACGTCCCGGACCTTTGGGATGCGTGCGTGGAGCTAGGTACCTACAAAGTACCAACTGAGCCAACACGTAGAGGCCCTTTTGACAATTTAATAAAATGCAAGGAGTACACCGAGCGGATGCTGTCCCTGCCCGTGTTATGGGACGCACACAGGGACAGCACCCGCTGAGGAGTATAGGGCCTATTGATGGTTGATGGAATCTAAATGAAACGGGTTATTGGGTGAAAATGATGGACTAGTGGCTGGGCTATTGGGTGAAACATCGGACGCCTGCCTAATAAAACTGTCTCACTTTTTATCTCTGGCAGACGGTGACTCGCCAACTGCTAAATGGGCCCCTATTAATAGCGACATTAAAAAATGGCCTAAGGGCAACACCGGTCAGAAAGCTGGGGGGAAGAGAGGTAGCACTGGACTTTAAACATATAGCCAACTCGCCACTTAGGTGTCCACATCAACCCTCGAGCAACAGCTCTTGCGACTCCACTCTGAACGGCCTGTAAAGGCAAGCCAGAGACAGGGGGCTTGTCCAACCATCCACCCGGTCGGCTCAACCTGACCACAGGACACCCCCAGGAGTACCCAGGTACGTAGGGTCGCTACGCCCTAACAGCTCGCCTTGAATTATTATTATTATTATTATTTTGTCAGTTATTTAATTTAATTTGCTGAATTTAAATGTACACTAATAGTTATTAGTTTTTTTTTAAAGTTATTTAGTGAACTGAAATACAATGATTATAATAGTTTTTTTCCTTTATTTAAATTTTATTTTGTTATTTTTATATTTTGGGTATTTCTTCTTTTAAATTATTATCTAGTAAATTGAATATAATGTTAATAATAGCTTAATCTTCTATTTAAAATAGTATCTAATAATGAATTGAACATAATGAAAATAGTTGCTTATGTGTCTATATAAAATATATTATAATTAATTGAATATAATGAAAGTAATATCTTATTCGTCGAAAATATAATCTAGTGTCACTGTTTGTAAAAATAAATATATTAATTTTCCCTATTATTTAGATTTATTTTAATGAATTTTTACATATTTATTTCTTTCCTTGCTTGTACCCTGGCTGCATTTTGCTAATAGAGTTCTCTTATTTTCTCTATTACTACTACGCACGATCTTTGAAGACATTGTCATATAAGAATTTCATCTACTTTTAGGTGATCAGTCTAATCGTACTGTGAAAAACTTACACGTCTTAGCCTTCTCGGATACATTCTGATTTAAAAGAAATTGATTTTACTATATCATAGCTATCTGCTAAAATAATTTTACTATAGTATGGTTAAAATTCGGTGTTTGTAGGTATTTGCGTCTATACTAATTATTATGAATATTTGTGCGCTATGAAAACTATTTCTATACGCGTCATCGATAATATTTGTTCCTAATAAATATTAAAAATAAAATGTAATTGAAGTCTCTAAAACAATGCACGAAGATTTATATAAAATTTGTAATTCGGGTTGTTATATCAGCTGTCGCGTGCCACAAGGACACGTCTTATTTGTGCTATTTTGAACTCAATCTAAAAAGCTATAAGATTTAAAATGCATATTGCTAAGAAATTATGGTACCGTAATTTTAACCATAGGATTTCCTATTACTTATTCATCAAACTGCGTGTTTTGTATTTGGTATTACAGTTTTAGTATATATATATCATAATGTTCTATATATTACTACCGTGGATTAACATATGGCGCAGTAATTTCATCCTTTACACTAGATGAGTCACGCTATTTAGTACGTGACTTTTATATATCCATAAAAAAAATCTATTTGAACTTGATGAGATTATTGGACAAGACATAGTCTGGTTAGAAGAAAAAAAAACATGTGCCTATGCTCCCTGTGTTAATCCGCGTATGTCATGCGCTTAGGCTGACGTTCATGTTTATAAACCATATGTGTATAGTGCTGTTTGTATTAAATCGCACTTCGTTCACATGACTATGTTAGAATTTAGTTCTTAGTTACGAAAAGAGATGAAACGGCTAGTGTGACGTTGTTTTCTTGGGTATTTGCTATCGCCGTGTTTACTTGATGTCGCGGGTGGTCCGCTATTCTAATTTTAGTACTTTGAGTCAATCGGGTTTTGGTTACGTTTTTTAGATTACTGTCTGTTTTATGTACCTTTTGGAATTAATTAATTAAATAAGTAAATTTGAGTCTGAATCTTTTATCAACAGAGTGATGGTGTCTATAAGTCGTGTTAAAATGTACTATATATTTGTCTATAATGATTTTAAGTTGATTTTAATATAACATTATAATTGTTATTATTCCTTTATCATTTCTATTCTCAGTATTTTAATACTAGTGTAATGGTGGTATATATATACATATATATATTGATAACTGAACCGAAATAATGATTAAAACATTTTATTGTTATAGACTGGATTAACTCATTGTAGTGTTTTGTGATCTTTCTAACTTTGAACTATATTGTTCAACGTTCTTATCTTTTAACTTTTATTATTTTTGTAATTTTTAATCAATTATACTTTTGCTAAGTTATCAGATGGCCAGTCCAATAATTTAGCGAATGTACACTTGTCAATAACGGAATGTCTGTAATATTGCGGTATTTAAATATACTCGGGTTTATTACATTTTAGTGACACTAAATGTACACATTATTTATCTATAATATATGAATGAAGTGGTTATTACTTAGCTACTTTTCCAAAATACGTTAAAAAAATATATATTAAGATTATTTAAAAGTATACGATACGCTTTCGACGTCTTCGTTATTTCGTCTCGTCTGGCTGGCTGGCTGGCTAGTGGCTGCAGTGTGCTCCTCCGGGACGGCTGCTGCGTCGGTTGCTGATACAGGCCGGGAAAACCCTGGAATCCCTCGAATTTGGGCCAGGATAACCCTGGACACCTCTTCTTTCTTGTTGTGTTGTGTGGCGTGGTTCGTGAATTAAATTTTGTCGGGCCCCCTCTTCGTGGTGATTGCTCCATGGTTACCGTAGTAGAGCGTTGAGCGGTCTCTGGGTGTGGTGGTACGCTACTGCTAATGGTGTTTCTTCCTGATGAGTCGTACCGGGTAGCTGTGATGGTGCTGCTACCGTGATTTGGAGCTTCCGGAACTGCTTGATAGGGCCCACTAGTGTAATGTCGCTGCCCATTACGGTGATCTGCATCTTGTCGGTCATCTTGTCGTTCTGGCTGGCGCAGTGGAGCTGGTTGGTGCTGGGTTTGTGGTTGATGCGCTACGGTGATAGTTTTAGCTGGCCGCAAATTGTGTGAAACGCGGCGCGGTTTTTATCTTCTTCGCCACAATGCAAGTCGCCTCGAAGTGACCTGCCCTGGCAGGATCACTATGAAAAATGTCCTGCCAGGCCTGGCAATGTCGCCATGAGACGTAGGCCGTAGGGTGTAAATAACACAGACGAAACTCGGTGATATAATGAACCTTTATTTAGGTAGAAACAGGGCTTTACATACAGTTTGTGTATCGTAGTGTACGTGATACTTTCATAGGTTTAACGATTCTAGATTCTTTTCGTGAATGCCTTTTAATGGTAATTGTGTACACGAGCGTAAACCAGATGCTAGGGTATTGTATTTCAAGGCTAGAGAATATTACACAAGATTATTAGATATTGTGTCATACCACAGTATAGGAACAGTAGATAAACTTCGAACAAAGGTACATCGCACGGCTGCACACATGCGCGCGTGTTCGGTACGCACACACACATAGACTTCGGGAATGATGGAGAATGCTTCAATCGGGGCCGCGCCGTTGCGGTGTTCGCTCGTTCTCACTCGCTACGTCAAAGGAAGCCGCCTCGTAGGTATGAAGACAGCGAGCCGCCAGTGCCACGATATCAAGAGGAGCCGAATGGGCTTGTAACTAAGCACCTACCAACCTAGAGCAGTTTAGCAACTATTATACTTACTAGGAAATATTTTAGGCATGGTATTAAAATATTCCATGAAGTGGGAAACTAAAAACACATACCCAACTATCTATAATATTATTAATTTGTGTATACATTATTGTCTATTAAACTGTTACAGAAATACTTTGCATACTTAAAAGCAAAATTAGTATTATAGGTATGCCAAGCCACAAACTTGACACAGCCCTGCGCATCGAGCAAAAGTAGGTAACGAACGCTCCTAAACGGCCTTAGATTACCTACTGTATTATTCTTCTATACTGTGGTCATACACTTCAGGCGATACTTTACTTGGCGCAAGCGCAGCCGGCACTCATTTCATCATTGTATCGTGGATTCGTTCAAGTAAGGCAAGTGTTGGATAAAATATCGATTGGGAGTGTAACCTGTGCACCGAAATTTTGTCTAAATGCTTTACATACATTACGTGTTTCGTTTTTTGTTTCGTATTTGTATATAGCCACATTTCGAATGCATTCAGTTTCTTATTGAAATTAATATCAAAGTTTAATTTGGAAATCGACTATTTCGTACAAAATTCATGTATGACGTATTTACGATTGGTCTTATTTTCGGAGTGTATTGTACGTATTTCCATATGGTTGTAATTTTCTTAATATACAAGTAGGTATGATTTTACTTTTAGAACGTAATTACATTTTAGCATTATTCAGGCAGGTCAGTTTTCGGTCGAAGATTTTCAAATTGACATTAGTCAGACTCGACCAATACTTTCGAGTTGTCAATTTTCCATTTGTGCTGAATATCAGTAAATCGTTAAAATAAAGTAAAAAACGCCTACTTCGTAATTATTGCTCAATATGTATAGTGAAACATTAAAGATCATTAAGTTGAATTAATTATTGTTTTTAACCCTTCTCAAAAAAAAGGAGGAGGTTCTCAATTCGGTTGTATTTTTTTTATCATTTTTTTTTCAATGTTTGTTACCTCAGAACTCCGTCATTGATGAGCCGATTCGTAATTTTTTTTTTGTTTGTAAGTATATGCTTCCAGGTGAATCCCATTTTTTTAAAAATTCAATTGGATCATGGGATCCATGAGGAATTGAGGGAACTCCTCAATTATTTTAGGCACGCGTGTAGTGATTTTGGTATTTTCTATTATAACTCGTGTATTTATATCCGGAAATCATAAATTGGTGGAGTGGAATTGATGATGAAGACCTCAGATGACTTATGGAATTCCTCAATTATGTACAAAAGTATATCACAGATTCTGATAAGATTCCGTTGATATAGCAACTAATGAAGTGCCAAGGGTGATCCTTGTGGAATCGACGGAAGTCCTCAAATATTATCGGGTCACATGCAGCGATTGGGTTTTTTTCTCTAATAATCAACGCATTTGCTCTCGGAAATCAGTTCATGTGGTAAATTGGAAAAGAAATGCCTCCGCTAAGCCACGAGAACATTTCAATGTTCTCGTGGCTTAGCGGAGCACTAAATTGAAGTCGGTTAAAACTTTGTTTTTAAAGTAAATTATAAAACTGTCTATCAGCCGTTCAAGGATTAAGTATCCATTAATCACCTCACATCCTGTATATAATTTCCAGTTACACCAAATCAGCTATTTCAATTTCCCTGAATTTAGCATCTCATGAAGGGAATTAGTTCAATACGCGACCTTCTCGAGAAATTGGTCTGTTTCTAGCCTAAAACTGAGAACCACGAATCAAGACAAACTAATCCCATCTGAAACCATCTGGACCAAATGTAAAATATGTGACCAGCATTACAGTAGGTACATTGCGAAGCACACGAAAATACGAACCATACGAAAATTTTCTATTTCCACGCATTTGTTGCAATATGTTTGTAACTATTATGTTTTTTTTTATACATCCATCCTAAGTAGTGTGATGCGTCTAGGAACAGAGCGTCCATTGGGGGGCTTCCTGGCAGTGAATGTGTTAATTCGTTATTAATTCATATATCATGCCCTATTGCCAGCTCAAGCATGGTGTACCCCACGGTGTGGCAGCCGCCCAACATCTCCGCGCAGTGCCCGGCGCACACGCAACTCACGGCGTGCTCGCCCTTCGCGCTCGTGTATCTGGACGTCATCACGCGACTCTTCGGCGCCGCGCCTGATCATGCGCACCAGACAAGTGACGCAGGTAGACAGCGCTCCTCTCTCATCAGCCCAAGCATGAAGTACACGGTGTGGCAGCCACCGTACATTTCCGCGCGGTCCCCTCGCGCACGCACCTCAAGGCGCGCTCGCCCTTCGTACTCGCAAGTCGATGGATGGGAATTGAGTCTTCACCTTATACTGGCTAGGGGTCACCGACGTCACTGTAGCCTGGAAATGAGCAATTTCTTACATTTGCGTAATACCCGACTCTTTAAAAATTTGTCTACTCCATTTCTGAAGAACTCTCATACATGAGTCAAGGGGACGACTTTGTTACAAAACATAATTCCTCTGAAACCGTTCCATATGCGACACTCGAAGCATTTTTTCTTTTTTCAGAGACCTACGACTTCATCGTCGTAGGCGCTGGTTCTGCGGGATGCATTGTCGCTAACAGACTCAGTGCGGTCGAGAACTGGAAGGTAAGTACTTCAAACTTAGCGACGCACACGCGGTGGGTCATGTAGCGAGCAAAATTTTACAAACATTGAGGATTTTGAAGCTATCACAAAGAACGTAGACAAAGCCGCGGGATAAAATATAACCTATGTCCATCCAGATTATTATTATTATGTATTTCTTTGCCATATCTCGGGACCATGGGGTGCCGGACCTTTGGAAGGCATGTGTGGGCCGAAGCCAACAGTGCAGAGGCCCTTTAAGACAACAATAATCTAAAGCGGGGGATACACATGGCGGATACCATCTCCGAACGCACAATATAATACAACCGGTGATGGTCCCCGCCGGTTACAATGACTATTGCAGTGCAGTACTGTGACTGCGATGGAAATTTCTTAATTTCCATCGCAGCTATAGATGCTAATGAGTTGAATATTGGATGGACAGGATAATAGGTTACGGAAGAAACTAGCGGAAACCTGCTGAGACAATCAGTCTCAAAATTGTATAGTCCCAGCTCGCCGAGTGGGCCCCACAAAACAGTCGCGCACAGTGCACACTTCCAACCTTCCATCTTAGCCTCCGCTCTTGCGACTCCACTCTGGCCGGCCGATTAATAGAAATAGAAATAGAAATGTTTAATTGCAAGAATACGTAAGTACAAAGGTTTTACATATTTTTAACATGGTTCCAGTATTCAGGCAAAGCAGCATGCAAATCTTTAAGAAAACAATTAATTACATAGGTACATTTTGAGTACTTACATAATATTTAATTGTCATCATTTTGCTTCCATATATTCCTTTACGGAGTTTAAACAATGTTACTGAAGCCATTTTGACAATTTCCTCTTAAATTCTAGATCATGCAACAACTTGTAATGCTATCAGGAAGTTTATTAAAAAAAAAATATATAACGTTGCAGGCGTTCCGTTTATAAATATCCGCACGACAAGGAGGTTGATGTAAAAGATTCCTGTACTGTGCTCTTTGTTTTCCTTTAAACACATCTGAACGTAATTTAAAATACTCCCTATCTGTCCTTACAAATACGCAAACCTTTTGTACATATGTACATGCACGCTAGAGGCAAAATATTATATTTTTTGAACATGGGCCTACAACTATTTGTAATCCACGCATTTGTGATTGTGCACGTACACACTTTTTCTGTAATTTAAAGGCTCTATCAACATGCACAGAATTACCCCTTATTAAGAGACCGTATAGTTTAAAGTTGACGACACATATCCGTAGTAGGCTGTAATGGCAGCTTTAGCGGAGACAGTTTTCCCCAATCTTCTTAAAGCGTATACAAACCTATCTAACTTTGAACATATTGAATCTATATAGTTTTTCCAGTGTAAGTGTATATCTATGTTTAAACCTAAGCATTGTGTCCAGCGGGCCTCTGCGACGGGTTCGAGTATATCATTGTACTTGAAACGATATTTATATGTCTAGGATTCGATTTATAGGATCGGAATTGCATACATTTTGTTTCAGTCAGATTAAGGCAAGCACAGAAGCGAGGGCTAGGTTACTCGGGCCCTCTGGAGGTTAGGTTTCCGCGGTATCGCAACAAGCTGGCCCCGCGGGTTTATTATTATTATTATATTATACGAATTATTTGATAAAGAGAAAGCCGGCCAACTTAGGGCTTTAAAGCCCAATATCGCGCAAACGCATCCCTGAATTGGAAATTTATTTTTAAATCCCATCTTAATTTTGAACAAGCTATCCAACGATACCCCTCACCCCTCACCACGGGTTTACTGGGAAAGAATAACATTCGCTTTATGAGTAACCTTGCATTGAATAATTAAATTTCTATCCGTTGATGGACCGTGGCCGCGCACACAAGGTAGCTACTAAACTAACGTGATGAGAGGAAACACATGTCCATCGACCTCCGGGACTCGATCAGGAACTTAGTATTACTCGTAAATACAAATACAAATAATTTATTGTATTAAAGTGAGTAATTATAAAGGGGGTAATAGTTCTACGGTTCGTCACAATCAGCCGTTATATATGGCGTACAATATTAGAATTCTACCAATATGTCATTGAGAATATAAATTAAATAATAAAAAATAAATGTCAATGTCATGCTATGTCACACTGAGGACATAAAATAAAATAAACAAAAGAAACATAAAAAATACAAAAAAGTAATATAATTACAAATTGAATTGGAATGTGATAAAATTAAATCAATGATTGTTAACAAGAATGTCAGGAACGGTAGCATATTGGGAATGTCAATATTTAGGTTCGTTATTCCAGTGTAAGCATATAGTATGACTAATGGTAGCATTATACTATGACTGCTTTAGGCACAATTTAAATAATGTACTTTTAAATTGTATGTACTCCTAGGGACTTTATTTCGTTGAAAAACTTTGCTGACATGTACAGTATGCTTTTTTTTTCAAAGTGCACAGAGCTATGGCTTGGATAAAAAAGATTCAATCCATGCAGCACAGGTTTTGATCTCGGGTTCAATCCATGCAGCCTAGGTGTTGATCTCGGGTTCAATCCATGCAGCCTTGGGTATTGATCTCGGGTTCAATCCATGCAGCCTTAGGTATTGATCTCGGGTTCAATCCATGCCGCCCAGGTGTTGATCTCGGGTTCAATCCATGCAGCCTAGGTGTTGATCTCGGGTTCAATCCATGCAGCCTAGGTGTTGATCTCGGGTTCAATCCATGCAGCCCAGGTGTTGATCTCGGGTTCAATCCATGCAGCCCAGGTGTTGATCTCGGGTTCGATGGCATCGTTTTGTACGTATCTATGCGACTTTTACGAATGCCTATACATTTCGTATAGGTACAAAGTAGGTACCTACTTAATTCAGGTTCTTGCTTCGAACACCGCTCTAAAACGGCAAACACACTTTGTGGAGTTGCCCCAAAATATGAGGCTGTATCTGAGATTGTACATAATATAACCCTGGAAAGCTAGTAGGGCAGATTTTTGAGAAACCACTTGTGCGAGCCTTCGTAGAGCAAAAACAAATCTGTTCAGCTTATTTACCTTGGTAAATAAGCTGAACAGATTTGTTACGTTGTTCGTTGTGTCGAATACTTGTATTCGCAATGAAATTGCCAAATTACAATGACTAGCCGATGAACGAGATGGAACTAGTGTTCCATAGGAAATCCCAAATTGTAAAGCTCTGGAGCTCTTTTTAGAGCTGGCTTTATTAAATGGGTTTCGAAGAGCTAGTGATTTTAATATAGCCGTAGTCTTAAAAAAGGCTTTAGTCTTTTTTGATGGGTTTTAGCCTTTTTAAGGACTTAAGCCTTTTTTATGGTTGTAGTCTTTTTTTAAATCTAACCCCAGGGCGTTTTCACTTAAATGTGCGACTTTTACTTTTTTTCTCAGAATTTAGATTTTTGTTTTTTTGTGTTTATCATGAGCACTCTTGATTCCGATAGATAAAAAAATGTCCTCAATTTTCCATATATTTTTTTAGGTTTCCACTATGTGAGGCCATACAGAATGTATGAAAAAAAGTCACATTGTGGGATAAAAAACTGGGTACATTTTTTTTCTTTCTCAGGATCAAAGAGTGCTCATGATTCTGAACAAGAAAAACAAAAAAATCATATTTCTAAGAAAGTAAAAGTTGCACATTTGAGTGAAAACGCCCCTGACCTTGTGACTTGTAAAAGTGCCCATGAAAAGGTAAGTTTGTTTCTGCTAATTTATAATTTTATTTTTACATATACTAAATATCTCTATTTATATATCTTTTTGGTATTTCCTCTTCTCAATCGCATCTTATTTTTGCAGAATTAACTAAGTTGGATCTTCCGAATGAAGTAATTCAAGACTTATGCAAGTGTTTTATATGCTATGCTGATAATGAAATCTTATACCGCGAATGTTGGGGATTATAATTAAATTAATGTGCGTAATATGTAACATATTCGTAGAAACCTGTTAAAGCTAATAGCAAATATCTAAATTTAAAAAAATAAAGGACTTTCCTTACTAAAAACGTATTTTATTGGCATTTATTTGCCGGTTTCAAAAATAAAATGGTTTAAGTTAAATAATTTATGAGATAAACATACTCGAGTCTTTGATTTTATTTGAAACGACACCACACCATAAAAGCGTCGCATTATTAAATATTTTTTATAAACTAAAATATTTTAGCCTCCGAGCCTAATGAAGCTTGGAGGCTAAACTATTTTCAAGTCACAATATTTTGACAAGGACTTTTAGCCTTTTAATAAGGTAACAAGCTCCGAGAGTCTTAGGCTGCTGCACATAACTAGGCTTCGGGGCTAAAGAGCTTTGTAGGCTTTTAGCCCTCTAGGCGTCAAAATCGAAGCCCGCCTTTAAAAAAAGAGCTAAAAGACTCGAGGCCTATGGAACACTAGATGGAACATTTTCTATTGGTTCATTTCATTTTCATTCAAAGATGGGAATGTGTTTCACGCGCTCGTTGTACCACATTCGTTTTGTGCGCGTGCGCTTGGAAGGGGTTGTAATATACCACGCGCTGAAGTAGGCCGATACAAAAATAAAATAAGGTAACATTTAGCGCGCTCTATCTCTTGCTATCGCTAGTCAACAATAGGGAAGATGAAATATTTTCAATTTTGCTTTCATTTGAAAGAATCGCATGTAGAATAGACTACGAATGTATTATAAAATTAAAAAACTATGATTTATAGTCAAAAATTCCTGTTACAAACTGACAATTTAAACTTTCGCGCGTTTCAAAAGTAAGCCAAGCCATGGCGACTATTTTCATTTTTGATACGATACGCGTCCCAATTTGAATAGTAATCGAAACTGGTTGAATGTTATAATGAGTCGAGTCAGTTCGTAATTTCCGCGTGCAATTCAGGACAATTAGTGTCGGTGTTTAATTTATGTTTGCGATCGTAGTTAAGTATACTTAATTGTTTTTGCTGCTAAAGTTGGGCTTTCAATAACGCGGTTCCGCGGTTCGTCACGTAACATTTGATTACTTTGATGGGTGCGCCACGTACTTAGTTTCCGATTGATCGTGGGCATTCTTCTACTAGCTTCCGCCCGCGACTTCGTCTGCGGGGGACCCGGGATAAAAACTCCAGACTAAACTATCTTCGTGAAAAATTTCATCCAAATTGGTTAAACCGTTTTTAAGCGTGATTGACAATCAAACATCTAAACTTTCGCATTTATAATATTAGTAGGTATCTAAGTATTGGAATGCTTTTTTAGAGCCATAAACTTTTTCTTCACTTTTATAACATTTAAGAGCTTTTGAACAATTTGAACAACATGTATAGGTGCTCCTGCTGGAGGCGGGTCCTGAGGAGCCGGAGATCACGTCGGTGCCCGGGCTGTCCACCGCGCTCCTCAACTCCAACCTGGACTGGCAGTACAAGACCATGCCCAGCCCCCACGCCTGCCTGGCGTTCCCCGATCAGCGCTGCGGCTGGCCCAGGTAATACATCGATTACTTCCAGAGAGACCTGCTATCCACCGCGCTCCTCGACTCCAACATGGACTGGCAGTACAAGACCATGCCCAGCCGCAACGCCTGCTTGGCGTTTCCCGACCTGCGCTACGCTTGGCCACGGTAATGTGGAGATTATACATAAAGACGGGACGGGACACTTTTGTTGCGCTCTCTGTCGCGCCAATCTTGGCAAGTAAGTGCAACAGACCAGAGAGCGCATCATATTTGAACTCGAAACAATTTGCCCACAACTCCAACACCAGACTAAAAGGGCATGGAATAATTTGAACAATCTCTCTTCTTCTCTTGACAGAGCAGTCGTGGTCGTTATGTTGGTGGTGACTTGCTTGCTTGAGCTTTCTCTAACTAGGGTTAAAACGATGGTTTCAGGGGTAAAACGATGGGCGGGTCGAGTGCCATCAACTCGCTCGTGTACATACGGGGGAACAAACTCGACTACGACGGCTGGGCGGCGCGCGGCAACGTCGGATGGAGCTATGACGACGTAAGGGCTCATGTAACCCAGTACACGCACATATTCACCTACTAACATAATACTCTTTATTGTACATTATGTCACAGCAATAAGAGCTCTGTAATTAAAAGTCTGCATAGAGGATAATAGAATCCCTTGTTAAATGACTGAGAACCCACACTTTCCGTAGGTTCTCTGACATGTGGCTAAGGAATCCTGAAGAAGGATCACGGAACCGAACATCTCATCCCAACTCCTATCCTCGCAACTGTGATCATTGTAAATGTCTGGTATGCTCTACGATACCTTTATTCAGTCAAACTTTATTCTATTATCCTTCTTCTACTGGGTGGGAGAGAAAAACAATACATATTAGGTTTACGAAAGTTCCTCATTGAAGCCAAATCATAATTAGATATATTATGATTTGGCTCCAATGAGGAATTTCCAACTCACGATTTTGTCCTATATAGTATTGTTTTTTATTTGATTTACCGACTACCTGATGTGTAATGCTCTTATATCATACTCAGTCAAAGTATGAGGTATTGAATAACAGGATATTTTTGTTATTCAGGTATTACCATACTTCAAAAAATCAGAAAGGAATCTGAACATTGAAGCATTAGACCGAAAATACCACGGTGTCAACGGAGAACAGGCAGTGTCTCGTTTCCCCTTCGTGGACATACCTTCCATCATGATCACTGATGCCTTCAACGAAGGAGGGCTGCCATTGAATGACTACAACGGCGCCGTGCAGTACGGAACCATGCAGGCGCAGGCCATCTCAGAGCAAGGACAGCGGGCTTCATCCAACACGGAGTTCATAAAACCTATCAGATACAAGAGGAAAAATCTAACTGTAAGGCCAGAAGCCGAAGTTATCAAAATACTTTTCGACGAACACAAAAGAGCTTCAGGAGTGAAATATATCAAAGATGGCCACATATTCACTGCATTCGCAAATAAGGAAGTCATAATCAGTAGTGGATCCATAAATTCTCCAAAATTGCTAATGCTTTCTGGAATTGGACCTAAAGAGCACCTGGACGATCTGCATATACCGATAATCCAAGATTTACCAGTTGGCAAGAATCTACACGACCACGTCACTTTCAACGGTATAATAATTGCGTTACCAAATGAAACCGCAACCACTGTCAGCCAGGAAAACCTATTGGAACATGTGTATGAATACAAGAAGATGGAAATTAAAAGAGGTCCTCTGTCGGGAAACGGTCCAGTGAATAGCGTGGCTTTTTACTTGACGGAACCCGACTTGCCGGCTCCCGACATTCAAGTGCAAGTGGACAGTTCTAACTGGAAGGAATACATCAGGGAGCCTGCAGCTTACGACGGCCTAACCATCTTCCCGACTGCGTTTTATGATGCAGTCATTCCACGGGTCATGAATCTCGTGCCGAAGAGTAGAGGGCAACTTCTACTCAACGCGAGCGATCCTTACGGACGTCCACTAATATGGTCCGGTTACCTGACAGATCGACGGGATGTAGAAGTGTTATTAAGAGGTGTAAAAAGAGTTCTGTCTTTGGAAAACACACATGCTTTTAAATCTAGAGGTGCGTACTTTGTGAAAACGCCTTTGCCAGCGTGCCGGCATCTGTCTTGGGGAACTGACGTGTACTACGAGTGTTTGGCGCGTTCCTACACATCCAGCCCTTACCATCCCGTGGGGACTTGTAAGATGGGTCCGAAGGAGGACCCGGCGGCCGTGGTGGACGCGCGCCTGCGCGTGTACGGGGTGTCGGGGCTGCGGGTGGTCGACGCCTCCATCATGCCGCAGGTGGTCAGAGGCAACACGAATGCTCCGTCGCTTATGATTGGGGAGCGGGGAGTGGCTTTGGTCTTGGAAGATTGGTTACATAACTACAAGAAGTATAATGAATAATGATTAAAGGTGTTGTTTCTAGGCATAATGTGCCGCTTTGTCGGTATACTCAATGAGGTGCTATTGACGAAAGGATGCCATTAAAATTATTCTCATTGGTAACTCACAAAGCGATACCTTTGCATGGGAGTGACAACAATATTAATAGCTTTTCACTCATTTGTGATTTTAACCGTTGTCTGAAGTGCCTTTCGCGATAATCTTCAAAATATTTATTGCTGTCAATATTTAAAAATAAATACCCTGCTATTTGGTTGTGTCGTGACCACGTAATTCTTTTCATGTTTATAAACATAATAGCTGCCCGGCCCGGCTTCGCACGGTTAGTAACGTACGGATAATTCTTACTACCCGTTGTCCTATTACCCGTTTTCCCGTAGGAATGAAGCATTTTCTCGCGGTAAAAAGTACCTATGTTTATCAGGGATAATGTCGGCTTCTAATGGTAAAATAATTTTTCAAATCGGTCCAGTAATTTCGGAGCAAAGTAGATACCCATAACCAAATATCGAGCGCAATCATTGATTTACTTATGGAAATACACTGGGATTCCTTGCGAACGAAAAAGAGATATTATGGACATAATTTTGTAAATATAAATTTACTCCTAAATATTTTTTTTTAAATGGGTGTGAAATACGACACTGTGACTACCAGTAAGGTTGCTATCGTGGGCGAACCAATGGAGAAGCAACTAACCTTGGCCTCTTCATGGACGGCAAGCTGCGCTTTGAGAACCACGTACTAAAAGTTGTGAGTAATTGCTTCTACCGCCTTAAAGTTCTTTACAATCCGTATGTTGTGTTGCGTTCTGTGGGTCACGTAAGGTGCCGTCTGAAAATCACAGCTGTCGGTGTACGTCTGTCTGACACCTCGGTATAATGCTGAGACAGCGACCGATTGACTGCCGCGAAGAGACACACAATATGTGTGAATTCTATTGCATGTCTACTCCCATTGTACATTTATGTCTTCTTTCTTTCTTTCAAATGAACTGACATTTTTTTAGTTAGAGTCGATATGGCACATTCAGCAACAGAACAGTGATAGAGTCGTGGTGTAGGTCATTTTGTTTTGAGCACTTGACCCGCGTAACTACTTTTGCTACTGATTGTACAATAATTTGCAATTTATGCAGTGGACTCGACGACGACGTCCCCAATCATAATTTAATATCTATAGCGATAGTTAACGTTGGGTACGTATGTAGGTACTATGGAACCAACTGAATCATGACCCACCATAGAACCTTGTTACAATTAACGAACATACGTACGATCATATGACGTTAAATATGTCAGTTAATTGTAACAAGGTTCCATGGTGGGTCAGGATTCAATTTTGTCGATAGTAGGTACTATGTACTAATATTATCGATAACGTTAAGCACTACATATGTTATGTTGGTACTAGTTACTTACTTCCGTACCTATTAGACTTTTTATGTGGTATGGCAAAAAATGCTAAATCATGAATGAGTTGTCATGTCAAAATCAAATGACAATGTCACTGTCATCCAAAACGTTGTTCGAAGTGTCAGTGGTTATATTCTATTTTCATCTCTCCTGTTCTGAAAGTTGAGTTTTCATGGGTATATAGCCGGGTGGAAAATTGCGTGTTCTTCCTAGGGTGGAAAGTATTTTTTTTTTAATTGGTAAAATCAGCCACGGAGTCGAAGATAGAAGAGTATTAAAATAAAAGCTTTTCACAAATCGACAGTCAGCTATAGGTACCTACATTAAACGACGTGTTTATTACGACCTATAGGTTGATATTTAAATCGTTTTACAGTTGGTTTATTTTTATTCGCAATTACAGAAAATCAATATTCTAAATCATTCCTCTATTCGACTGCCCGCCGGCATGGCCCTCTAGATTAGTTGCGTCGCGGCCTACTCGATTACAATTTAGGTCATGTAGTCTAGTAGGCCGTGGCATAATGTAGCCAGTGCGAAAAATTTGGATATTGGATAGTAGTACAATATTATTTTAATTATTTTATTTATTTATATCTTATTTATTTCATATTCATAACATAAGTAGGTAATACATGTATAATTCATAGAATTATACATGTTTAACCAAAAACTTAAATTGAAACCGTTAGATACGTTTTATAAACTTTTCTTAAGTTGGCAGTATGTGTATTTAAAAAAAACTATGAAAGTTGGCAGTAGAAAAAGCGGGAACACGAGAATAAAATATAAATACCATGTCGTTTTTTGGTTGAAAATGGTTTCGGAAAGTGATTCCAGTGATATGGACAATGATTTCACTCCCGATGAGATAAAAGAGCAACCAAAAGCGGTTGTTAACAATCTTTTACCGCAGTGCTCTAAGGAGAGATATCTTAAAGCATACAATCATTTCATGAACTGGAGATCCGCTAAAAATGTCAAGTCCCTTTCAGAAAATGTGTTTTTAGCATATTTTAACGAATTATCGAAGACATTACAGCCTTCCACGCTTTGGAGCAATTACTCGATGCTTAAATCTACAATAAATACGAAGCATAATGTCAACTTGAAAAATTTCACCAACTAACTGTATATTTAAAAAGACAGTCCGAGAACTTCAAAAGCAAGAAATCCAAGATTTTCACTGCTCAGGAAGTAGAGAGGTTTTTAGACGAGGCTCCCGATGAACTGTTTTTGGCAACTAAGGTGTGTATAAAATGTACTTAAATAAAATTCTAAATGTAAATGTAGATACCTAAATAAAATATAAATGTTTTTAATTCTAATTACCTACTTATGTTGTTGCAGGTTGTTCTTATCT
Source organism: Epinotia bilunana (assembly GCA_947049275.1). NCBI lineage: Eukaryota > Metazoa > Arthropoda > Insecta > Lepidoptera > Tortricidae > Epinotia > Epinotia bilunana. Next base: position 709,123 of record OX346254.1, read on the forward strand.
TTGGCATATGCGCAGCCTGTAGGAGCATCGAATTTCTAAAGATTACAGTAAACGATGTCGAAAACACAATCAAATTATACTAGTTAAACTACGCAATACGAAAACTAAAATCGACCGGCAGTTTGTCATACGTGAAGAATTTGCAAATTTAGTCGAAAAATACCAAAGTCTTCGGCCAGAAAACATACAAACAAAAAGTTTTTTTTTTAATTTTCATCGTGGCTAATGTCTACGACAAGTAATTGGGAAAATTAAATTCGCAAACATGCCAAGACAAATTGCAACCTACCTAAATTTGCCGAACATAGACTTGTACACAGGACACTGTTTCCGCCGGACTTCCGCCACCCTGTTAGCTGATTCGGGGGCTAGCATATCAACCCTGAAACGGCATGGCGGTTGGAAGTCCAATACTGTTGCCGAAGGATACGTCGAAGACTCAGTTGAAAATAAAACCAAAATAACATCAAAAATAACTGAATATATAAATATTGATCGCCATCATTCTCCACAACCTGGAACATCAACAGATCAGGAGCCAGAAGTTCCACTAGTTTCGCCACAAAGTCGCCAAAAAAATGTTCAATCTGGTTCTCATACCATACAAGAAACTCAGGTTTCTCAGAAAATTTCAAACATCAATATGCCCGGCAAAACATTGAATTTGTCTTTTTCAAATTGTTCCAATTTTACTGTAAATTTTAACTGATCGCTCTTAAAATACAGCTATTTTATAAAATAAACGTGTAGTATTTTACTTTCCTCACAGTCGAAATGAAAAGTAGAGTGTTTAACTCGGGTGAAATTACCCATTCGACCCTCGAACTATTGACGCTCTCAAGTCGTTCGAGCGCCAGAAATATCTCGGGTAAAATGGGTCACTTTCAACCCTTGGTTAACAATCTACTATTGGTCAACTTCACGTTCATACTACCTATATGGAAAATTACCTACTCTGTGATATTCATGTTTGACAAATAATAGTACATTACGTACCTAGTGTGGCCATAAATATGCGATCTTGGGCTTTACGAATTACCGCCCGTGGTGAGTACACAATTTTACGTCTTCACCTGGCCAAATACAAAATATTTTATTGATTTAAAACACAGTGGTTTACAGTGGAGGGCAAGTACATTGTAGTAATCCACAATTTAGAAAAAAATAGTTTAAAGTACATTATACTAACTTAATCTAAGTTTATTTTATACATTTATTTACAGGAGACAAGATAATTATGTATGTGTGTGTGTGTGTGTGTGTGTGTGTGTGTGTGTGTTTAGGTAAATGTACAATACTACATTTACTAGACAGTCTACAGTTACTAGACAGTTTCATAGGTGCTATATTATTATCTCTATGTGCCTAAAAACAGCAGTCCTTCAGTTTCACTGTAATCAAGTTTACTTATCCATTTATAAAGTGCTTCCTTACATTTATCGTGTCGTGAGCTATAGAAGTGGCTCTTAGCATTTAGTTTGTTGTTACACAAGTGCGCAGACTGTACATAATATTGTCTCTTAGCAAAGACGCATTTGTTAGGGCGCCACAATGCGAGTTTTACCGTACGCGCAGCGTGCAATAAAACGCACATTATGGCCGCCCCCTATTTCACCAACTTGACAATTGTCACCTAACACTGACAATTCGCCATACATTGCTTGTTCTAAAAGTTAAGGTAGTCGTAGGTTACTTGTGGATCCAGCAATGTACAGAGAATTGTCGTTGTCAGGTGACAATTGTCAAGTTGGTGAAATAGGAGCCAGGTGTGACGTAAAATAAATTACCTGAAATTAATTAATCATATTCGTTATCAGACCGGAGTACCGTACAAAATATTGAAATAGATTGTCGCCAATGGCCATACCACGTTGAGTACACCGGTTCTCGTCCGATCACCGAAGTTAAGCAACGTCGGGTGAGGTCAGTACTTGGATGGGGGTGACCGCCTGGGAACACCTCGTGTCTTTGGCCTTTTGCTGCTTATTTTACCGCTTGTTTAATACCACGACGGTGGCCATCAGGTATACGGCCTGCCTGTAAATACGATATATTTTCTGTCGTAGGTGTACTTTTTTCGAAAAATCAAATGAGGTGTCAACATCGTCTCCATCGTGGAAAAAGACTAGGTGACGCTTTGCCGGGAATTTACCCGAGTATGAGGAATCAATTTTGATCACAAAAGGAGGAAAATACATCTCCGAGTTTCAGTTTTCACATATTCGCTCGGTCTCCCGCATAAAATTAGCGGGAGAAGCAAAAGCGTGCGCGCTGTACGCCACCTTGTGTGGAATAGTGGATCTAAAATACAGAGACATCTAGCGTTTGCGCAGTAAACGACTTAGCTGTGTTTATCGTGTACCCTACCACTTCTACTGTATAAAATATTTGCCCTCACTTCGCCAACGTCGGTACCATACCACGTTGAATACACCAATTCTCGTCCGATCACCGAAGTTAAGCAACGTCGGGCGAGGTCAATACTTGGATTTAAAATGGGGAATTACTTATAAAACGATCGAATAAAAAAAAACTAAGCAACTGATGATAACATACTGTTTTAATAACTTGAGCGAGCGAAAAATTAACTAAACTAACGACGAATATTGATTAATAATAAAATCCGCTTACAAAAAGTGGGTTGTGATTAATCCATAATTCTATCCGTGCGAGCAATGATGTAATATAAAAAGATATATATATATATATATATATACGTTACAAGCGCTCCAAAAGTGGCACAATAAAACTCAGTCAATTGTTGGACCTCGCCTCAGTTTCGCGCCGTCAATGGCAACGTGTGAACGTGTCTCAGCTGTCAGATTTGCAGCGCGAAAGTAAAACCATGCCGTCGTGTGTGATGCGATTTTGCACTAATTATATTAAAAAAGCCAAGAAAAGCCAGGGAATAACGTATCATTCGTAAGTAATCTACTTTTATATATAATATTAATACATTTTACGTATTTAATAATTACGTGCATAAAAGAAATTTCCAGAACACGTTGAGTGCAACAAAAATATACCCGAAGCGTGAGTGCGATAGAGAAGCAATATCCTTGCTGGTCAAAGAATAATATATAAACAGAGGGGTCTTGATAAGATCGTAGGCATAAGATTCGTGATTTTTGATAAAGTTTATGGTGTAGAAATTATTATAAATATTATATTTCTATTATCCTTATTTAGTTTAGAGAGAGAGAGAAATTGACAGATATAAATAGCATGAAACTTTGTTTTGTATAGATAATGGGAGTAATGGCATCAGCCGCTAGGTCGGAAATTAGAATACGTTCTGCCACAAACTAAAACAAAAATTAAAAAAGTTTTTATTATTATTCTCTTTATTCATTTTTCGTCTTAGGCTAGGTTTTTACAATAACTATATAAAAAGTAAAATATAAAACTATACATACAAAACATAAAATCATTATAAAAACCTAACCTAGGGTACCTAAGCTGGCGGGGCCTAAGCTGCCGGTGGTCAGGGCGCCAAAGTCGCCAGGAGTACCGCCTTCTGTATCTTATTATTATTATTATTATCATTTATTAACAGACAACAAAGTGGTCCACAATTATAAGCTTAACCTAATCTAACCTAGGTGTCATCACATTGATAAATTGGCGCATGATGGCGATGTTGGTGTTATACCTAACCGCCACTGTGCTCAGAATGGGGTTGGAGCTGACCCATACCCTGTTTAGCAACGCTGCGAGTCTTTTTCGTACAATGGCATAAAAGTCATCAGTGCGTGACTGCGCAAACATTCCTGAGGAACTGCAGAATCGGGGCAGCCCCAACAGCATCCTGAAGCCATTGTTATATTGGACTCGCAGGGCACTGATGGTCTTCTGCGTGAAGCTGGTCCAAAGGCTGCACGTGTAGAATACCTGACAGTAGGCTTTAAAAAGAGAGATTTTTACCTGTTCACTACAGCGTGCAAACCTTCGGACAAGCATATTGCTACGAACCGCCAGTGCCCTACGCTCCCTTTCTATATCTATATGGTCCTTAAGGTCGTCGGAGATATAATGGCCGAGGTATTTAAACTTGTACACGCGTCTGAGCTCCTGGTTGTTTAGTTTAATGACGGGCACATGCTCGGGCTTTTAGACACTTCGTATGAACAACTTTCTACACGCTCTGTTTTTAGGGTTCTGTACCTCAAAAGAGTAAAACGGAATCCTTATTGGATCACGCATGGAGGTATCGAGTTGAAATTAAAACCATATACTCAGGTTTACAGTCCCTTGACGACCGTTTATGCCAGCAAAAAACGTATATTTCGACTGACGTATATTTGTATGAAGAGCCGAGCATCTTAAATCGAGACATATAAATGTACAATAGTACGAAACGAGAATATGATTAAGAGGCAATGTGTCTCGTCTGATTTAATAATACTCTTTGTCCATTCTCGGCCCATTGGCCGACTCACTTGACATTTCAAGTGAGACGGTATGCTATGGTAATTTCTGTGGGAGAAACAGAGACAAGTATAGTTTCTCTGCATCATACGTTTACTTGTCTCTTTTTCGCTCTCGGAAATAAGCATACCGTCCTGCTCTCATTTGATACCCATTATTAGTGTGTATCTGCAATATTCGCAGCCTTTTCATGTGTGCGTAAGCCTGCCTATTTTTAAACACGGAATTTCGTATAGACAACGTATCTACCTCTTTTTAATATTAAATCATTGCGTGCGACTACATTACTAAGGGAGCGACTGGAAATACCTCGCGGATAGGTTTTTTTTTTTATATGTATAAGAGCGGAAAAACCTCTGCTCATTATAGTATTTTTCAAAGTGGTTTTGTATTCAAAACACTTCATTTAAGATAAATTGAAGCTCAGTATAAAAAAAACATTTGTCAAATATTGAAAAAAATATAGGACGTAACGTTGACACTCAAACAAATATTAGGTCGCTCAAATATTATGAAGCTTCTCATTTTGTATTTTAAGTAACCCAAATTAATGTTTGTAAGTTCTGTTGATTTCTCGTCACTCGCTCACTTAGACTTACACAATACCTACTACTACTATAACGTAAATTAATTATTTTTGACACAAAACTTTAATTTACCGTCACTTGTTTTAATACTACCCATTTAAAATGAGTATATGTACCTTCCTATAATTTTGCGGATATGCAACAACCACGGTGTTTTCGCTTTAGAACATTCTGTAAAGTTACTTTCTTAACGAAACAAATTATTTATTAAATATTTTGTTTCGTGTTATTTTTAACGTAGCTTAGTGGTTAAAGCACTCTACCGGCAATAGAGTGATCGCAGGTTCGGGTCCTGTCGGGGGCTACAGACGAAGATGGTTTATTTTTCCATTATATTCTTTCTCTCTGTATCACATAATGTATTCTGTAAAATTGCTTTTCTTTGAGTCGCATGCTATTGGTTCCTGCCACTATACTCGTAGATGTCGCTAAATTTTTACAAATTATATTCAATATTCTCTTTGGCAACAATTGCGTCGTTTATGTCGATTCGAGGCAAATAAAACCAACAAATTATGTAACTGTTTTTATTAACTCTTTTTTAATAATTATAATACTGTTTAAATAATTACAAAAGTAGAAAACAACTTACTTATCAGTTAATTCTCATTGCTAATTTATTTTACAGTGAAGTAATAGTACATTGTGATACAAGTGAGGTATGTTGATAATTACATCAGAGGCGGAATTATCACGCGAGCCGCAGGTGAGCGTGATAAGAGAGCCGAGGATGTAATTATCAAAGCTCACGCGTTTCATACGACGTTTTTCAACACATTTTGCGAGGAAAAAATCCTTTTCATAAGATGAAAATTTTATAGGCCTGCCAAGTTTCTTTACTTATTTATGGCAACAGGTTTTTACTCACATGTTGTATACATCGCCAAGAATTTCCAGTGGCGTCCATTCTTTTTATCATTTTTCTAGTCACCCCGAGTCAACATTTTTGTTAATAACCAAACACTTATTAACAATGTTTACAAATATCTGTGAAATAACCTCAAATGGCGCGCAACAGTTTTTTTTCGTGAAGTATGCGCAGTGCTCGCGCATGAGATGAAATCTCTAAACAGCCAATACAAAATTAAATAAATATTTTCGTTTTAAAATGTTATCTTTATTAATTCATGTTAAGATGTTATCAAAAGTGAGTAGTTTTACTAAATTAAACGTTTCTATATCATATCGAAAAAGAAATAGTCAATTAATTAACAAAAAGGATTTAATTTGTTTAGTCGAGTAAGAATCCATTTGCCGAGAATTTTAAAAAAAGCTGTACAATCTGTACAACCCGGTTAATTTAAGAATGCACCGTGTGCACGCATACATCTTCCTGCAAGGTGCCAACCTGACTTAATCGGGATATAACCATAAACACACAAGTGTCGTAATGTTATAAAACACGCGTGTTTAATATCCAGGATTATAAGCCTAAAAGCGACACAATAAGAGGTACGTTAGGAGCAATTGTGTTGAAAAGTATATTACATATTTGTATACAATAAAAATCTTTAGGAAGTCAATTACGTGTTAGTATTACAAACAAGCCGAAATGGCGACAATGAGCACTACATTTTACAAGGCAAGATCAACTTATTCAGCATTTTTCCCATAATACAAATTCTACCACCATCAACAATCAACGACATCTCAACTGAATTTTCAATGGTCCTAGCGGACATCGAGGGCAATTAGTGCAGCTACTGAACACTAGATGGCGTTGAACGCCGACGCCGTCCAAACCTGGCCGCGCGGCAGTGCAACGTGCAACCAAGTTGCAAATAAACCAACAAAGGTATCTCTTTTTTCTTAAGCGCTTCGTTGTCGGGTTCACTTCTCCGGTAACTTAATCACTGGAACCTGGGAGCACCCCCAGTTCCTCTCGCAGTGGTCGATGAGGTCCCTCTCGCTGTCCGTAAGCACTGAGGGGTCAATGTCCTGGCTGTCGCTAAAGGGGTCCGTGTATGGGTAGTGGACCAATACGCAGTTGTAGTCCATGGCGGGGCTGCAGAAGCCCAGGATCTTCCGCATTTTGGACTCAGAGTCAACCTGGAGACAAAGAACATAAAGATATTAATATACATCCATTATCAGTAAACATTTGGAATTTGTAAAAATCGTTAAGATTGGATTTACATTCGTACAGATGATTTTACAACACTTAAGAAGCATAAGTATCATCCTAGTTATGCAAGTCATTTAAACCCTCGATAATTTGCCTTTAATTGATCAATTAAGGCTACTTCTTATCCGTTGAATTATAATGTCATCTAAAATTATAATTAGAATGCGGAAACATTAAGCTAGATATTTCGGCCAATGTCGAGTGCCAATCAGCATTCAGTTTTAACGAAAAATAAATTAGGGACGATAGTAATCTTGGAGCGTTATCGAGACCAAATGGCATGCTTTGTAAAACCGTAGGTACTCTTGTACAATATTGTATCGTCCTAGCTTAAATAACTAAGTAAATGTGTGTATAATAACTATAATTACCTTAATAACATAGATGTCGTTTTCATCGCAGAAGGCTTGGAGCAAGACTTCTTGCATGTGTGTGGCGCTGTCTCCAGGAGGCGCCTCTGTGGTGAAGCAGAACAGCGCCCCATTGCTGTTGCTGGACAGGTACTGGATGGCCGGGAGGAGGCCCACCGTGAGCCTCTTCTCCAGGCAGGCTCGCCGCAGTACCGTCCTGATGCATTGACCCATCGGACTGAGGAGAAACGTAAGAGTTAGACAACTGGACCAATTGGCAACCTTGAGGAACACCCCGGTTTCTAATAGCAGTAATAGCTGACATAAATTCGCAACACTAAAGTTTCCATTACAGTTTGTTCTACTTCTTAATTACTGTATTATTAGTAGGTTGTTGACAAATTGAACTCTAATTGGATTATTTATTTATCCATGTATGTCAAAAAAAAGTCAAAAGTCAAAAATCATTTATTCAAAATAAATTCTTCGAGAACACTTTTTGAAGGTCAGGGGTTAAACAATATTATATATTTACAGTCTGCTTCGGTATAACGATGGCCTTTGCCCATATGTCTTTATCGTCTAAGTATTCGCTGAGTTTATAATAGGCTCTTTTTTCCAGCGTTTGCTTTACAATTGCCTTAAATTTATTTTCTGACATAGTCAAAATTTGGTCAGGTAGTTTATTGTAGTAGCGTGTACAGAGACCGACAAACGAATTTGAAACTCTACTTAATCTAGTTGAAACTGCTAATAATTTAAATTTATTCCTAGTATTTCTATCATGAATGTCACAACCTCTTCGAAATAGCGCTTGGTTTTTTCTTACGTACATAATGTTTTCGTAAATATATTGACTTGGCACGGTCATAATTCCAATTTTTTTAAATTTTATGGATTCCGGCAAATGGTTTATAGTAAATTAATTTTACATTTACACAACAATTAGCAAGTATTGAAAGGCTGACCCGCTTCTGCCTGCGTTAATGCTTCTTCACATAAAACTAGTTATATTTTATAATATTATGTCACAATTGTTACATAGTTACCTCTTGGCAGCCACTCCACTGAAACTCTCCATTTTCACTGGTACCACTGAATCCTTGTACATGTTTGATAACTTGATGCTTTTCAGTTCGTATATTTCACTTATCTCCGGCACTTCTCTTGAAAATGTGGGAATTTTCACAGAGATCACTAATGTTTCACTAAAAATGGTGCAATCCCTGGGTTCATTAAACCACTTGTTTAACCTTGAATGAGTTATGTTTATGTCACAATAATTTCACAACTTCGCGAGCTAGACCGACGTGGTGTTCCTTCGAGCGTAGGGTGAGGAATGTGGTCGCCATGGCGCAACACGGCCTTTTATTAAATTCCCTGCGCATGCGCAAACAACGCTTCTACTTGCATGTGTGCGTCGGCGGCTGTCAGTATCAACGGAGATTCCTCGAAATTTGCGTGTTATTTCATATGTGGTAGTGAAATTCTGTAGTAAAACACACGTGTGAGTATATACGTGTGATAGCACACCGTATTCTGTTAATGTGTGCGTGGGGCATTTCTTTGCGAGGTCGAAATCAAGTTGCAACGTGTTTGTGTTTATATCCAGTCTTTACCCTGCCCCCCGCGGTGAGCGCAAAAGCAGGCGATAGAGGGGTAAGTACGTAGCGTGGTTTGTGACGGTCGGTCTTACCAATGTTGAGGTTATTTGTTTGTTGGTGTGAGTGCGGACAGTCCGCGTTCGGAAAACCCAAGCGGCCTGGGTTTTGGCGCGATTAGGAAACGATCAGAGGAAACTGGTACAGCGGATACTGGGCTTTACGCGCTGCAGCAACCTTGGTCGTTTCTTTTGGTTTTGTTTGAAAAGTTGACAAGCTTCTGTCGTAATGTTAGCCAGTACCGGATCTTATCAGTAGCGTGGCGCCAAATACTGTTGGAACGTTAAGTAAATTCTAATGACCTACTCGTACTTCATTAACGAGGGTTGAACTGAAATTAAAAGCGAAATAATCCTTTATAATAAATAGGATATGAGTTCATATTGGATAGGATGTGGAAAACCAAATAAATAAGGATTATCCTCTAATTTCCCCTCAAGCGACCCCAAATAATTTCGTTTCACTAACACGCAAGCAACAAATCAAATAATTGATTGGCTAATCGCTATATGAGTAGGTATACTTTACAGCACTCTTTGAGTCCTTTAGAATGTTAAATTGTCGGGTGAACGAAATAATGACGTATATTTCACGTCTTTTTTCCTAATGAATTGGGCCCTTCCAAAAGATAGGCTTCTTATTAATGATAAGATATATTTACTATCATTGCATAATTAACATTTATGCAGCGCCTCCCAGTGATAATCAGCATAATCGGGCGTCGAACCAACAAATCATATTAAGTGATTACCTTCCCGCCCTTGTCCACAGTTATGCAACCCGTATAATGTGCCAGATCCAATGTCCAGCGATTAATCGACATTACTCAGCCGCGTGACTGTTTGCTTATGTTTTGTTGTCGTCTAGCTGCCGGTGCTGCAATGTCTGAACCTACACTGTTACGTGCCATTACTGTCGTTATAGCATCGCTGTGATAGACTGTTTATTTTATTTTATCTGGAGGTGTGTTCTGTTAAAAATCTTAATTCTTTCCTATTTAGTGCTGGTAGACGAATGGGTCATACACAAGTTGTAAAACAAAATTCGTCTTTCCTGTGGTAAATAGTTAAGAGCTTAGGTGCTAATCAAATAAATAATGTTTAATTATGCATAATCATATAAAAGAGGAGACGCCATTTATGCAGCTTTAGATAAGAGTCCAATCAAAACTTGGGCTTTGTATAATAGCCCGTAACTTTGACAATGTCCAGAGGAAACCCGTGAACCTAAATCTGTGTATGACCCAAATAAGAATTCGGTAACCACTAAAGTACCAAGAAATGGATTTTGGATAAAACCGTTGAGATCGAGTTTCATCATCCTTGAAATTGGTGCAATTAGGGTAGGTACACATGCATAATGACGGTCCCTCCTGGATATTATTAAACAAACCCTCCTCTCTTTCGGCAGTCGGGTAAACATAAGATAAAATCGCTATATAATAACCGTAACTACTAACTAACTATAACTACTAAATGCTCATAAAAGTAGAACTTACTTTTTTCAACATGTAATGTTGGTACATGACACGTACAAGTGCAAGTGGTCTTGTTTTGAATATTCTGGAGTATACTTACCTTCTAAATTTATACGTGTAGTCGGCATTCATTACCTTAGCGGAACAGTTTTTAGTACCTAAATTACTTTCGACATTCCTTTTTTCGATAATTTTTAATAGATATACAATTATACATATTAACTAACCTAGTTAGGAATCATAATTTGATCTTGTTTTTAATTACGTCATTATGGGTGTCAATATGGTTATATTTCGCATTATATTGTATTTCGTTCGTCGTGAATTAATGAAACACATTTGTTACATTCCTCCCGCAAATTCCCAAACAGTTTTGCATTTCGGACCTATCTAAAGTAAAGAGGTTTATTTGTTTGTTTTGATATGATATGATCCACCGATCACAACACAGTTGCATGATCCATATTAATTTACTGAACAGATCACTATTATCAGTATCTGTGAAGCGGAAATTACTGGAGTAGGTACCATCATAACAATAAATTCCTCGAACGTCACCACCCACTTATGGATCTTCTAATTAGATATTGACTTCAGATTGTTGAGAAACAAGTAAGTACTATCGTCATCATCATTTTCGATCTGTGATCCCCGCTCCCGCTCCCGCTCCCGCGCCTACTCCCGCTCCCGCGCCCGCTTCCGCGCCCGCTCCCGCTCCCGCGCCCGCTGCTGAGCTGAGCTTCACTTCGAGTTCGAGTACGCCTCTCGTCCCGCCTCCCCACCTGATCTAATCTGATCCAGGTCACGGGTCACTCCACTCCTGAAACTGGAAGTGTAAATATGTGTATGTTTAAATAAATACCTTATCGTCCTAAAAAACAAAGGCATTACGTTGACCTGTCTAAACCGCTGGTGAATTCACATAAAACACTTACTTCGTTAACCAACCAAATTCCTAGAATTTGTTATAACGGTTATTTTCCGAAGATACACCAAGTTTACAGATCACGTTGAAGCCAGTTAAAACTTAGGCGCAAACAGTTACTGGTTGATAAGAAATAATTAGCTGGTTTTGCCGTAACAGCACTATCAGTTCTACTTCTACTGAATTGTTTGCTTACAATTTCAATAATATTATGAACGCTATTTGCTTCCCTGCGTGCTTGTCCTGGGAAGCCCGTGTTGTTTGTTATTATAATTACTATTATGTGGTTAAATAATTTTAAAGCCTGTACCTACATATATTTATCCTTCCTTGAATTACGATATTATTGTCATATTAATTGCAAGGACTTCCCTTTAAATGGACATATAAGTGACCATTTCCGCGTTGCTTTTCTGAAACAAATTTGATATAGTTAAAGAGGAATTAACCAATAGTATAATTTGAATAATAAGGAAGCTTCCCTTTTTTGAAAATACTCGTATTTCCGTACACAAATATTTGAAATTTAAAACAGTGCAACATTTTGAATCCAATGCGAACTTACCTAATACGAAATATTATGATTGCATTGCAACTTTATAAAGAGATTTGTAAATTTAAAAGGTAGTAGGTAGCAGTATAGTGATTGAAACAGTCTTCTTCTGAAATCATATATATGTAGGCACCAGACCCCTATGCACCAGCTTGACGATTCTCACCTAGTTGACGATACTCTATCCTTACATGAAAAATAATCCCTGATGAATACAGTAGGTATGTTGATTGGCTTAAATGTAATTTTTATATCATACGATTAAATAAATAATAGGTAATCTAGTCGCCATCCGGTTGTAATAGTTATTTCACTAGTGTGCTGTATACAGAATGAATCTTCGAGGTGGACAAAGGCTATACTTATAAAATTATTTTATGAGTCGTGTGAGCTGCTAGTCCTTAATAATATTAATATTCTATAGGTAGGTACTAATATTGTAAATTTCGGACAATGGAAAATTTAAAATTTATTCGTTAATCTTCCACTTTCATCGAAATTTAGAATTTTGTTAGGGGAAGTTTCTGCTAAGTAAACATTTGTTGTAAATATTATAAAGGGTGACCTCTGCCCTCCGCAATCTCCGGCGCTGTCCATCGATCCGTTTCTCACTAGTCTCACTACCCTGAATGTCGTGACTCTGACCCAATTATCAAACGAACTATTCCGATCTAAAAGGCAATTTCTAAAACAAACTATAGCGTACTTAAGCCCTTGCGCTATCGCTTCCAAAAGGCATATGTATATTTGATTATAAAAAGTAGTCGACGTTTTGGAGTTACGGTCATAAATCATAATAAGCTAGTTCTAGGAACACTGTTGTTTTATGGAATGCCGGTTTATTGGAACTTGGGAGGCCATTATATTTATTAGTCTGTGTGAATAAAAAAATACAATGCGGAGAAATTCAAATGATTGCCTGAATAATAAAAATCCCGCATCACGCCTTTCTCGAGACCTTTCGTCAATATCGAGGAACCTCGTTGTATTGTATTCAGTAAATATGTAAGTAAATCTGTCTTAGCATTGACCAGTGTAACCTAATCAATATTGAACTCTCAAGAGATAAAAGTCAAGTGCTGCATAGCTGTCAGCGCTTGAAAGGGAAAAGGTACGTTCCCATTGGCATAACGGTTATCCGAGTCGGTTAAAAATGCACTTTATTTACAAGACATGTCCATCTTCGTTCTTTTAACAATCCCCAACAAGTCCATGCGCACTCTAAGTTCCAGTCGCGACAGGAACAATCTTGGCATTGTGCGCGTTAATGTTATTGAGTTTGAGGCCAATCCGACCCTTCTTACTTCTATCAGACTTGTACACATCGGCTGTTACTCGCTACCCACTAATGCGGCTCGGCTCACCCCGCCGGTCACCCGTCACGAAACTAGACCTCTACCTACGCTTAGTTACTGTTACTACGCATCGCGGTGTCAATATATATTTGTGGGTGAGCGTTGAGGCGAGCTTAAACCAAGTTACAGAATAGGGGGGATGATCAAAAGGGTCGAGGGGAGCCCAAGCCAAGACGTAGGTACTTGAACTGATATATTGATAAAATGAAACGAAAAATATGTGTATTTTTTTAATCGTCCAAGAGTAAATTGAATACTGCCAATATTAGGATCCTTAAACTTAAAAAAAAAAAAAAATTGTAGTAATAAATGCAGTATTTCAAAACCAAAACAGGCAATTTACTAGATTTTACATACAACTAATAGTAAAAATAGAAAATGGTGACGTCATACTTCTATGTCAATTTGTATAAGCCGTTTCGGCGGTCACCAGCGAGGGTCCACCTTTGATCCTCTTTTTTATCTTTTTACGTGCTCTATAGTGAAAATGTAATGCCCTACATCCAATATATATATATATATTATATATAATATTATAAATGCGAAAGTTTGGATGTATGGATGTTTAGATGTTTAGATGTTTGGACGTTTAGATGTTTGTTACTCAATCAAGCTTAAACGGCGCAACCGATTTGGATTACATTTTGCACGAAGATAGTTAATAGCCTGGATTAACATATAGGATAGTTTTTATCCCGGGTCTACGCAGACGAAGTCGCGGGCGGAAGCTAGTCCAATATATATTGCAATATTTTTTCTAATAAATAAATAAATGGGAAAAAATTGATAACTGTCATCCTAGTACAATTTATGTCTGCATATGTCATCATTGAAGTTTATTGTACTGGAATGCCGGGTGTCAAATATCGACTGGTAAAAAAAATGTTCATAATTGTAGTTTAAATTTTTTTTAACTGTTTATTTCATTTTTTTTGGATCTTAAATATAAACGATTTTTGAGTTAAGGAGCCTGCCTTATAACTAGTTAATCTTAATTAAGTGTAGTGTGTTAATTAAGTGTGTGCGAACGAAACATGCTGGTTCAGGATGGATACATTGGTGCGGTTCACGGTATATACTTACTACTTGCACAACATGTCGAAGGCATAAATCCTTTATCTTCTTCGGGACAGGATTCTCCACGTTCAACGAATGTCTGTGTTTGCACGCTGCTGAGAAGTTCACGTCATAGGTTCGCGAGATAGTTATTAGTGAATAATTTGTTTGATCACGCAAAAATCATCTTATGTCTCATTTTTATGAAATGGCAAATATACTTATGACTCCAAATTATTAGAATAGATAAACTCCTCATAATGTTCGATTAAGGTCTCGTGCACAATAGCCGGAAACGCCGCTTATGATAAAAGTCCCGTCCGTGTTCGCCCATTTAATTTAGTGGTTTGATACGGGAATATGGCGAATATGGCGAAAAACGGCGATATACAGCCACAAAAATAGGCTAAAATGGTGCTCTCACAAACAACTAATAAGACGGGGGATGTTACAAGTTTTCACGCTGCATGCGTGCGGGTCCCACTTCTTGACCAGGGGAGGCAGCAGAGATCTGAGACATACTCTGTTTTACAGGGGAGCCAGCAGAGATCTGAGACATACTCTGTTTTACAGGGGAGCCAGCAGAGATCTGAGACATACTCTGTTTTACAGGGGAGCCAGCAGAGATCTGAGACATACTCTGCTTTACAGGGGAGCCAGCAGAGGTCTGAGGCATACTACTCTGTTTTACAGGGAGCCAGCAGAGATCTGAGACATACTCTGTTTTACAGGGGAGCCAGGAGAGATCTGAGCATACTCTGTTTTACCCGCTCTAGTATTTCTTTTTACTATTTTAGTGTTTGAACATACTTATTATCACTATGCCGATGGTTACAACCATTATCTGACTACCACATTCCAATTAAACCCACGTTAAAATTGAGAGTTTGGCTGTTTCATAACAAATAAGTAATACGTACAATACGGTTACCTTATCTGTACATTCGTTAGATAAAGACAAATCTGCACAAGATTAGGTCAACTTACAAGAAAACAATACTGTCTGTGAAAATACCAGATTTCGCAATTTTTGCATAGATTGCGATTGTTTTTTCACGGCGCCGGGCAGTTTTAAAAATAACCTGTCTGATGATTTTGAAATCGAAGTCGCGGTTTCTTAGCTCACAATGTGTGCCAAAACGAAAACTGTAAACATAATCTTGTAAAATAAGAAAAGACATAAGAACGCAGACTTCAGCAGAAAGTAGATACCTACATAACATGTTAGCATTGACCCTAATTACGGAAAATTTGTCCCCCTTATCAGTAAAACGTGTTGTAGATGGCCCTGAGCCTCCAATGCTGAAATAACATCTATTTTGTGAAATAATAAGAACATTTATAATTACCGAGAAAAGTAAAACTCAATGAATATTTAGTTCACATCATTTTACCAGCCAATGGCATTATTAGGGTATAACCTAAATCTTAATATCACTGGACTAAGTATCACCCACCACATTAAAAACAACGTGTGTAGGTTCAAGCATTCGTTCTCAAAACCTGTCACTAAGTTGATCTCTTGAAGTGATATTGTCCGGCTGTTAACTATCAGTAAATTACAGAACCGTAGATAGGTGGGTAATTGTTCTGTTTTCCACTGTGCTGTGTGTTATCTATTATGCTTTGTGCAACAATTAGAGAAAATGCTTAATGCATCCTAAAATTGCATTCAGAGTAGGATTATTTACTTTTGGCTCAAAAGTACTCAAATCTTATTCTTCTTCTAGTTAAACATACAAAGCTTACAAAGTATAAGAGGCATGTATCAAGGTAAACACACATACCTACTACTGTTTAATGTATTTTTTATTGTCTGTTCTCCAGTTCTTCCCAGAACCCAAAATAGCTTATTCTTCAAACATCAACGTACAGTATTTACCCTGCCCGATTTCCCCTTAGCACTAAAATTATCTTACCGCTTGTATTTGCGTCAGTACGACCTACTTAAATTGTCTTTCCTTGTATATAATATAACTGGTTGGCGTTGGCGCCTTGTTTTGTGAGTAGCTCTCTCAAAATTCAATCAAAAATTCTGCACTGGTCGTAAAACTGGTTTGCGGTTTTTCGCTGTGTAACCAGCACGGCAGCACGTCTATCATGGGACGGCCGCGACATAATCTCGATTTTTCTCGCACTATACCTCTTGTTCTAAGTGTTCTAATAAGAGAGAGAGACGGATAGTGGGAGAAAAATCGAGAGAGCTCGCGCGCCGTCGCGTGATAGCCATGCCGTTGCGGTATCTACAGCATCTGAATTTGGACTTGCGTCAGCGTTTGCATTATCGTCAAATCTATGTATCTCATCCTCCATTTTATTGTATTTCCTTATAAAACGTGTTTTAGTTAACTTCGTCGAGCCATCGAAATTAAGTAAGTACATATAAGTAAGTTATCTGGAAGTTTTCTTAAATATTCATATCATAAAATATAGCTTACAACATAACAAACCGATGTAGGCAGGTAGTGCAATAGTGTTCTAAGTTGAGACAATTTTAATTGATCTGAATCTCAAGGATTTGATATAGTCTATTATGTAGGAGGGTGGTATGCTTATTTGTCATTGTCACCGGTGATATCAATAAACCTGTGTCTAAAATTACTTTATCATCAATGACCAGCGACATCCTAAATCAAAGTCATAAAGATAAAAATAGCCACAGCTAGAGCGTCCACCTCACCGAGACAAGACTCGTGCGTGAGACTCGTGACAGCCGGTTTATTTGTAAACAATTTGCCATGATTCCACTTTACAGTTGGCACGGTCATTCACTGATTGATAGATCATCGGTGAGACGACGTGAGGCGCGGTTTCATCAATCATAACGTTCATAACACAGCAGTTTAGATCGAAGTATCGAAGGTACACTTAAATGACTATTAGACCTTAATGTCCGAGTAATAAGGGTTATACGTATTTTAGTAGGTTTACATTGGTATTGCATGACTTTCATTAATGTTAGTTATCATCTTGTATACTTTAGAAAATAAATATTGATTTATGTTAAAGTTATTATGAATGCGAAATCTAGTGGAAATATTAATCACTCTTTTTATCAAAAACTAACGTACAGGTACTATTTATGAAACTTTCCAGTAATAGGTACAGCATATAATATGTTTAACATTATCTGGTAAGATATATATACGCTATATTTTTTTGGAGAGCGGAAGTTAATGTAAAATGAATGTCAAAATCGGAATCTGAAATAACTATATAAGAATAATCACTGAGTCTGATGTCTCATCTAATCCAATAGCCTAGCCACTAGCTGGGCCATTTTAAGGAAAGTTTACACTCGACTTTTTTTTTAAATCTGATATATTGGGTTTTTTTCTACTCAGAATCGAGAGCCTATGAGTAAAAATAATGTCCGGGACACAATGTTACAGTCCCGTGAGTGAGAAGCAAATAACTCTAACATTAATAGAGCTAGTGTTGATAGAGATTCAGTCTTGACTTGTCTTGGTAGAAGACAGAGGAGAGCTTAAGAATTGTTGGCTCAATGTCGCCACTATCGACAGGGAAGACAAAAGTGCCAATGATCTACGTACCTATGTGTCTAGGTCACAGAACAGAAAAAACAGTTTTTAGGGTTCCGTAGTTAACAAGGAACCCTTGTAAAGGAAGTAGTTGGTATTACCAACTACTGTCTCGCTTTTCCGGTAGTTCCTCTTATACCACCTGACCTTATTTCAAAACGAGGCAAGCATGTCGCACGGTACATATATTCATGGACTTGAATAAATATATATATGTACGTTCCCAAAGTTCAAAAAATATCTGAGCAACCTTTTGCCCTTAAGAATATCGTCGTCTTCACATATATGTTTGATCATTTGTCCGTGCACATATTGAAGAACTCGACTGGTACCTTTGTAAAGTTTGCAGCTCAGACCAAGACTAAATTACTTTCTCTTTTGTTTAAGGTTCACAGAGAGCGCCACGGCCACGTCACACTCACGGAACATATATAGCAACGCTACAAGACTGTAGCCTACTAAATATGCTAGTTAAGAAATCCTCAAGTCTTATAAAAGAGAATTATCAAGACATGAACTTTTTAAATCCATAAGAATATCAAGTGTCAAGGGTTAACAAACTTATCTTTTGTTTATATTCTGTCAGAAGAATGCGACAGTCATTTACAGAAGCCAGTTTGAGTAAACTGTAGTGAAAGATAAAGCCAGCAGTGTACCGGATACGTATGTTTTGTATCGTGATGACCTTTGAGACACGCCTCCTCGTGGTGATTTGATGACAGATAACATGTGGGAGGTCAGTCCGTGTAACTGATGCGTCAATACTCTGAAACTATGATCTTTATCATTTTCTGACCTCTTTCTGAAGTAGCAAGGGTATTCGTCTCAGAGTAAAATGCCCTGATTACTCTCTGTATCATGTGCAGACCTTACTTCAAATGTCAATGGATATTCTGCCACCTGGTAGAAGTAGAATGCGTGTCAGCCGAAAATCAACGCCCTATTTACCATAGTATTGCTCATACATGTGCTAAAGGGCTGCCAGCCCTTTAGTGTCAAGTCAACACAGATTGACTACCCTGCGTGACGAAGCGTTAAGCTAATGCTTCTGAAATTAGGGCCTATATCCTGGAATTATTTATATCTTTATCTAAGTAGGTACTTAATTAAATCAGGCGTTATGCGGAAGTCTAAGATAAGTAAGTACG
Source organism: Epinotia bilunana (assembly GCA_947049275.1). Taxonomy (NCBI): domain Eukaryota; kingdom Metazoa; phylum Arthropoda; class Insecta; order Lepidoptera; family Tortricidae; genus Epinotia; species Epinotia bilunana. Next base: position 728,330 of record OX346254.1, read on the forward strand.
AACGTGCCGATTGGCGGTGGTGAGATAACTTGCGTATTTTTGGATGTAGTTGATGTTCCCACTCTCCCTCTGTTTAACATTTATTCGTGACACACAAAAAACAAACATTGAATAAAAATATAAATAAAACACGTCACGAAATGGTCCCAACTCAGCATGGTGCTGGCTGGCGATTAGCAGCACTGTGCAAACTGAAGCCATTGCAATTGTCATGTGCAAACCTTTATCTCAAGTGTCAAAGCAGATGTATTCTGCCACATGGATAATGTTTCGAACGTAAGCATGCAGATTGAGAAACTATTCTGAACTATTACTCTTACTGGTTATCATTTTATGATAACCTTTTCTTCCTTGAGGGTGAAATTAGCTGGATTGCCACGTGGGTCAATACCGTTCAGCTATTCGTCTTAACCTGAAATCAATGGCCCATAATCGTTTCATTTATTATGTTGTGAAGTGGCCTCTATCTCTCAAGACAGACGGATGGCTTAGTTAAGAACATGCGCAGTACAGTGAACTAGAAATTATAGAAAACGATTCACCTAAACATGCCTAAACATTAGAATTAGAACACGGAATTGGGCTCAAAATCAACACCGTTATATCATTACAAGTAGTCGTTGTAAAGTAGAACATCAAACGTTGAACAATATCTAAATTTATTTCCGTTGCGTATTTAAAAGTAGTTTGTCCTTTTAAGCATATACCTACGTTTATGAATCTCATAAAATGAAATGCCTATAATCTTGTTATATTATACCTATACTATTTCCTTCGCCCCTTATTTAAGGCACACACAAGGAGCTAATGCTAAAACACGTCTCCCTAATGTGTGAATGTCACTATCAAACACGTTATTAGTCAGGGGGACGCCATCGCGTGCCCGATAAGGTGATAATGATAAGTGATAAGATAAAAGGCGTTGTGGCGGCGGTGTGGTGTGACGATCAATTTGTTTATCACGCTAACGATGACTTGCGACCGCTATTGCGCCGAACAGTTGGTTGATCAAGGGCGTGCAGTCGTGCATCTCTTTAACCGCAGCCAAATTACGCTATTCTGTATTTGTCTATGGAAATCAAGCATACGGTCAATCGCACGGCAAACAGACACCTAAGGATGCTTGCGACTTCAGAAGAATCGCCACCATACCCTTTATTAATTTGAAGGTTCGTTGCGTTGATAGCTAGAGACAAATGCATTCTCAACACATCCGACCCTCGGAAGCGAAGACCTTAACTCACCACCAGGAACAATTAATTTGGGAGGATGTAGTGTAGTGTTGTTCCTGTCTCAAGAGCCAAAGAAATGGGTACAATATAAATGCAAAGTATACCCATTATTTTGTTCTTAAGTGTAGATCAGCATAATCTTTTGTTGATTATATTACATTCCCATCTCAAAACGAACCTACTCTTTTGAGCTAGTTCTTTGAATTCTACATAGTATGTATTATGTAAAATTACCTCATGCCTATGTTTTTATGATTTTGTAAAATTAGATACTTACTCAATATTTACTTTTGCATTTCTAATTCTAAACAACGCTCTTCATATTAATTTTGGTATTTATGTAATGATATTGTCTACAATAAATAACGTAACACGAACGCGTGTCTGTTAAAATCCTGACATTGTCAATTATGACAGTTACAAAATACAAATGCTAACGAAGTAAACTGCAGGTCTGTATGTATAGAGGGAGTAATACATTTTTTACCCGGCCCCTATCTGGCTCGAAGGACCAAAATCCTTTTGTCCTTAATGGGACTCCCGTGCCGACTGGGAAGTCCCCAACATACTATTGTTGTCTGTTGCCAAGCAGACTCAAGCAGACCCGCATTACAACAATTTACGAAATAAGAATCTAAATGAAGAGAATTAAGATTCATTTTGAAGTAACCACTGAAGAACTAGGAATGCAGATTTAAAATGAGTCATCTTATCGGGGATTTTCGATGATAATGTTGTCATTATTTGAGAGAAGCAGGAAATATGCGTAAGATTAGATGGAATGTGTTTAAATAAAGCCTCAGGTTTCTTTGTTTCAAATTCAAAAACAATTACGTCTGTACTTAACGTATATATATTTGTTTCATCGCTTACGGTTTTAGATTAGTTGATTGGAATATTTGCCCAGTTTACTCTGAATGAGACCCTACACAGTACACACATTTCGAGTTACTCGCCTTTTTTGACCAAGTCATTCATTAGTTAACGGGTTCACCCGGTTTGGCATTTACGTATCGTATGCCAGATGTAAAGTATCCAAAAAGCTGCTCGTGGACGTAGTATATATTTAATTATGTCCATAAATGTAGGTTTAGTTCGCCGAAGGATAATGTAAAGTTGCAAAGGTATTGAGTTAGAAACTCGGGTTTGTCAAAATTTTCGTTTCCAAGACAAACTTTACTTTAGACTATTCTTTCTACGCACAGTCACCACTCTTCAAGACGATTCTAACCCTTAACACAACGGGTGTGTCGTGTGCTGTTTAGAAGTTTCTTGGACATCTTACGTCTCCATCATGAAACCAGCTATTAACACCGTACCAGCAACGTACAATAAAACCGTGCAATCAAAAAAAGAAAAGCAATCGACACAAATACCAGGACCCTGTGCCGGATCACTACATAGCGCAATCGCAACCGCAGACGTCAGCAGAGGCGCGTGCGCCGGTCAGCGCACGTAACGAACACGCAAGTCTACTTGGCAATCTAAATTGGACTGTAACAATCAACTAAGAAGGTCCAATTTGAAAATACAGTGTTGTCGAAAAGTCTATCATCAGCTGTTCACGTGACGTGGCTCACGGAGCCGCGTGCTAGTTCCGAGGTGAAAGGTTACACAATCGATACGTCTTTAGGATCTTATCGGACATACACGGTATTTTTTGACGTTCCTAGTAAGTTGGTGTTGTTCCTAGGAGCAGAGCAATCTAATATCTCTCCTCATTCCTCTCACAGCTGTCTTCTGAAATCTGGCTAGCCAGTCTCAAAGTTAGCCAGTTAGTTTGAAACCGCCTCATAGATGTTCTTCAGAATTACAGCAGAACAGGTTCTTCTAGGCCCAGGCCTAGCCCCCGGCCCCCGGCCCGGCCCTTCTAGCGTCGATGTTTGGAAACTTTTTGGATTAAGCTTCTTACTTCTTATCTACGTTTCCTGTCTTATGTTGATATTCATCACCAGTTCTTTATCAATCCTACTAATATTATAAATGCGAAAGTTTAGATGTTTGGATGTTTGTTACTCAATCACGCTTAAACGGCTGAACCGATTTGAATGAAATTTTGCACTAAGATAGTTTATAGCCTGGATTAAAATATAGGATAGTTTTTATCTCGGGTCCACGCGGACGAAGTCGCGGGCGGAAGCTAGTATTATATAAGTAGAAAACCAAAAATTCAATAAACACCTCAAAACGGATGAACGCGTTAGGAATAGGGTCACAACAATAAATGGATATTTTGGTTTGTTTATAACTCTAATATCATTATATCATCATCCCCTAGCGTTACCGGTTGTGCCCTAAAGGGGCCCGGGTCCGGGTAGTTTTACGTGACTGCCATCTGGCCTATTATTTCAACCCAGAGGGAAAACTAGATCTTATTGGGACTAGACCGGTTTCCTCACGATGTTTTCCTTCACCGAGTTAGCTTATAAATATTCCGTACACAAGATCCGAAAAAAAATGGTACGAGCCGGTATTCGAACTCACGATCGCCGCTTGACAGCCGCATGCCAAACCTGCACTAGGCTACCGTAGCTAGTTTTATAAATCTAATATAATTTACAGAAATGGCTTCTGATGGAATGAGAAATTGCAAAACGATTTAACCGACAAAACAGGAGATTATTTGCTTAAACATATGGATTTGACAAATTACAGTCACACATGAAAAAAGCCTTTAAAGTAGTACTCGAACTGAAATTGAGCATAATGATAATCAGGCTACTGTAATCGACGGTGTACCGCTACGTGACACACTTCAGCGATATTACGCAGTCCGAGTCTCTAAGTAGGCCTCGAGCCTGATTCGGACAGTCCCGTTCGTGGCCTGATTCTACGCCGACGGCCACACGACACGACACCAAACACAAATTCAAACCATAACATACACATTATCTTGTTATACATTGGGACATTTCGGCCCGTCCATCCTGTTAAACACTTGTATCTTACACCAGTACCGTCTAGGGTTTTCCCGCCCAACTAAATATAAAATAAGTAGATACTCTATTTGTTACACAAGGCATCCAAGGCCTCTAGAATTGAAAAGCCGTTAAATCACACTGATCAATATTTTTGCCTTTGGGAAGGTAGTTTTAATGTGTTGTACCTACCTACAAATATGAAAACTGTATTTCAAAATTGTGTTTTATAGCGACTTTTATGAAATCAATCCGAACCTACAAAATTACAAGTAAAACAGTTTAAAAATTACATGAATATTTTTAACACTGTTCGTTTGATCTTTAATATTAAATGAAAACATTTACAAAAATAATATTTACGTAGCAGTTTTTCTTATATGATAAACATATGATTTAGGTATTACATTTTTAGGATATAGTGTTTTTGTTATAAACTTGCACAACTTTATTATTATTGTGTTATTGTGGGCCTTTATATGCCGCTTCGACCAGCAGGTGATCTATTGTGGCAGCCCTTTGTTTATATTTCACCGTTTAGTCCCGTTGCCTCTAAGAAGTTCCAGATTCTTTGGGCGGTGATATGTTGTACCTCTTCTGGGTGCACTACGTGCCGCCCTAGGTAGATACTTCTTTTGTGCATGAGTGGTCCGCAGGAGCAGAGAATATGCATTGCTGTTTCCTCCGTCTCCTGGCAGAACCTGCAAGTTGCGTCCTGTTTCATACCCATTTGAAACAGGTGCTTGTTTAATTTGCAATGTCCTGTCAGAATTCTCGTTACTGCGCAGGTTTTGTGCCTTCTGAGTTGCAGTAGCTCTTTAGACAGTTTGTTATTGTATCCTTTAATCAAGGCTTTAGCATGTTTTTGTCCTTTGGCGAACTTCCACAGCTTTATTGCCTCTGATTTTTCTGTGTTGTGTAGCAGAGAATATGCTTTCCGTTTTGTGATACCACAGAACGGTTCTGGGCCGACCAGGGTTGTGTCCGCGCCCTTCCTTGCAAGTTCATCTGCTTTTTCATTCCCAACTATGTCGGAATGTCCTGGTACCCATCTAAGTATGACTTTGTTGGTATTGGCCAGGGTGTTTAAATTGTTTTTACAGTTCTGGACTAGTTTAGAGTAGGACTCTAGGGATTCTAGTGCCAGCAGAGCAGCTTGGCTGTCTGAGTTGATGTAGATGTATTGGTTTCTTAGGTTTCTCTCGAGATTGATCTCCACGCATTTATTTATTGCGAAGAGTTCAGCCTGATAGATTGAGGCCTCTTTCCCCATGCTGACGCTAGCTTTGAGCTTCGGCCTCTCACCGTAGATACCACATCCAACATCATCACCCTTTTTTGATCCATCCGTGTACCACACGTGGCTTCCCTCCTTAAAGTCCATTTGGTCGTTTAGCCATTTGTCTCTCGGAGGTATTTCCACTGTGTACAGTTTGGTGAATTTGCATTCCACGTAGGTGTCGTCAGTGGGCATGCTTAGTTTTTTGTTATCAAAGACAAGGGCCTCTAGTTTGGTAAGCGCTTGGGAGCGCCATTTTGGCCTTGTTAGTGTGCATATCCTATAGATGCACTGCTTCGCCTCCTTTTGCACATGCAGGTGGAGTGGCGTTAGATCGAGCAGTGCATCCAAGGCTGCCCCCGGTGTTGAGCATAAAGCTCCTGTTGCTGTTAAGCAAGCTGTACGCTGTAGACTGCTTAACTTTGTGATGGCTGTCTTTTGGTTGGCTTTGTTGCACCATACTGCAGAGGCGTATGTGATTACAGGCCTCACTACCGCTGTGTAAAGCCACAAAGCAATTTTGGGTCTTATACCCCATCTTGCTCCTGCCATTCGACAGCAAGTCCACATGGCCATTTTTGCTTTGTGTATTATGCTATTCAAATGAGCGTTCCAAGTTAGCCTTTGGTCAAAGGTAACCCCTAGGTACTTGACCTCATTTGAGTATGTTATTTCCTGTCCATTCAGTTTTAGTTTGGCGAGCTTGTCTAGTTTCCTTTTTTTTTGTAAAGGGCACTAGTACTGTTTTGCTCGCATTGATGGACAGGTCATTCTCTTTGCACCATTTATTTATGGTGTTAAGCGCTCCTTGCATTAAGTTCGAGATTGTGTGGAGGCACGGACCTTTGATTATGACTACAAGGTCGTCGGCATATCCTTGTGTGTCATAGTCTAGGTCCTTCATAGTTGCCAGGAGTTGGTCCACTGCTAGGGTCCATAGTAGTGGGGATAGTACGCCTCCTTGTGGACATCCTCTTGTGGTGTAGAATGTATGCTCAATTGCATTGAGGGTCAGAGTGACTATTCTATTTTAAAGCATGCTCTGGATCCATCTGATGGTGCTTTCGTCCACGCCCTTTGATGCCAATCCCTTGAGGATAGTTTCTGTGGGTGTGTTGTCGAAGGCACCCTCGATGTCAAGGAAAGCACATAGAGCTGTTTGCTTGTCCTCTAGGGTTTTTTGCACTTTGTCGACCAGATCAAGTAGTGCAGTTTCCGTAGATTTCCCCTTTTGGTAAGCATGTTGGCTCAGACTCAGTGGTCTGGCTACCAGATATTTCGCTCTAATGTGCTGATCAATGACTTTCCATCGTTTTAAGTAAGAACGATGATAGACTAATTGGTCTGAAGGATTTAGGCTGTGAGTAGTCCTTTTTCCCTGCTTTTGGTATGAAGCGTACCTTGACTCTAGTCCATTGTTCTGGTATGGTCCTCCAAGCAAAGCTAGCTCGGAATATTCTTACCAGGTGCGGAGTGATTAGGTTTTGTCCTTGCTGTAGTAATGCAGGAAAGATACCATCTTCTCCCGCCGATTTAAATGGATCAAATTTTTTCAGTGCCCATATAACTTGGTTTGGTCTGAAGATATTTGCAGCCAAATTCCAGTCGTTGTTGTGTGCCCTCCGGGCTTGTGTGCTCCTTTGGGTGCATAGCTGAATATCACTGGTGGGGTACGAACCTGGGAAGTGGATGGTTCTAAGCAAGTCCATTGTTTCCACCTCCGTGGTCGTAAAGCTGCCATTAGGCTTTTTAAGTAGGCCTAGGTAATTGGTTGGTGTCTTGGAGAGGATTTTGGGAATTCTCGCTCCTTTATGTGTTTGGGCGATCTCTTCACAGAACCTCCGCCAAGACCTCCTTTTGGCTTTTCTGATCTGTTTGTTATATTCAGTCAGTGCTCTACCGTACCTTTCCCACTCGTTTGGTCTGGTTGAGTGATTGAATATGCGACGGGTGGACACACGGAGCTTTTCCAGCCTTTTGTTCCACCATGTCGTTGTGTAATGTGTGTTTGATTCTCGCAATGGGCAGCTCAGTTCGTAGGCCTTATAGATACCTTTGGAGAGTTGGTTTACTGCTATATTGAGGGAATCTGGATTTTTGACATATTTTGGGATATCCTTTAGATGGTCCTCCAGGTGAGCCTTGTAGGCTTCCCAGGAAGTTTCTTTTGGATTTCTTCGTGTTTGTGGTTCCATATCTAACGGGCCCTTTACACTAAATATAATATGTTTGTGGTCCGACATTGAGTTCTCGCAACTAACGTGCCAGTTACTTAGGCAGTTTGCTGCCTTTTCAGTTGCAAAAGTTATGTCTAATACTTCTTGTCTTGCCCTGGTCACGAAGGTTGGCGTGTTGCCCCTATTTAACAGGTGTAGACAGTTGGTAAAAATACATTCTGAGAGTAACTCACCCCTTTTGTTGATGCCGGTGCTCCCCCAGATGGTGTGATGAGCGTTTGCGTCGCAGCCCACAATCAGTTCTGCCTTTTGTGCTTCAGCGTACTCTACAACTTTAGCCAGTTCTTCTGTGGGGTCATGTTTCTCTCCGGGCAGGTAGGCGGAACAAATCAACACCTTTTGTGAGCCCTTTCCTTTGAGATCAACATACGCAGCAACAAGATCATCGCTGCATAGTTCTGTAACAGGCAAGAAATTCATACTTTTGTTAAACACGATGCAGGCCCTTGGTTTGGATCCTTTTTCGTGTATTAATACCTTACCTGCTTTGTTAAGTCCTGTTGCCATGGTTTTGGTGTTGATCCATGGTTCTTGTATGAGGGCGATGTTTAGGCCATTTTCGCCGAAAAGTTTTTCTACGACCGCTGTGGCCGCGATGGCATGGTGTAGGTTGGCCTGCAGAAACGTCACCCCCCCGTGTGCTGCGTCTTTATTGGCCCCGGCGCTGGGAGTGGGCCTGCCCCTGCCGGCCCCCTCTTCCTCTACCCCTGGAGCGGTTGGAGCCCCTATTGTCCCCCCTGTTGGTGGGAAACCGCCGTGTTCCCGATGTAGGATGGGATGCAGGGTTGGGAGGGACTGCCCGTTTAGGTCCCGGAAGGACCTTTCGGGCGGGTGTGTGGTTGGGGTCCCTCGACGTTGACGGGTTTTGCGGTGGTGGGGTTGGGGACGTGTTGAGTTCCGGCTGTTGGGTCTTTGGTGTACCCTTTAGCCGAAACTGGACCTTACGGAAGCCTAGGCTTGCCTTTAGGTCCATCTTTCGGAGATTCTCCACTGACTGGTCGTCTAGGGCTACGGTCAGCATGACCCCACCTTTCTCGACCTTTGTGTGGAGAATCTTCCAATACTTTGTGTACAGCCCGAAGTTCTGTGCACAAAGTAGCGACAGTGACATTTTCACGTCGGAGTCGCGTAGGTCAGGGATGAACACCATCCCTATGTTAGGCTTTGGAAGCTCATTTTCGGGTATGACCCTGAGGTTGGCTTCTGGCCATGGCTTGAGGGATGGTGTCGTCTCTTCAAGCCAGGCTTTGGACCGCTGGTCCTCGCACGTGATGAGCAACCAGCCTGGCTTGTGCGCGTAACCTGCACAACTTGCACCTCAATAAAATAAATTTGCAGAATTACGACCTCTGTTATTGAGGACCTTCTTTAAATGAGACCACATTTTTTTGACCCTGGTTAATGGTAAGACCTGGTTAGATGAAATATCTCTTTAATTGACACAAAATTCCTAGCCTGTTGAGATGTCAATTTATTCACGTTTTATTGTAATAAGACAATAAATATAATAAAATAATGTATTCAAACACCAAGACCCTTACATTACAGTTTTACAATAGTTCGGTGAAGGTGAATACACACCAAGACCCTTACATTACAGTTTTACAATAGTTCGGTGAAGGTGAATACACACCAAGACCCTTACATTACAGTTGTACAATAGTTCGGTGAAGGGGAAGGGGAAGGGGAAATACCTGCTACTCTTCTTTCGTTGGTAATGAAAACGCGAAGAATTTATTATTTAATACTAATTATCAATATGGTTCATATTTTATTAAAACGCAGAAACTCAACCTATTTAACAAGCATCACAATTATATATATATAAATTTAACGATTAGTTTAAAGTACAGTGGAACTACTACTGGGAACTGGCCGCGGACAGTTTCTGACTCATGCAGACAAGCAAACAATTTAAATTTTAGTTCGGCTTAAAATTCCCGACAATATCACAGATTACCTCTTCCTGTTGATTACATTTTCAAAATGTTGTACTCGCGCAATAAATCATCAGCGTCATCAGCCTATATACTTACGCCCCACTTTCGGGCACATGCCTTCTCTCGTCGATGAGAGACTGGGCAGTACCAGAAGTACCAGCACCTAGTCCCCACACCTGGCCAAGTGCGATTAGGGAACTTCACATAATATAGGTTCTTTTACTCTCTCGTAGAGCTTACAGACCTTTGAATTTCTTCGCATCAGCACAGCTATCACAAGACGGCGCCCGAGCTATCTTTCTCGTACTATACGTCTCTTTCTAAGTTTTCTAATAAGAAAGAGAAGGATAGTGCGAGAAAAATCGAGAGCTCGCGCGCCGTCTTGTGATAGCCGTGCAGTATGTAATAGGCTATTTTCGTCTATCACAATTAAATTATGAAAGTATGTTATTTCTATAGTTTTGACTTTAGGAAATACGAATATAATACAATTTTGTTATAAAAACATAAGAAATATTTTTAATTTCAAAATTAAAATAGTATATTTATTATCTGTATGTCACGTGACCAAAAACGCTGACTACCTACCATTTTGTCTTCTGTGATCGACGTCAGAACAGCAAACAAGTTTGCGGTGTAAAAAACAACAAAAAGTTAAAAAATATTTATATTGTGGACTCAAATTGTATTTGTAAAAGCTGACAATACAGATCTACCGAAAATAGACGAAGTAATGATTGCAAAGTTCTTTGCGTATAATACAGATTGCAGTTATGACGACACGATAATGGCGGCTGCCGTTTTGGCCCGAATATATAATGTTCAAATTTCAACCATTATTTATTTGCATAAAGCGATATTATTTTGAGGAAATAAAAATACCAGTTGACTATCGAATCTATGCGAACATTTTAAAATATATTTAAAAAAATCAAATATTCTGATGAAGCTTACAAAAAATCGTAGGTAAGTTCTAACGTCTCCGTACAGAATATTAAAAACTATTTCAGAGATTGGTTCAAAAATGGTAATTTGGAAGCCAATTTAATACGACGGGAATTTAGATATTTCGGGTTGCTTTATTGTCTTAGTCCACGTTCGTTAACCATTCTCAATACTAAAGTAAACCGCAGTTATTGTCAGGTACTAATAAGTTAAAATGCCCCAGCGCTCGACATCCGACACCCCAATAATCGGTCCCTTCAATCTCAAATCACAGCAAAACTGGTGACAATTACAATGTTAAACACACGAGGTACGATACGTTATTATTAACGAACTACAAAATTATAAAATAGTATTCTAAGTCCGAACAAGGATGAAGAAACGTCCACGTCCACTATTGCAACAGATATTTATTTTGCAAGTGGATTAAGTTAAGGTACGCCGATGCATCATGAGTTGCGGTGTTTGTCCGCGCTCGTCCGGCGCTATGTTGTATGATAACATTGATAACAATTATTGTGAAAGCAAATGTGGAGATAAGATAGTTGCAACTCGGTAACCAGTACCCACTGGTTTGTGCCAACAAACCGAGACCGAGTACTGGCGTACCGCAGCCAGTACTACGATGAAAAGTGAAGATAACTTAAAGTAAGAGTTAGTGTCAATTCGAGCAAATAAGAATCCTACTGATTTGTTAGATGGGTGCCCCGAACGCATTTTGCCACGATCGTGTTTGGTCACAGCTTTATGCTTCGGTCGTATTTTGTCCTTTGAGTAATTTGCCGTAAAGTATGTTGCGTAACTTGGATTTCATCCCATCAATAATTTAACAGTATAGTGTCATGATTACTTTTTTGTCCTATATTAATGAACCCACACTGAACCTCTATTCAATTCCTTTACACTATATGCATAATCTATCCCGGGTCCACGCAGACGAAGTCGCGGGGGGAAGCTAGTAGAATAAATTCCAAGATTATTGACGTTTAATTCCAACTTATGGCTATGTTATGTCCCTCTCATCTGTGGCTGTATACATCGGTATGCCACCGGACATCGGTATCTAAGAATAAGGGATTTTCATCAGGGCGTAGATGGGTTGAACGGAGGTATGGGCTTCTCCATATAAGCTACATTAGCCTGATGCCCACTCTGTGACATGGCGAGTAAATGCCGCCATTTAATATGCATTTCCCTGATACAGAGCAGCAACTGTAAGTATGAGTATTGATTGGAAGAAGGCCTAGGAAGCGAGTCCCGGTAGAACTTATACGCAGACAATAGTGGAGGAATAAAACCAGCTACTTGTTATACTGCAGCCACGTGCCAGTCGGCAAACCATCACATAATCCCCGATATGGAGCAATAGACGGTGATGGAGAAGCTACCAGAATTGCGATTAGATACTTCATCGACAAGAGCTAATCTCATAAATGATGCCCCGATTCAATCCAAAGCCACAGACACACTAAAACTAAAGCCTACAACTGTAGCTAAACCTGAGCGGCTGCCCTCTTCGTGCCTCGAAACAAAACGAAGTTTGTTCGTGTTATTCGTGTATCTCTCTCGCACTTGCTTAATCGAGCCACAGAGAGGGATACACGGACGAACTTCGTTCTCGTTTCGCGGAAGCCTGAGGGGTTCGTGTATCTCGTTCGTTTTCGTTTCGCGGTAGGCCCTCTGCTGTAGCCGTGGTGACGTGAACTGAGTCTGCGGCGTCGCACCCGCAGCCTTGACCCACCTGCCCGGCCGGCCTCAACTACCGTTATGGGCGTGCGTTTACCTTCGCTCTATTACCAAACTGCTAATGCTAATATATCGGCTACTTGTGCAAACCTGCCCGCGATTTCGTCCGTGAAGTCCCGTATCAACTTCCATGCGTATTAAATGTGGAAATTTATGACAATCTAGGCAATAAAACATATTATATGCCAAATTGAATTTAAATCTGTTCAGTCGTTTTCGTTCTACATATTCACATTTTATAATACGAGTATTAATTAGTAGGATACATAGTTCGGCAAATCTTGGTGATGTGTAGGAATTCACATAAGTTCCGAAGTACCTAATCTATTAAATTGCTCTTCTTTATAGTCATGCATTGACATTACCTTTGCCTGGTTTGTTATTGCACGCAAGTCGCCTTGAGCAAGATACCTAACACGAACCTTTGGAATAGTAGACGGGGTATTTCTTAGAGAAGTAGTTAATTATAGCAAGTGTAAGAATGTAAAGTGTATTTTACCCATGGTGAACAAATATTTTGTTCAAACTTCTTCTAAATCAGTGAAAAAGATGCGTTGTAATCGGACCAGTCTACCTGTGGCCAGTTTTACTGAGGCGCTTTGCCAATAACGAATGGCCATTTCACCTGTGTTGCCTTTTTACCCGACTGCCGAAGGAGAGGAGGGTTATGTTTTTCGAGAGTATGTATGTACCAATGTGACCTTATTCTTTGGCACGCCCTACAGCCTAAACCGTTTGACAGATTTCGACATATGAGGTATCATTTAATTCGTCTCAGTTGCAGGAGAGACATAGGCTATAAAATTTTCCAAACTTTCCACCAGAATCAAAAGTTCGCGTGAAAAACGGACGTAATTAAACTAATTAATTAAAAATTAAAAAAAACCCGACTGCGTCAAAAATTAACTCAAAAGATCGAAAAAAGATGTAAGATTTAAATAATCAATTTAATAAATCATAAAATTAACGGTACCTATGTTTAACTTTTCACGATATGCCTCCGACTGTTTTTCAAATCCACACCACACTAGTTCTACATGCAAACATATAAACAATACCGCTTTATATTATTCGTCTCTACTAATAATATAAATAGACCGATAGTGGGACGTGTCTCAGTTGTCAGATCTGTAACGCGAAAGTTAAACCATGCCGTCGTGTTTTCGCTGTTATTAATATTAAAAAAGTACTGATTCATTATTTTATTTATTTTGCAAAAAAATCTGCACAGGAAGAAGAAAGTTGCAGTCTGAAGTTGCAGAAATTAATTTTAAATTGTTATTAGGTTTATACAAATATAAATGATTATAGCAAGTATCGCAATTATAATGGTGTTGTAAAAGGTTGTACTTTTTGTTGTTTTTTACTATTGTGTTAGCCATCCATAATCTTTAACATAAAACAATAAGTACAAGTTGTACCTACTTTATAAAGGACTTAACGTCGAAAATGGATAATATTATATGAATTGAAGATTTTATTCTAGCTATTGCACTTCGAAATAACCGCGATTACACTGTAAAAATAAGAGTTCGCTATTAGTAATAATTAGAGTCCGGAGTATCGGTGGCAAATCTCACACAGAGGGAAATGGAGTCGTTTTCATGATTAACTTTTTAAGATTGAATAAATAAATGTATTCATTTACCTTAAGTACTTAGTATGACATTAATTAGGTACTCGTAAATTTCAAGTACTTAAAACTATTTATTTTCATAAAACTATTACAGGAACACCCAAATGTTATGTCGTAAATGTTTTGGATTGTTATTCAATTTCTTTTAACAGATGTATTTTTTTACCATATGCAACCTTCCTTCTTTACAAAAAAGGTTTCTAATTTTCAAATTTGATGAGACATTTACAAACTAATCATTTGACAGTTCCAGTCACCAATTGTTAATCAATGGCCTAGAAAAGAAAATATATGGCAGGTATTATACTTCTTAGTCTTGTAATTTTATTTAAATGAAATTTTCGTGGACATCTCTTCTATATACCTAAAACTGGTATGGATGTGTTCCTTGTTGTCTCCAGAGTACGAATCGACCGGTTTTAGTTAATGGAGAGGGGAACGGACATGGCCGTGACGTCACAAAGATGGCGGCCAACGGTCATCGATTTATGTTCAAATCTCGGGTTCTATTTTACTGATCGGTTTGTGTGAGGTGTAATTTGAACGCATATTAAACGTTCTATAATTGTTTCTTTTAACCCTATGACGTAACATCAACATTTTTTTAATATTTAAAAAAATATGACTATTACCGTGCGCGTTTTCATGAGTACTGATAAAACACGCTTGTGACTCAATTAATAATAACTTTAGCGCAATTAATGTTATTATAAAAAACTTGGTCAGTTTATAAGCTTTCCAACCATATATTGTTGGTGTGCATTAATAAATAACGAAGTAAGAATACATTTTGTTAATTACGCACCGATTAACTATTAACACGCTCGACTCTGCTAGCGATCGTTGTCGTCACGTCGCGCCTTTAGAAACTCTTTTACTGTTTTCTGAGTAATTATACGAGACAGACGGTCATGATACGCACCTAAAGCAGTAAAAAAATGTGTTTACCCATAGCTGTTGCTAGCAAGGTAAATGTAACAAATCACCACGTGAAAATGTCTCCAAATTCAATCGCAACTTGCCTTCGAATTTAATGAAATATGCGCGGGCGCGGGGTACGGCAAGGGTGGCCTTGTCGCCAGTTTGAGCCCTAGTCCTCGGGCTGGATTTTAGCGAAAGCTTGCGGCCAACGACAGTCAACGAAGTTATGAATTTAAAGTGCCTTTTAAATGAAACATATTTACAAAAACTTCTGGCTGATAACTAGGCGTCCTGGGCGTGAAAGAACTCAATTCGCCGATTATAAATACTAATCAACGCATACAAGTATACAGTTAAACATAATATTTATTAATTCGACTACAGTACCTTTCATTTGGGAACATCAAAAATTAACTATCAAAGTATTTCATCATACAAAGCATGCCGGTTGCCTCGGACTTGCGTTACGGAATTGGCCATAAATTATATATTTATGATTTAACGACGACAAATTGCATATTTTTGGCAAGCTAATAAAATGTCTGATCTTTTTTATAATGACATTAATCGCGCTAAAGTATCTCTTTCTCGAATTATGATGGTAAGTAAGCAAACGTCTAAGGTAAAAAAATATTTTTTTTATAATTTTTTCAAACGGGTGGTTGTACGTTATAAAGTTAAAAAAAACAATTATAGTTCGTTTAATATGCTTTCAAATGACACCTCACACGAAGCAATCAGTAAAATAGAACCCGAGATTTGAACAAAAATCGATGAACGTCGGCCGCCATCTTTGTGACAGCTATGTCCGTCCCCCTCTCCCTTAACTAAAACCGGTAGATTCGTACTCGGGAGAGAACAAGAAACATTCATACCAGTTTTAGGTATATAGAAGACGTGTTCACGACTTTTATCAATATTGGCCAATTTCCGCCGTACTATTATGTTCTTTGCCCTCCATGATTACTTTCACTTTCTAACACAACAATTACACTTTAAACACGAAAAACGAATAGTGAAAAATTGCACGCCAATTCGAAAAACTGTCTCTCGGTCGGCTTGTCACTGTCCCCCGCCCGTGTGCCTCGTGCCGCCCTCGCCGTAGGTACCCCTCCGCTCACCGCGCATTCCCCTCTCGCGCCTATTGGAAGTGATTATATATTGAAAACCTATTATAAATCTTAACTATACTGATACCTTATATGCTATTAACGGTGTGAATTTTATTTTTTTACTTTAATATAAATATTATGTATTATAAAGTTTCTTTTACAAAACGAAGTGGATTTTATATGCATCACTAAGAACATAAATAGAAGTAGTAGTAGTAAGTATATCATAAAGTAAATAATTCTTATAGCATGTTCGCCAGATTTTTACGTAATTTATATAGATAAGTTTTTATTATTTAGTACCGTCGCGGTATTAATTGTAGGTGGATTATTAATTAATATTTAGTCAAATTACCCAATCTATTTTTTGGTGTAAAAATCGGGCTGATATCGATATATTGTTGTTTTTCCATAGAGCGAAACCGTACCTACCGCTCTCAGGCTACTTTGCGTTGTTCGATGCCTGCTGCCACAGCGCACAGCGCGGCGCACGCATACATGCCGCGCTTTTGAAATGTATTAATTTTACGCACGGAATACTTACGTATCAATATTTAGTGTCGCCGTAAGTTTATTTTTCTTAACTTTTGTTTGGTAACTGAGATCATTGTCATGACCGTTTACTATTAACTCTACAAACTTTAATTCAATATTGGCTATACTGTTTAGCCGGAAATCAATATCTAGACTAGCCGATTGTCTACATTTCTAACTTTTTATGGATATGTTAAGTGAATCGATAACATCGTAATTTTGCAATATCAGCTACTCTTATTCTCTATTTACAAAATAATTAGCATTTTTACGTTCACCGGAATGCGGAAGTTCCAGATTTCTAAAAACAGAATATTGTATAAAAATAAAAGTGTTATTGGATATGTTACAAGTTTTTGTAACTCTTCTTCTAATTCTATATTGACATAGTTATTGGCAAAAACGAAAATATTAAAATATAGCCGAAAGCTCCACCTAAAATTTTCTAACTTTTTACATAAGTGTTATATAACATGCTTCCAGCGACATATCAAAAAAGAAAAAACTATAATGTTGTAAAAACCCATTTTTGTTCAACCGCTGGTCTAAAAGCAGTAGTGTTGTGATTGTGATCCGACACCCGGTATTCCCGGCGCTGTCGGCGCGCCGCGCCGCGCCGCTCGGCTCGTGCCAGCCGCCGCCGTCCGCGCCGCCGCCGACCAAGTCGCATCCTGTTACTCTGCGACTCTGCATAGCCTCTCATGTTCCCTGTATAGTCGGATTCATTTTATAGGGTTTACTCTAACCGTTCGGTGAAGGAAAACATCGTGAGGAAACCGGTTTAATCACAACAAGGTCTAGTTTTCTCTCTGCGTATAGTGGTTGCTAATACTTCCATGCTTTGAAACGCACCTGTTAACCCTTTCGTTCCGCATGACGAGTTAACTCGTCTTGTGCAATGTGCTCTCAGATCCGGTAGACGAGTATACTCGTTTAAAAAAAATTGCCATTACATCCTGGATTAGGGCTATCGCCAATCACTTGCACAACCGGACACATTGCATCCTGTACTCTAGGCCTCTGGCAACATTACCCTCATTTTGACAATATTAGCCAACGAGTTATCTCGTCTACCGGCTCTGAAAAGCCTTTTACGTGGCCGAGTTAAGTCGTCTTTCGGACGTAAGAGCATCATTTCGAGTTAACGAGTTAACTCGCCTACAGGACTGAGGAGCAGGTATCATTTCACTGGATCTGGAAAACTGGGTAGATTTTGTGTATGACTTTGCCGGAACGAAAGAGTCAATTTCAGTCATCGAGATAAGTAAAACGTTAAGACGAGTTAGAGGCCTTCCGGTGGTTAAGATTTTTTACCAATCAAGTTTCTCAATCACTTGACAAGGTCTAGTCAGAAGAGAGCGTCTAGATTGGAACTTCGGTTGGCTAAGGCATATCGTAACGCGACCCGTAATAGCAAGCGCGCTCCTTCAGGATAATCAGGATAACTCTAACCATCTCTAAACTAACATGACGAAGGACTCAAGTCTCCCTAAGAAGCGAACGCACAGGATCAACTAATGGCCTTAATAATATCGATTCTGTAACAAATCTTTCAAAAGAGGAAAGTGCTTAATTAAACAATATGACGAAATTTGATACCCGCTGTTGCAACCTTGTCACTGGTTCATATCCGGTTCGAAGGACCATGTTAAAGGATCTAGATACGTGCAGCGATGTATTTCTGAGAAGTAAAACAAAAAGCTGACAATATCATTGCCATATAAAAAACATAAATTAATGTTGCTATACACAAAATCAAGGTTGCAACACCCGCGTGGCGTTATTTCTACCCACCTTTTCTCTACATAGTCAGTGATAAAAGTATGGCACAAGTGACGACAAAAATGAAAGCTTATCAGTGTTAACTATTGACTTCAGCTAATTAAGTGATGGACACGCTTCGTCTGATACTGATAAGGTAGGATTAGAACGTGACTGATATGTTATCACTGTTATCCGATCAGCCCGTGGTCGGCGTTTGTCCTACCACCGCCGCTGGAACATCCATGATGGTCGCATGGAAGTGTTTATCAACTACATCTTTGTTTCTATTTATAATTATTCTGGAATTAGAAACTTTACTTCCTGTATTGTTATACAATCTGGAGATACTATATTACACGCACTCCAATAGGTACCTTAAAAACAAGCGTAGTTTTGGTATAGATGAACTACCTCCTATACTTATAAGAAAGTGTACACAAGAACTCGCTGTTCCATTAACGTGCCTAATTAACCAGTCATTCACTGAAGGAGTTTTTCCAGAAGCCCTAAAACTAGCCATTATTAAAACAATTTTCAAAAAAGGCTGCCATACAGATTGTAGCAACTACCGACCAATTGCACTGTTAACAACTTTTTCAAAAAAAAAATCAGTCTGCGATGACTACTCGGCTCTACTCATTTCTTGAAAATTTCAAAACATTCAGTGAATCTCAAAACGGATTTAGAAAACATAGATCAACAACATTAGCAGTTTCCAAGTACATCCACAGTGTACTAAATATAATAAATAGTAAACAGTATGTGGCATCTTATTAGATATGAGTAAGGCCTACGACAGGGTTAGACATGACATTCTTCTACAAAGACTATTTGGTATTGGCGTTAGAGGAGGTCCACAATTGGTTTTCCTCGTATCTTACAAATCGTATGCAGCTTGTAGAAATCGACCACTATAACCGCACAACTGGTAGTATAAAAAAAATACAATCACGGGAAATTCACCCAATCTATACCGCAAGGAACTGTTCTTGGATGTGTCCTTTTTTTGGTATACATAAACAACCTGCCTACAGTAATAGATTTCCCTACCATCTTATTCGCAGATGATATATCACTTGTAATACCTTGTAAAGATGATGACGACCTAAAAAACAATTAGACTCGGTACTTACTAATATAACATCCTGGTTAGCCGATCATAACTTAAAAGTGAACTTTAGAAAAACTAAATTAATGCAATTCCGGCCATACCAAAGACGAGCTATAAACACAGAATACAAAATACGAGTACATGAAAATTTACTAGAATGCGTCGAATCTTTTCCGTTGCTTGGTATCACAATTGATTCTTTATTAAAAGGGAAAGAACACATAAATAAAGTTATGTTAAAATTAAGCAGATTTAATTAACCTATGCACTCTACAAACTAAAAACATATACAAACATTAAAACAGCCACAAGTGCATACTACGCCTATGCGCTTGCTGGGCTAAAGTACGGTATAGTGTTGTGGGGAAACAGTACAGACTTGATGCATTTGTTTATATTACAAAAACGCTGCATCTGAATTCTTGTCAATATAAGGATGATGGAAAGCTGCAAAAAACATTTTATGGAACAAGACATTCTCACCTTGCCTTCAATATATATCATGGAAGCTTGCATTTTTGTAAAGAATAACATGAACCTGTTTCCTCAACACACGAGCGGATAATTTGAGACCCCGCGATAAACTTAAAAGACCAACGTCAAAATTGCAAATGGTTCATTCTGGCCCATTCGCGATGTGTGTAAAAATGTTCAATAAACTACCAGATACAATTAAACTCGCACCAAATTTCAAACAATTCAAACAGGATTTGAGGGCCCTCTTAGTTCGGAAATGCTATTACACCACAAAAGATTTCCTATCTGAAAATTCACACAATATTAGAATCAACCTAGTTTGATAATAGTACATTGTGATACAAGTGAGGTATGTTGATAATGACATCAGAGGCGGAATTATCACGCGAACCGCAGGTGAGCGTGATTAGAGAGCCGAGGATTATAATTATCAAAGCTCACGCGTTTCATACGACGTTTTTCAACACATTTTGCGAGGAAAAATCCTTTTCATAAGATGAAAATTTTATAGGCCTGCCAAGTTATTTTCTTTACTTATTTATGACAACAGGTTTTTACTCACATGTTGTATTACATCGCCAAGAATTTCCAGTGACGTCCATTCTTTTTATCACTTTTCTAGTCACCACGAGTCAACATTTTTGTTAATAACCAAACACGCATTAACAATGTTTACAAATATCTGTGAAATAACCTAAAATGGCGCGCAACAGTTTTTTCGTGAAGTTTGCGCAGTGCGCGCGCATTAGATGAAATCTCTAAACAGCCAATACAAAATTAAATAAATATTTTCGTTTTAAAATGTTATCTTTATTAATTCATGTTAAGATGTTATTAAAAGTGAATAGTTTTACTAAATTAAACGTTTCTATATCATATCCAAAAAGAAATAGCCAATTAATTAACAAAAATGATTTAATTTGTTTAGTCAAGTAAGAATCCATTTGCCGAGAATTAAAAAAAAAGCTGTTCAATCTGTACAACCCGGTTAATTTAAGAATGCACCGTGTGTATGCATACATCTTGCTGCAAGGTGCTAACCTGACTTAATCGGGATATAACCAAACACACAAGTGTCGTAATGTTATAAAACACGCGTGTTTAATATCCAGGATGATGAGCCTAAAAGCGACACAATAAGAGGTACGTTACGAGCATTTGTGTTGAAAACGAAATTAATAATGACCACTCTTTTTTTATGTCTTAAACGTGTATGTATGACCTCAATAAGTTGTGTATCATTAGAAACTATTATCAATGCCCGTATTTGTTTTGTAATTGTACCATACTGTTAATATTAAACTTACAATCTTAGTCATATACCTATTCTAATACTTAATTTAATTGTATTCCATATATTTATAAGATTGCTGTGCCCTGGCAGGGTTCATGTTCCTGGAATTGTTCAATAATTTAAGACCTTGAAACGAAACGCAATAAATGATATGAATATGAATATGAATACTATCCCTAGTAGCATTTTAAGTTGGCCCCACGTTGGGCCATTGATCACCGAGTTGGCCCAACGAAATGCCAACGAAAATGCTGCTAGGGAAGAAACTAGTAATAATTTCTAGGAACTATTGAATTGTATCAATTGTCCCCAAATATACATTAAAACATTAAAACGGTACACGATTTTTCCCAGGAAACTACTTTCAAGAAGGTGTGTAAGTAGAAGTAGTCATTTTACATTCGATCGAATTTGCGAGGTGTCAAGTTATATATGAAAACATTGAAAACACATCTTCTTAGCTTGCTGCGACGTTAACTTTATAAAAAATGTATATAAGTATAAATTAAACTTAATTAAAAATGTATTATGAGTTGAACTATACATTATCATTTTCTATTCTACGTAAAATCCAAATCTGCGCGTGCGCATTGGTTTTACTTATCTGTAAAGGGGGCGAGCCGTTAGCAAACAATTGGGTCAGCACTGCGTAGTAGGATAATATTCTGTTGTTGCATTCTATGGATTTTTTTGAGAAGGTAATATATACTACTTAGCACACTTAGCGGGCTGTCCATACGTCAGATCAAAATAGGGGGGGGTGGGGGACTGGGGGGTCTGACCTCTGGATGACGGTAGTAATTTTATTAGGCGGGGAGGATGGTTCATTCAAGGAATTAACCGCATGATGATGGGAACAATTTTTTTAAATTAGAAACCAACTTCTTATTCTTATTCTGAAATGTTAAGTCCGTTTGTCAAAACTGGTCCTTACAAGCATCTCGATAAGGGCTAACCTATCGCCCCCTACAATGCTAGAATCAGAAAAATCTGACTCACAGGCCGTGTCAATGAACTCTAAGGTAAGGTGGTGGCACGCGACATTTCGACAACATTCTACACGACTTTCATCTCGTTATTTATTAGGTTGTATGACAGAGACAGCGATGTGGGTATAACGCGCATGTGTATCGGCGGGTGAGTCACTTCGTGTTTTGACGAGGAATGCCATAGTAAGTGAGCTTCTAATTTATAATATGAAGGCCCGTTTAAATGGGAGTAATCGCTTACTCAAATACGAGTATGTAAGCATTCGAATTTAAAACGTCTAACGTTAAAACCTGACCTATTCCTGTACCCATAATATCCTACATATTAACAAAAAAATCGCGACCTTGGGAGATCGAAGGTGCATTCATTTTACGTACCTACCGGACTACTATGTGACACGTGGCAATGGTTTTCAGCGATCGGCGTCTATAAACACTCAAAAATCGTTAATTTTGGCGAGAAGCCCTTGTAACATTGT
This sequence comes from Epinotia bilunana, assembly GCA_947049275.1. NCBI lineage: Eukaryota > Metazoa > Arthropoda > Insecta > Lepidoptera > Tortricidae > Epinotia > Epinotia bilunana. Next base: position 750,944 of record OX346254.1, read on the forward strand.
GTGTGATAATGATAACATTTAATAATTGACATTCTAACGAATACTGTCATACTCGTCATAGGTATAGCATAGGTACTGCAGTGTTTTTCAACATGTGGGTCGTAGCGTGGCCCCCTGTACTGGGGGTCGCTTAACGTGTTGAAAAGGGGTCTCTTGCATTTTTGAAGTGGTGATTTAAAGCGTTAATTAGTATCGCATTGTATATTATTAATATATGTATAGTACCTATATGTACATATGTAAGCTACGGTAGCCTAGTGGTTCAGGCATACGGCTGTCAAGCGGCGGTCGTGGGTTCTTAACTAAAACTTAAGTACGGAATGTCATTTTGATATTTACCGTTTTCGGTGAAGGAAAAGCATCGTGAGGAAACCTGCATACATCTGCGAAGAATTTCAAAGATGTATAGTAAGTCCCCAACCCGCACTGTGCCAGCGTGGGGACTACTGCCCGTTCCCTCTCATCCGTGAGAGGAGGCCTGTGCCAAGCAGTGGGACGTTTATAGGCTGATTTAATATAGGTATATATATATATCCTATCACTGCAATATCACATTTTGTCGATCATTTTGTACCCACATTTATGCTAAAAGTGGCGCTGGAACATACATTTCATGTGCTCTGTCTACCCCTTTTGGGAATAAAGGCGTGAATGTATGTATATATATACTTTGTCGCAGTATCACGACAGACTCAAACCCAAATAGTCCAAATTCCAATACACTCAGGCTAATATTAGATCTCCGCGTCACACTGTCAACAATTATCTAAATAAGTAGGTAGTACTAATAAGTCGCGAGTGGCGTGCGTATGCGCTGGTGGTGATACACTGTATTGAATTCATTGCAATAATTAAAACACGATACTTAGTGCAAAAGACGGCAAAATTCTGCAACAGACAGAGGCTTTTGCCAAGCTGTGACATTACGCACGGCCAAAAACTGTAAAAAAAACAATTATAATAAGAAAAACAGATGTGTTTCAGAGATAACAACCAAGAACAGGGAGCATCCACACATAGAATTAACTATTTAAAGTATTATGTTGTCCCTTGCAAAAATGAGCAGTACGAAGAGAAAAACTTACATACCTGTACTTATGATTGATGATTGTATATATGTGTTTTAAAAAGTAAATGAAAAAGCCTGAGTTCTTCAAGTCATCAGTGTCCGAAATCTTTTACGTGGGCAAAACAGGGTTTTACAGGGTCTGGACTGATGACTTTTGCCTTCTTTGTTCTTCTTTTTCAGCTGTGCACGTGGTGGAATATTTCACACCGTAGCGTAGGCCCAGTGTGGGCACAGTACACCTAGGTGTACTCATTCAATTAAGGCTGTAGGCTACTAGTAGTCTACAGCCTTTATTGAATGCGTTTGTGTGCGTGCTGCTAATTTTAAACTCTCAGCGTCAAAATCAACAATTATGTGGGTGTGTCTGGCGCACGGCCCTGAAGCAATGTCAACAGCTTCGTTGATAACGACGCCAAAGGATTCCATGACGAGTTGCACTGTAATTCGTGGAGAAAACCTGGGTACTTAAAATGAACGCACTAGTGTCTTCCTTACGAATCGCATCTGCTGGCTTGTTCTTCAACTAGATGATACATTAGAGTTCCATATATCTTGCTATTTAAGCATCAGGGGCAACTATAGCTATCGTGTGTGTGTGTTTGTGTTGCTGATAACTTTAGATGAACTACGTCAGTCTTTATTCACAGTGGGTGTGTCTTGCTTGTACGCACGTCAGTTAGGTCAATAGAGCTCAGTGGATACTTGCGCACAATTGACGCAAAATGGTTCCACGACGTGTTCTGTGTGGATCCGTTGCGTCGTCAAGTCCGGTGTAGAATTCGGTAGGTTGTGCCCCGGAACCGCCGAAACACGACACCCTTCGCCCAGAAAGGAAAGCAGCACACGCGATGGTCTCCTGCAACGGCCACGGAACGTGCACCACAAACGAAATCAGAAATCAGAAATCGTTTATTTGCATAGACACAGTATACAAAAGTTGTTAGTTAGCAGGTACAAGGTCTCATGTATCTGGCTTGCATGCAAGCGTGCAAATATTTTAATCAATTTAAATGTCAACATAATATAAAATAATTTAGAATAGATAAAAATCTCAAATTAAATAACAAAATTCGTGGAAATAAAATTAACATAATAGGCATGCCATAAAATAAAATCAAAATTACATAATTATAACTAGCAGCTACTTAATACTAATACAGTTCTGTCGAGTGTCGGTGTTCGAAATACGCCTTTACGCTATAAAAACTGAAACGAGCTGAAGTGCACGTGGTAGCGCGAACACAGCTGAAAAACCCTCAGCGAGTAGCCAGTCTTCTGGTGGAAATACTGCACCATGTCATCTGCCGTGGCGGAGTAATGCAGGCGCGACACGTACAGCGCGGGCCAGAACCAACCGGCTCTGCTGTACCACACTGGCTCTTTCGCGGCTTGCCTTTTCTTGATTTAATGATACTAATTTCCGCCCGCGACTTAATGCGTGGACCCGGGATAAAAACTATTCCTATATGTTGATCCAGGCGGTTGAGCCGTTTAAGCGTGATTGCATGAGTAACAAACATCCAAAATTTCACATTTATACTATTGGGGCTCCTAGCTCCCAATGACCTTCGATCTGTAACTGTCGGTTTATTCGTGTTTTTATGGCTTATCGTATTAACAATAATTTACTTTAAAAACAAAGTTTTAACCGACTTCAATTTAGTACTCCGCCAAGCCACGAGAACATTTCCACATTTCTTTTCCAATTTACCACATGAACTGATTTCCGAAAACAAATGCGTTGATTATTAGAGAAAAAAACCCAATCGCTGTATGTGACCCGATAATATTTGAGGACTTCCGTCGATTTCACAAGGATCACCTTTGGCACTTCATTAGTTGCTATTTCAATGGAATCTTATCAGAATCTGTGATATACTTTTGTACTTTTAAGTACATAATTGAGGAATTCCATAAGTCATCTGTGGTCTTCATCATCAATTCCACTCCACCAAATTTATGACTTCCAGGTGTAAATACACGAGTTATAATAGAAAATACCAAAATCACTACACGCGTGCCTAATATAATTGAGGAGTTCCCTCAATTCCTCATGGATCCCATCATCCAATTGAATATTTGAAAAAAATGGGACCCACCTGGAAGCAAATACTTACAAACGAAAAAAAAAATTTACGAATCGGCCTTTCAATGACGGAGTTCTGAGGTAACAAACATTGAAAAAAAAAAGAAAAAGAAAACAACCGAATTGAGAACCTCCTCCTTTTTTTTGAAGTCGGTTAAAACGGAGATTTACCGAAATAGTATACCATATTTACTTTTAACCTCACAGTTTTCGGGATATATGGCACCAAACTTTGGCAATTTCAGGCCAAAAAACCAGTTTTTTGGACGTAACTTTTGTGAAAATGAGTTTAAAATAAAAAATGTCTCGTGGGTTGTTAGAGACGTCAATAAGGAACAGTTATATGTAGATTTCATATATATAAGTGCATGAACAACATACTAATATCGAAAATAGAGCTTTTTTGGACCATGTTTGAAATTGAATAAATCATTTAAAAAAAAGCTCTACTGCAAATGTAGATTAAGATCTAAAGAACCGATAGGTGATTGTTCCATAAATATATCTATAGTTTTGACGCAGGAATATCAACTCAAAACTCGTCAAAACTAGCCAGAAAGCGCGTGGAGCCCCTTATCCAACGTCTACGCCAAGTCTTGGAATGTGGTGCTAAAGCGGGCCCTGGGCTCCTGAGGTTCCAACTCCAACCGGCTCGGCTAGGACGACGGAGATCCGCAATCGTTAATAACAAATTCCTCAAATCAGTAACTTCGACAATAAGGTAGGCACCAGCAAAATATTTTGGCGATTTTATTGGTAGTGAAAACAGGGTGCTCGCTTAGTTGCAGATAAAATGTGTGTGATTACATTTACTACAGCCAAGTCATCGTCAAAAGCACGTGCGCAACTTATCTCTAATTATGAGTTTTATGGCAACAAAATGACATGAAGTTTCTTGTTTCAGGCTCCCTACATTTCTTCTTGGCCTTACACCAAGAAGTAATGTATGACAACCCTAAGTAAAACCATTATTGTCCACTACTCTAACTTTTTAAATTTGCTTTAAGTACTAATATTAAACTGACAAAGGAAAAATTACATACTGCCAACCACCACTAGACTCTGTAAGCATACGTGCGACATGAAAAAAAAAACTATGGTAGGGTACTATACTTATGTGCGGTTAAACATGGTGCTCGAACGGCTTGTTCAAATGGATGTTTAAAAAATAAAAAAGGCGGCAAATTACCTATTATTTAATTTATTACCTTGTATTTATTTTAATTTAAATATTTCCTCACATCGTTTGAGAAAAACACTATACAATCCTCGGCCGGAACAGGGATTGCTGGACTCGTTGTATCCGGCCTCGTCTACGACTCGGCCGTCTACTTCAAACTCGTCCTGCAATCTCTCACTTCACGGCCTCTGCAGTAATGTACTATTAAATAGATGGATTTCATACTCGCATTGCCATCGTTACTCAAAGAATATATCTGAATGTTCTATCAATCTAAACCAGCTTGACAGGGCTGGCACATCCACATCACATATATTATGTCTTATATATATATTACATAATTGACTTAAATTAATCTTAAAAGGTATTTAATTTACTACCGATATATGCGACAATTACGGCGTACATACTCCCTTACGTCCTCCCTTTAACGCATAGTTGCGTCCTGTATGATGGGTCAGGATGGCCCATTGTGTGGAGCGGCCATTCGACTGAACTGTAGTCAGTTCACTTGTTTCAGTTAGGCCCTAAGTTTGTAGTTGACTGGATGAGACACATTATTCAAAAAAATACCTGTTCCTCTTACACCTACTAAATGCCTCCTCTTCGTTCCAGATGTCCCGTAAAGCCGCCTCCCTCGTCCTGCAGCACACGGCGGCGTCGCGTGCGCACCTCACCCCCGAGCTGACTTTGCGGCTGATCACGCCCGCCTGCCCGCTTTGGACCGCCAGGGGAGACGAGCTGCCTTTCCCTGATCCCTTCTGGGGGTTCTACTGGCCGGGGGGCCAGGCTACTGCCAGGTACTATGGTTATTCGATGTAACATCTAAGTGTCTTGTTTATCCCACCTTCGAGCAAGCTCCCCCCGAATCCCCGCGTTTCCAGGGACGACCTGACCCTATCTCTCACCGTGCCGAGGATTATACATGGACTACATGGTGTTAGGTGTACTGCTCTTCTCCCTAAAATATGGCATCCAACTGATTCTCATCTATGATTGTAGATAGTTGGACCTGATCTGGGCGTTTCAGGATGAATATCCGCTAGAGATGTGCGAAGCTTTTTTTTCATATATTGACACCTAGCTGTCAAAAGCAGGCGAGGTATCAAATACATAAAAACACTTACACTTCTCAGGTGGATTCGTCCTTATTGGCAGTTACGGCTCGGCCACGATTTCGAGTAGTGGCTGCAGCGGAGGGCGCGCTATGCGTTTGAGTGAGCAATCAGAATGCGGCCTCTCGCTCCCACGTATGGGGCACCGCTGCCGCTGCCGCTGCCGCCGTGGTCCTCGGCGTGGCCGAGCCCGTAGATGTAACAAATATTTGTGTCTTAACTTTAACCTAAAAACCCCTGAACCTACTGCCTGATTTCGTTCAAATCACGCGACTTCCGCTATGAACGGCAATTATATAAGTAAATAGCGATATGGAAATCATAGTGAAATCATTTAACTGATATCAATAGATTGATAAAAATCTAGCTGCTACGGCAACTGACATACTGAATGACACTTATTTTTTAATTATTTTCAAGATAATAATTTCGAGGACAACACGTACAGATATCCCAATAACTAATGATAAGCTGATAACTACGACCTCAAATCTAAACAATCACCTTTTTTACATCACGGTGGTGACAAGGCTATGGTACGACCCTCACGATGATTAGTGGACACCTTAGCCAAAGGACGCAACTCCATGGGCCATGCTGACCCACCAAAACGTATTGTAGATGCATATGAGACCGCTGTTTTGACTGATTCAATTAAAGAACAAAAGAGAGAGAGAGTCCTCACCGCTAGGAACAACAATACGTAGCTCATAGGGAGAAATTAAGTAGTTTATTTATTTAATATGAAACAATTATTTATTTAATATATCATTACTTGTTAGTTAAGTACAAATCAGACCTATAGTTTCCAATATGTATCACAAATTATAGCAAAACTTAATTTATAAATGATTACATAGTTGCAGTTATTAGTTGCTACAATTAAAAATAGAAAATTTTGCAATAAGGTTAAGAAATGACAGAGAAGCAAGCAAGAAAATTACTACTTCTACTATTACATTTGCAAGTACCTAGGTAACCTAACTTTGTTATAGGAATATAAATCAAAATTATCTAGATGCAATTTTAAAGACATTTTTAAGGAACTTATGGTACAGTTAAATATATCAATATCTTTTAATTTATTGTTATTGTTATAAAGAACATCAGAGGCACGCTTAATAAATATATTTTAAGTAGTGTTATTTGGCGACGGTTTCTGTATATTGGAGCCACTTCCCAATTTAGGTTACTATGTATTCATAGTTGACCGAGATGGTATTCCCCTGTGTATTCTAAGTTGCTAAGTATGAATTTTGCCTAGAAACGTGTCTTGGCCACGTGCGTTGCTTCTTGCGTTGAATTTTGTGAAACGTATTGATGGGAATCCCAAATCCGTTTAGGTTACTATGAATATGGCCGAGATGATCGCAATCCCCTACCCCCAGCTTATTCATAAAACTGAAAATGCCTCTGAGTAATAAAATATATGTTAATTTATGTTTGGTCCCTTACAAACGAATGTAAACGCCATTTTAGATGAAATAGGCGTGTTGGGCGTGTATGAATACGGCCGTAAGTTGCTAAGCATGAATTTGCCTTTCGACTAATCTTATCTCAACGGAACGTGGCTTGGCCAAGTGCGTTATGCCCACGTGCCGATTGTGAAAACCCAAATCCGTTTAGTTCGTCCTGAAAAAAACAACAATTGAACCAAGAACAGGTCAAAAAGTCAGTACTTGCGTTAAAGCAATGGTAAAACCCGAGTCAGTAAATTAATTGTTATTGAGAATGCATAGATTTTTGATAAAACTTAGAATGGAATGAATACAATAGACAACCTTTGTACAGACGTTTTAAAAGTACTAAATGAATAACAATGGCGTGGTAACAGAGTGTTGTCGCCGAGAGGTACAGGTGGCCCAGTTCGGACTTTCTCTGTACTAGTTTGTAAAATATCTGGGGACACGGCAGTGCCCCTGCCAATTCGAGTAAAACAGCGGCACGGCCGTACCATCCTTTTCTCGAAGCGTTTCAGGCCATTTTCGACCCCCCTATAACCCGTCGTTGTGGATAAAACTAGAAGCCTGCATTTTCAGTAACCAAAGCATGCACTGTATAAACACGGTATTCAAATTTCATTCAATTTGAACCAGTAGTTGAGGAATTATAACTAGTCAAAGTTTCATAATTTTGTCACTCACTCGGGCATTTTTAAAAATTCGTGTAAGTACCCAATTAGCGTGAGTTGTTAAATAAAAATTAACTCAGTGTCAGTTTTGTGACGACAATTAAGTATACAGTTTGTATACAAATTAACTTTTTCTTTTCAATTTATAAATGCTATGCATATACACGTTATTTACACGTGAAACAAGTTCAATTTCACATAATTGGAATGCTTAATTGTCGTCACAAAACTGACACCGAGTTAATTTTTATTTAACAACTCACGCTAATTGGGTACACGAATTTTTAAAAATGCCTCACTGAGACACATCAAAACTAAGGCACTTCTAGCAGACATAGAAGCTTCAAATTTAGAATACAATTAGTGTTTAGTGTATAAATCAAGGAAAAACTAAAATATTTTGCAATTTCGGTCCAGTTTTCTAGATACACCAACTGCATAAATATATTTTTCTCAAACATGTAATGAAATATTGACGTTACGTTCCTTATTAGGCAGCGAAGTGTCACGTTTCAGGTGCGGAGAGACGCAGACGAGACACATATAATGAAATTTCATACAAAATTGGAGGCCTAGGCCTGCAAAGTGATCGTCTTTATGTTTTCATTCGACATTTATTTGTGACACAGCATCACGGAATTCAGCCATTAAAAAAGACTATAAGGAATATTTGCTTTTTGGTTCGTTATGACATTCTGCCACTGTTTATAACATAAAAAACAACAAACGATGTTTGCTATATTTTGCTGTTTTTTATATAAAATCGACATGAATAACGCATTATTAACAAATTCCAATAATTTTAAGTTGTAATTTTAACTAGAAAAATACATATTTAAATAATTTCAGACACAATACAAGCAATACTTAGCGGACAATTTTATTATTAGACAACGAACGACCAAAGAAAACTAGGACAATTCGGGCATGACAAATTTTCGACCTAAATGTATGGGCGCACCTGCTCTTTAAATCTTAACAGCGCCATGTACAATGTGAGCGTTCCGCGTACAGCGACATCTATCGGCAAATTAAGTAAACTATTGCGCGCGAACTTAAAGTATGGAAGATGATTTTTATGGGATAATTCTTTATTGCGTGAACCGATTTTCACTTTATTTGAAAGCACGTCATTTTAGTCTGTAAGGTATTTGGGCCTTAGTTGCCTTAAATAAATGGTTATTATTATTATTATAAACATAGGGCATATCTTTAACTAAGCTACGACTGGCGAAACCCGCGTCCTTAATAACTCTTCATGAATATTAATGTGGGAAAATGAATGTTCAAGTAGGTGCCTCCTCGTTTACCTGCAAATGCAAACTAAATGTACAATCAGCTACGAATATCAAACAATGTATGGATACCATGAGCCGAGACTACCGTCATCATCATCAGCATGTACATATAAGTACCTAGGTACACTGCACCAGGTATGTTCAACTGCTGGGCATAGGCTTTCCCTCATTGATGAAAGGGAGTGAGGTTGGGGTGTAATAAATAGTGTAATGTAACTCTCACACTTATTGCCTAGTGCAAAGCTGAGATACACATACTTACACCTTTGAATTCCAAGACAAACACAAACAAAGACGGTGCTGATCAACCTTACGCAGCACAGCAGTGGCAAAGAGGACCAGAGCTTCAAAGCTTGAGAGAATGCCACAGGACATACGAGAATCATGTTCAGTATACAAAGATGACAGAAATTGAGTCGTTTGGAAAGATATCAAATATACAAAAAATTTGAAGTACGGCTACTTCAGCATTTTAATAATGAATGTGGAGGGTTTTCAAAGAAAACGTAGACCAACAAAAAGGTGGATGGACTCCTGGACAGACGATATGCATAGGGAGGAAGTGAGCGACCGGCGATACAGAGGTGGAAGAAAAAGACCTGCTAGGCGGTCCCCAAGTATAACAGGCAAAACCAACTAAAATGGTAAAAATCCACCAACTTTTTACCTCAAGTATACATTAAGTGCCGTATTAAGTGGCCGTTGGTTTGCATAAATTTGCGGGGTTTTTCCGACCGGTTTCCTCACCGTCTCGGATTTCTGCTTAGCAATCTCATTGGATTCCACCTGCGTAATCTTCTGACGTCGGTCCTTACCTTACAACTTGGAAACGTACACAGAAAAGTTCTGTGTGTGTCTGTTCTGTTATTTTCCTTATTAGCTAGATCTTGATACGAAATTCTTAAAATTATGAGAATACCTGCACAAATCTGAATTGCTTATATTTTTTATCGCGGAAAAGTAATTGTAACCTACTTCGGACCTTCAGAAACTGGTACAGATCTTATCGTCGTATTAAACAGTGACGCCCGTATGCCGCGTAGTGAGACCACAATAGACTGAGCTGGCCCGGAAATATTGTAGTAGGTATTCACGATTGCGAATTGTTTCCCGTCTAAAGCCCCTTTATGATGTGCGAGGCATGATATGTTAATTCCCTTCAAATGCATTCAACAATACGCTCTCTCCATTGACCTCATTACTGAGGATGGTGGGCCCTGGAACTTCTGGAACCTCCTAAACATAAACGGACCAGTGAGAGAGACACTACAGCTACTTGTCAAAGACAAAATAGTAGAATAAATAGGTACACCAATGTATCCGATCTCACAATTTTATAAGTCACATTATTTAATTTACCATATGAAAATTATTATTTACCTACCTAATATATTATCCTTCTTTACCCTTGGAAAATATCCTTAGTTTTAACCCGCGAGGATCGTTACCTTCAGATAATTATCCTATTCAGGAGCTCTATCGACGAATACAATCAAATATCTTCTGTTTCTCGTATGCCTATTACCTAATATACGCCGTCAGAGATATACCATAGTTGTATTGTCTCTAATCAGTTGATGTGTTATTTTGATAACAATGTTAGAGCCTGAAAGATCAGACTATCCTGTCACAAAATTGGCTATAACACCCAATTTTCACGTCGGTAATGAGGAGTGAGTCCAAATGATTCGCAAGAGCTTAAGCTAAGCTACAGACGGCCGGACAGACGGACATGGTGAAACTATAAGGGTTCCTTGCTGACTACGTAACCCTAAAAAACACATGTGAAGGTGATATGACGGATTAGAGCTTACAATAATATCTAGATCCGTGTCATTCATCCAAATGCTACGTTTTTTACTTTTCTCAAGAGCACGACAATTCATCTGCATTTTATCAATGAATGAAAATTCTTAGAACTCACATCTCCCAAGGCGGCGCCACTCCTTCAAACTAATCTAGACCCAGTGTCGTCTTAATACATAGAGTTGAAATTCGATTGACTTGGCTGTTTTGCGGCCGTTCAATAAGGCATTGGTTTCTTGCTTCATAGTATTCAGGCAAAATTGAATCCTATTGTTCAATGATAAAGTTGCAAGTTGGATGGAGATATTGAGTGACTCATTCACCTGGGGTTTTACGGATTGCCTTATCTGTATTGAATATTGATATCGGAAGGTAATGAGGATTTCCTTGAAGCAATCAAACAATCAATAACGATTGCTATTATCTTTGTTTTAACGATATTTGCTACTGATTAACGACAGTAACAATTTATGAATCTTTAGCTACATTTTAATCCCAATCGGTATGTGGGATCAAATTTCTAAATAAAGTAAATCAAACGTAGTGTCTTTCCAAAAGTGCAATTCGGCTATAAGAACCACTATTCCGTAATAAGAAAACTGTCAAACTTACCAAATTGAAAAACATTTTAAACGACCTCTTATAAGATGGACCTGGACCTTACAGCTGATAGTTTAAGGTTATCCGTGGTGTGTATTTAATTAAATAAAACTTAATTACCCTTTCTAGCAATGTTTGTATGTATTCTCTGCTATGTACCCTCCGCTTTTCTCGCCATCGTCCAACGTGACAACATTGCCATCCTCACCACTTAGGTGGTTGGCAGTTCTCAACTGCGCGCTTCTCCAGAAACTTCCTGCCTCGCACCGCTAATCTGTGGAATGGATTGTCGCCTGCGGTATGTCCGGGCCGATACGACCTTCAAAGTTCAAACCTTCAAGAAAAGAGCGTACTCCCATCTTAAAGGCAGCAACGCACTCACAATCACAACACCTCTGCTCTGGTGTTGCAGGTGTCCATGGGCGGCGGTAACCGCTTACCATCAGGTGATCCGTCTGCTCGTTCGCCTCTTACGACATTTAAAAAAAACGCATAACAAATTTATGCAATTCAATTCTAAACTTGAGCGAAGTGTGTTTAGCGCACATGTGATTAGATATCCTGAACTAGTTCACTGATATGATAATCCAAATTCCTCCACGCAATGACTCATACATAGCAGGACTTCGCGGGACAAGAACCTACATACAACTTTCCCCGCTAGAGAAAAGGACGGGGCTTAATATTCAGGACATTGTCGAACAGGGATAGCAATATTACTATATTGCTATCCCTGTCCTTATGAATATAAACGAGATAGGTGCTTCGTTAGTGAAAGAGCGAAGTGTATTGTGACGGTGAGAGAAGGAAGGTATGAAAGTAGGTATGACTCATGCTAAAATTCGGGAATAAATTAAAGTGAGTCATACTAAGAATACGGGAAGGACTTGGAAGGGGATGCGTTACTGAAAATGACTTTGGACTAGTTTATTGTCCGGGTAATAATATATCAGATAGCTTATCCAAATATTTTCCATGAGTGTTCAGTTCAGTCAGACTAGGATTAGGATTTATAAATCTTTTGATTAATAAAAACAAAAAGTAACGGTCAACTGTGGTGTGGTTATTTTGTCTGTCATGGAATTGAAAACCTCCTGATATACCCCTTTTTATAAGTTTGTTGTTTACTTAAAAATCCATACTAATATTATAAATGCGAAAGTGTCTGTCTGTCTGTCTGTCTGTCTGTCTGTTACCTCTTCACGCTTAAACCGCTGAACCGATCAAGTTGAAATTTTGTATGGAGATAGATTGAATCCCGGGGAAGGACATAGGATAGTTTTTATCGCGTAAATCATCCCCTGAGGGGGTGAAATGGGGGATGAAAATTTGTAAGCTACAATATAAACGAGTTCCACGCGGCCGGAGTCGCGGGCAGAAGCTAGTTTAAAATAATGACAGGACGTAGGTAAAATACGCAAGTGTGGCATTCAAATCAAATTAATGCAATGTGATGAGGTGATGACCCTACCTTACCTACCTACATCGTGTCAGTGTTTTGTTTTGTCCAATGTCTATTTTACGTATTTTGTATTGCAGCTCTAGAAATTATAGTTACTTACTTATATTTATACGTAGGTACTGAACTGTATTTTTCTAAAAGCTATCTTTTCTTCATGTTATACTAGGTTATACGAGTACGGTAAGTCAAGAAGTTTAGTCTACATATTTAGAACCTTAATACAGAAATAATAGAGTCGAAAAGTGTTATACCACTTTCTTAACTTACTGTACACAGTCCGTATAAAGAATTCAGTAATTTGAATACAGACTCAATATAATGGAGAAAATTATTACAATTCTGTGGAAGAATGCCGAATTACGATTTCCACGAAATCAGATACGAAGTATCGACATTCGACTGGGTCGAGGCCAAATTGCCACAAGTTCAAGTGTACAGTAACGTAATTCTTTGAAATACTCGTAATCCTCCGAGCGTTGTTCCCGGTTGTGCCCTAAAGGAGACCGGGGCCCGCTTCGACACCTAATCCCAAGATTTGGCATGGGCACTAGTTTTACGAAAGTGACTGCCATCTGACCTTCCAACCCAGAGGGAAAACTAAAGCGTATTCAATTCAATTCAATTCAAAAATAATTTATTCAAGTAGGCTTAATAATAAATTAATAAGCACTTTTGACAAGTCATACAAAAACAAAAAAAGGATAAGTAAATATACAATCATTAATTAATACAAAATAATATAAATTAAAAAAAGAACAATTGGTAACAATTAACAATCATTAAAAAGACAATGTCATAGTTACATGTATTAAATAAATAAATATTAGGGGACAATCTTACACAAATCTACCTAGTCCCAAACTAAGCAAATCTTGTACTATGGGTACTAGACGACGATAAACATACTTATATAGATAAATAAATACTTAAATACATAGAAAACATCCATGACTCAGGAACAAATATTCGTGCTCATCACACAAATAAATGCCCTTACCAGGATTCGAACCCGGGACCTCTTGCTTCGTAGGCAGGGTCACTACCAACTAAGCTAAAGCGGTCGGTATTGTTGTTATAAGTAGAATGACTTTTAATGTAAGTACTTAACGACAATTTTTTTTTGGGAAACTTGCAAAGAATAAGAAGATTGCATAATATGAATAGAGTAGAATAAAATAACATTTATTCATAACAACAACACATACATGCACATAAATCAACATACAAAAGAGAAGACAACATCGCCACGAAACGGTTCCATCTCAGCGTTGTGCTGTGCTGGCCTGGTGGCCGGCGCTGGTCTTCCGATGGAACCATCCTCTGATACAACATACTATGACAATATACTATCCATACAATGATCGAGCGCCTTTTTTATATATTTTTTCGGTGGAACAATTATAATATAGGTACGTAATATACGTATAGACCTCAAGGGTTCTACTACAAAGCATGCCGGAAACTAACTTATTAATTCATCTCTTTTCACTTAACTATCTAGAATTGCTTCATTAAATAATGTCAATTCAAATTATCATAGCCAGTTATGTTTATTTTCTTGTTTGTTTTGTTGCACTACTGTTTCCCACCCTGTATGGCCTGTATAAATAAAGTCAAGGTCGCGCGTTGCGCGACCGCGGCCTCTGTCGGACTGTGTCAGCTGACTAACGCTATTCTGCTGAGTAAGGGTGACTATACACCAGAGATGTGCCGCTGTGTTCTCATATAGCTGACACTGCCACCTCTCCTCTTGACCCCGTGTGGTATCGGGTTAGAATTTCACCATCCCCTTTCTTCCCGTGGGTTTCGTAAAAGTCGCCTAAGGGAGCAGGCTTGAAGTGTGTTGTGGGCTAGCAATCTATCACTGCGATATTACATTTTGTCGATCTTTTATACCCACATTTACACTGGGACAAGAGTAACATGTGCTCTGCCTACCCCTTTTGGGAATAGAGGCGTGAATCTATGTATGTTGACAGCTAGGTGTCCCTTGTACTCGTAGTAGAGCGAAATAGTTTAGCCCCTCTCCCGCAGTTAGCGCGCTTAATTTAGACAGGACAGGTGTACTTAAGCTACCTTGCCGAGTATAGGTCGGAAAGAAGGCCTCTTCGTGTTCAGCTGCCTGTACATTACAGCCGTTATTTGCTGCTTGAGACGGCCCCAATGAGCTAAACTCGGACTCATTGGTCTACTTATAGTTTTTTTTATCACTTGCTTGGGTTTCGTTATCAGACGGATATTCCAGCGGTGTTGCGACAGGTCGTTATTTCCCAAATCTTGCAAACGTGATAATATCTGCAAGCCATAATATGTACCTACCTACTTATAATACGTAGGGTCATTACGATGGTTGCGCGACCACCTGAAGGAGAAGGTTTTTTCTATGAAGATAACTGCAATTCTACGGACCCCATTGAGACAATTAGTTGTATATGCATTTTATTGTTGTTTTAGAATAGAAATCTACTAAAAAACCGAGAAAATATCCTTTCAGTACCCCAACTCAGCTAAGTGGTCGCCAACCGGCACATGAAATTAGGTGGTCGCTAACCAGCGAAATGATCCCTAGATCAATAAAAGGTAAGTCGTGGTTCTGGCCAATTTTGCTAAGTTCTTCACCTTACCATTGCTTGGCTGAAACAGTAATCGATTGAACACATTTATATACCAAGCTATGGACGGGTACATATTTAATACAGGGTGAGCAATACAAATGGGTCACCGAAAGCGAACAAAAACTAGAAGGAAGTTTGTTAGTTAAGACATATGCCATCAATTTCACTAAGACCAACTTCTTTTACAGATGATATGATACAGAGAGAAAGAATATAATGGAAAAAGTAAACCATGTTAGTCTTTTAAAGATGTAGTCATGACATGAGATAAAGTTTTAAGGATAAGTTCGCGTTTGTAACTTCTTAAATCTTACGTATATATCATGTTTTATGTTTTAAACTGTTTGTGTACAATTTATTTAATCGTATGGCGATCTGTAGAATAGACGAATATCCATGTGATATTTTATAGGAGCGCCTATTTCGCCGAAAGTGTTGTACCTACTTCGCTCATTTAGCACCACCCAGGGGACACGTGCAGGGTTGTGGCGGGTAAATCCTGCGGACACGAGCAACAGATTGTCCCCCTTGTGTAACAATAAAGTGCTTACATACATGAGAACAAGATAAACTAGTAAAAGATAACTAAATCCCTAGCATCGCTTATTCACCCTATTCACCTATAGCAATCACCCTCTGACCCTACCTGTGTAGTTGAAGGTCTCGAGCGTTGACCGCGCGACGGTGACCTTCGGGGAGTATGTTACCTTCCGAGTCACATCAGTACGTCTAGCACAACTTGCTGACAAGTCGCTTTGCGCGCGACTGAGCGTCTCCTTTCTCACTCGCAACGTGCAATTTAGAATGAGGAGGGTAGATCTTTCTCGACTCGCGTCGCGGCGCGGCGTCAGTTGTGCTAGCCCCGCTGCACGTCTATCATGAGACGGCCGCGACATACTCTTGATTTTTCTCGCACTATAACCTCTTGTTCTAAGTGTTCTAATAAGAGATAGACGGATAGTGCGAGAAAAATCGAGAGAACTCGCGCGCCGTCGCGTGATAGCCGTGCTGAGCCACTCAGGGCTGACTAACGGCACCAACCCCTCGGTCGCCCTGGCAACTGGCAGTGAGTAATGTAAGTACCTTTAGCGCATAGGCACAAACATTGCGATAAGAAAGATAGGTAGAACCACTTCTCAATAACTTACATTATATTCATGGAGTCCCTGGTTAGCACGGTTCTTTATTTCCGTGTAGCTGAATTTCTATTCACAATTTTCCCCACTCTTTTTGGCTCATTTGTACATTTGTCTGGTATCCGAATTCCCTTCCGCTTTTCAATTTTATAAAGTAAACGGGCTAAAGTAGGCAGATAGGTTTAGGTTATGTTAATTATACAGTGGCCCGAAGGGGCAAATGACTCGGAAACAGGAGCTCCGTCGACATTGTTTATATGTATGACGGAACAGTAAAAATAAGCGCATGATAATAAAGATGCAGGTCCCACCACGAGTGAGGAAAATTGAGAATGGTCATTTTGATACGTTTGGGGACCAATCTAACCACGTGTCCACCATAAACGCGATCACAACTACTAGCTATGCAGCTGTCTTTATAACAGTCAATAGTCTTCCAAAAAGGGACTCCCGAAAGACATTCATATTAGACAAATTGTCGTTAAGCACAAAGAAATGGCTACACATTATTTGAGTAATTTGGGAAGGAAAAACGCTACAAAGTTTTCGCAGTTGCTTCACCGTGTTTTATTTACCCCTCCCCCTGGCCTTCACTTAGGCAGGTTCAAGGTCACACGCGTCGGCTGATCCGAGGTCATGGGCCGGGGATAAACGCTAGGCAAGGAGGATGGAGATGAAAATACTTAACTTGTAGTTCTTCCGACTCTTATTGGTTTGGCAAACATCTATAGGTACTCTCCGATTAAAGATTTTATGTTATTACTCTTTATTTTTGTTCTCTAATAGGACCCAATTATTGTGAATACTTGATACCTATAGTCGTTTCTCAAAACAAACATCATAGTTAGTCTCCTGTTAATTACGCCTAGTTTCCAAGAAAAGTTATCCAACTGCAAAGCCATTCATGAGAATTCTAAGTGAATCTATAATTAATTCGATGAGCTTCCGGAGAAGCACTCATGCTTACACAATTAAATAGAGCTGCTTCGGGGAAACGCAGCGAATTCAGGGAAAGGTTGGATGCTGTCATTGCATTAAAGTAGGCTTTTAGCCTAGTTTTAGCTGGTAGCTTGAATACTGGGAAATTTAGCATGTGGAAGAATTTCTGCAAAATGTGAATTGAATAGAATAGAATAGAATATCATTTATTTCAGTATAAGTAAAGGAACAGTAATACAATTACAGAAAATAACGAAAACAATGGAAGAACTTATCAGCTAAATGTAAACTAGTTACTAACCTATACTGAAAAAGGTGAACACTCAGCATAATGCCAGGTGCTACTAGAGCACATGACGCTGGTCTTCCGTGAACACCAGTAGGGAGCGCAGTTGCGCGTAGCCGATAGCAGAATCACAGAAATTCTGGCGCTAACAAATACGACAATAGGTACGAAGCGGAAATGAAGCAAGTGAAATTTCATAACATAAGAGAATATAATAAATAAATAGAATAGTGTGAGAAATTTAATAATATATATATATATATATATTTAATAATATAAAAAACACGAAGTGAAAGTTCTACCCAGAATCTAATTACCCAGAAGTAAGTTTTTGCTTAGAGAGAATATACCTTTTCAGTTTAACTCTAAAAGATTGCAGCGAAGTAGCTTGCTTGTAGGGTGGCGGTATATTGTTCCAGCATTTCGTAATTGGAAATGAAAGTAGTTAATACTCTGAGGGCTACTGTTTTATTTGCCGTCAGGCTTGACGGACGAAACAGTAGTATAACATAGAATACTCTTCCTCTATCCCTACCTAATAATTTTCGCGTGGTTTCAAAGGGTTCCTTCAATACTCATTAGTGACATTAAACGTAGCTGGCTGGTACTCATAAGCCTTCTGAACTTTGAACGTGAACTTGGTTCGTCCTCACAATGTGTATTTTGTTAAGAAAAAGTTTCGTAACGATATCAACAAAAGATCATCGAAATCGAAAAGTTCCATAAACTATTTGTGTTGTGGTCGTTATTATTGTTTAAAACAGACTACCTCTGTATATGAGATCTTTTTCTTCGTCGTTTCACTGTTGACAGAGTGATCGTGGTCATCGTTTCAGGTGTTGGCAGCAAGCTTCACGACACGCTGCCATTCCTCTCTGACAGTCGCCTTCCTTATGCTTGCGTGTAGTGATGCATCTACTGTAGCTTTTATCTGGTCTGTCCATCTCATTGGTGACCTGCTTCGCGGTCTGATCGGATCACGCGTCACTCGATAGCTACGTCTCCTCGACGACATACGTGCCCGAAAAACGCTAGGATGCGAGACTGCCATACGGATGATAGACGCTGCTTGATGCCGAGTTCCTTTAGTATGGACTCATTGGTACAAAATTCAGTCCAAGGTACTCCAAGCATTTTCCTCTAGCACCACATTTCTAGAGCGTCTATCTTCCTTCGCTCTACTTCGCGTAGCGTCCACGTCTCTGCGGCGTAGAGGAAATTGGGGAACACAAGCGCTCGAACGAGCCGGATTTTCGTTGCTCTATAAATGTTGCGGTTCTTCCAAATTTTCTTGAGCCTATCCATCGCTGATCTAGCAATCGCCATACGTCTCTTCACTTGGTCGACGCACCCGTGATTCGTGATTAAGGCTCCCAGGATTGGACCACATCACAATTCGCAAGCCGTACTATTTCTGGTAAATTGTTATTCATGCGATCTACAACCATCATTTTCGTCTTATTGCGGTTAATCTTAAGTCCGAAGCCGAGGTTAACACTTTCTATCTTTCCGAGAAGTTCTTCCATGTGTTAGGCATGCATATTAGAATTACATACCAATTGGTTTTTTCCAAGATAGCTCCCGGAGCATCATGATGACCCGGAAAACTCATCATAGCCATACACTTCCATATCATAAATTAGTAGAACAATACTCTAGGTTGAAGCCTCGCCTTCCGCGAAATTCGGAACCAGCCACCAATGACCCCCTTTAATAATTTCCACAGGGTATAATGAATGAAATTCCAGTTTCCCAAGGAGCAAGTTAGCGTGGTAATTGGAATCGCTTGGAATATTCAATTGATGCTAAATAAATTAGGCAGGTTCTTAGGTTTTTACACAACTCATGGTGAAAATTTGCAAATTATTTATTGAAATTTATTTTAAACATACTAGAGAAACAGGCAACGGCATTAAATCTCATAATATGATTCAATAAAATAACAGTGTGTACATTTGTATTCATCTTCTCCATCTTCCGAAACTGTATTTTAATAAGATTTTCCTTTCGACTGTCACTTCTCTGGCTCCTTTATTTATGCCGTTGTTTTTCATAATATTTGGAAGATGAATAAAACAATTCAGAAAATCGTCTTAAGAGTGCAGTAAGCTCGATTCTCCGTACAAACGTAGTTACGCTCTCATTTTAAAACTACGTGTTGGATTGTAACATTGTATATGCAAAGTTTCGTTACAATCCAACAAACAGTTTTAAAATGAGAGCGTAACTACGTTTGTATGGGAAGGTAAAACTTGGCCGAGCTTACTGCGGACTCTTAAATCGCATAATAAAAACTACGTATTTCGTACGAACTCACGCAACGTGTTGTTACGATGGTGCTGACATCTGTTGCAGAGTAGCTGTAGTTTAGATAGCGCCCTCTGTAGTTGAATATACTTTAATCACTGAAGTATTATCTACGCTCAATAGGTAGCGCTGATATCAATATTTAAGTTGTTTCCCAAACTATTTTCTTCTAAGTACGATGTTAGTGTAAATTATTAACAATTTGTTAAGAATAAGTAGTTAAAGTGATCCGCAGTGAATGATTTAGCTGTGATAATGTTATCAGAAAGTTTTATTAACCACAAAGGTCAGAAATTGAGAAGACAAGAAATTACAGTTATGTCGACGAGTAACGTCTAAAATTTGAAAATACGTGGTGTTCTACTGTGTATTGCTGAAATTCGCCGAAATTCTAAAGCAGGGGAGTATTGTTTTACATAATCTATTGCCTTAAGTTAAGGATAAGTGAATAATTAGTAATATAATATAACCTCTTTGTTGATTATATACCAAATTTAGAAAACCTTATAACACCAGGCAAAGTAACACTGGACCAAATTAGTGCAGTCATTTGTTCAATTTACATATATATATATATATATAGATACAGAGTAATCTTAGTGTTTGTTGTATACTTAATTTAAGGATTTAGGTAGTTAAATTTTGAGTCAAATTTAACTGTTGACACAATTTTACAACTGTAAAGTTTAGTCCTTGGTACAAGCCTTCGACATAAAGGTCTAGTCCAGATATCAAACATTTTCAATATGTTTTCAGCCCAAGCCTCCAAACCATTTACACGCAGAGATGCTTTAATCAGCAAATTGCAGCAAGCTCAAAAAGATCTCAAATCGGCCACAGTACTAAACGAAAAGCTCCTACAGGAACGGGATGAGAGTGAAGAGGAGGTCTTGCGGGTTATCAGGATGAACACAACCCTCAAAGCTGAGCTCGCTAAGCAAGATGTTGTGTGCAAGGACCTGATGACTGAGCGAGATGAACTTCAACTCTCCGTGGACCGGTTCCAGCAGTGCCAGGAGATACACGAACAAGCACTGCAACATATCCGGGACCTGGAGCAGCAGCTGGGGGAAATTGAGGCAAAACAAATAGACAATTGCAAGTATTGCTCCGGGCTGGCTGATAACAATTTAAGTATATTTGCTGAATTAAATAGTTGTTGTGAGATAGACATAATGCATGATAGTATTATAAGTCCCCCTTTAGTTGAAACTATTGATCTGACTAATTCCGTTTGTATAGAGAGTAGAATTGATCGAAATATTATAATAAGAGGATCAAACAAGATTAAAAAATATTTGAGATTAAGTAGATTTATTAAGAAATCTAAGATTTTATTGAAACGCCACAAATCGTGCTTCAAAGCAGTTTCATCCAGATATAATTATGCAGAATTGAATGATCAGCTCTTAAACTGTCAAAGTGAACTAGACCGGGCAGTTATAGAATTGAGTAATCGCTCCAAAGAACTTACATCATTAGAAAAAAAACTCGAGGAGATTAGCGGCAAGCATGAACAGTCAAATAAAGCCTTACATGAGTACATACGCTTTATGAAATGTGTTCTAGAACCAGGGAGCGGCATACCAGTGCACTTCGAGTCGCCTCAGGCACCGGGCCGTCCTTCCGGGTCATGCCACGCCACCGCACCCGTCACCCCCGCGTCTGCACTGCGTGCGGCGCGATGGCCGAGCCACGCTGAGCTGGAGCCGCCGACGACGAGCGACACCGAACCGGAGCCGCCGACGATGAGCAACACCGAACCGGAGCCGCCGACGACGAGCCCCACCGAACCGGAGCCACCGATGACGAGCCCCACCGAACCGGAGCCGCCGACGACGAGCGTCACCGAACCGGAGCCGCCAGCGACGAGCCACGCGGAGCAAGCGCCGCCCACGTCGAGCCCGACCGCATCGCCCTCTCCCCCCGCGCCCGGCCGGCCGCGCCGCACCGTGCTGTACACAGACCAGGTGGGCGTCGGCCTCGGGGCGCTGCTGGCGGGCCGCTTGACGCAGAGGGTGACCAACAATTGTCTCCCAGGGGCCTCGGTCGATCGTTTGGCCTCGTGTATTGCCGCTGACGACTTCGACTGCGATTCTACATTGGTAGTGTTCATCGGAGATACCTTAGGATGCACCAAGCGGGACGTCACCAAACTATGCGAGACTTTAAGTGAAATTGACCAACGAGGTGTGAGCAAAATTATTTTTTGCGCACTGCCCTTTTCAGGGACCATGTCGGAGGAGCAATTGAAAAAAGTAGATTATTTCAATTCCATACTCTTTAGATTATCGTTGTACAGCCGTACGATTTCGTATTTTGACACGAATAAATTTATAAAAAATTTCGTCCTGACTCGTAATCGTACCTATCTACCAAGGAGGTACTTACGCGATTGTGCTAAGCTGTTAGCATACAATATTGTAGACTCCGTCGTGACTAGCACGATAACTGACAGTTGTAAGGCGGACCCCGTGTTACGTTTTAGTAACGTGGGATCCGGAAGGGAGTCGGAGCCAGTGGGTAATTTAAACTGACCACTCCGACAACGCGTGCTTGTGCTTCCACCGGCTCCCAACCCCTTGATAGATGTAACACTAGTATTCATAAAGACAGTCATGTTATTAATATGGTACACCAAAATATTCAGGGATTCCCTAGTAAGGAACTAGAAATTGACTTGTTTATACAATGCTCAAATATCCATATTCTTTGTATAACCGAGCACTGGCTTAGGGGTCATGAATTAATGTTTAATTTTAGCAATCATAGCATAGTCAGTTCATTTTGTAGAAAGACATGTAGGCGTGGAGGGTCTTTGATAATGGTAAAACACAATTTGAAAAGTAAGGAACGTAAAGATATTGTTGTCAAATCCATCGAGCGCCAAATAGAACTCTCTTGTGTTGAATTGGATCAATTCATAATTGTATGCGTATACAGACCTCCATCGGCGGATTATAGTCTATTCGAGTCAGTTTTGGATGAAGTGCTCAGTAGTCTTTTTCTAAGTACAAAATGTGTTATTGTGTGTGGTGATTTTAATGTCAACTTACTCGAGAAATCGCCCATGTGTGTGAGTCTAGTGAATACTTTTAAATCGTTTAACTTAGTGAACCTGTTTTGTGAACCTACTCGAATTACAGCAACCAGTGCCACATGTATAGATAACGTTTTCAGTAATCAGGATGCAGTTAATAAATCTATTATAAACAACCTGAGTTCTGACCACTGTGGACAACAAGTCTCCTTCAGCGGGAAAACGGACAAAGTTCCACGAGACACCATGTGCAGACCTATTTCCGAAAAGAGATTAGATTTATTCAATCATAATATTGCGAAACGATTACGTTATCTTCCATTTACGCAGGAATGTCCTAATCGTTTGTGTGCTCATTTGTTTAACTGTATTAAAATGGAATTTGATGCCTGTTTTAATTTAAGGAAAATTCAAAGCAAGGTCAAGACTAAATTTAGCGACTGGGCTACCCCAGATATTCACGAAAAAAGACGCCGTCTCTACGACTTGTACGATTCGAGAACTACTGATAAAAGACCGGAATTTCTGGAGTATGTTAAGAACTGCTCGAAATCTTTTAAGTTGATGTGTGTCGCCGCCAAAGCCGATTACTTGTCAAAAAGGATTCAGAACTCCAATGATAAGGTTAAAACTGTATGGCAAGTTATCAACACTGAAACTGGAAAACGCAAGATAAGAGATCCGCACTACAGCCTACGAATTGATGATACCTTAGTAAGTTCTGACCATGAAGTAGCGGATCATTTTGAGCGGTTCTTTTCTAGCGTACCCGTTGAGACCACGAAGTCTTTAAATTCATCACCAGATGCCGCTGAATCGTTGTTGAAAGCAAATGTTACTGAATGTACAGAAATCTTTAGATTCACTCACGTGACCCCACCAATTCTTATAAAAGCGTTTAAATTGTTGAACTTGAAGAAGACTGAAGATCTTTGGGGCCTTTCAGTCAAAGTATTACATTCCATTGTAGAATCAATTGCACCTTTCTTAGCTGATATTTTCAATAAAAGTATTGATACTGGAGTATTTCCTGACCTCATGAAACACAGTAAAATTATCCCGTTATTTAAATCAGGAACGAAAACTGACCCTACCAACTTTAGGCCAATATCAATACTACCGGCACTAAGTAAAGTTTTTGAGAAGCTTATTCTTCATCAGCTTATGTCCCACTTTAGTTGCAATAAACTGCTCAATACCAATCAGTTCGGATTCACTAGGGGTCGCTCTACCACTGACGCTGGTGTGGTACTAATTAAACATATTTTTGATGCTTGGGAAGAGGCTCAAGATGCTATTGGAGTGTTCTGTGATTTATCAAAGGCATTTGATTGCGTTGATCACGAGAATTTAATCAGAAAGTTGAGACATTATGGGATTAAAAACGGTGCTCTTGATCTCGTGACATCGTATCTCTCGGAGAGAACACAACGAGTAGTCATCAATGGGACCCAATCAGCAGGGACAACTGTTGCTCTTGGTGTTCCTCAAGGCTCGATTCTGGGTCCGTTTCTATTTCTGATTTACATAAATGACCTACCAAATGTGTTGCAAGATAAACATGATATAGTGTTATTCGCTGACGACACGTCGCTTATCTTCAAGGTAGACAGGAAAGAGAAAGGCTTCGATGGTATTAATGATGCGGTCAATACTGTTGTGAAATGGTTTACAGCAAATAATTTACTGCTAAACTCCAAGAAAACAAAGTGTATCAGATTCACTTTACCTAATGTCAAGCAGGTAAACAATACCAAGATCCAATTAAAGGGCGATGAACTGGAATTTGAAGATAAAACAGTGTTTTTAGGTATCACCTTGGACTCAAAACTACAATGGCATGCACATATCGTCGCCCTAGCTGGAAAACTTAGTTCAGCAGCCTATGCAGTAAGACGCATAAGACAGTTAACAAACGTTGAGACGGCCAGGCTGGTGTACTACAGTTACTTCCACAGTGTTATGTCCTACGGAATCCTGTTGTGGGGGAAAGCGGCTGATGTCCAGACCATATTCGTGCTACAGAAACGAGCTGTGCGCTCCATATACGAACTAAAAGCTCGAGATTCTCTCAGGGACAAATTTAAGGAGGCAAACATTCTTACTGTAGCATGCCAATACATTCTTGAGAATATCATGTATGTGCGGAAAAACCTTCATGAGTTCAAACTCAACAGTGATATCCACGACTACAACACCAGAATTAAAAACAAGATCGCAGTGAAGGCTAGTCGTCTCCGCAAGGTTAGCACGTCGTTCGTGGGGAACTGCATACGTTTTTACAATAAAATACCCACCGAAATTGTTAATTTACCGTTCAGTAAATTTAAGTCTCATGTTAAAAGTAATTTGCTGAGCAAGGCGTATTATACTGTCAACGATTTCTTAAACGACAAAAATGCCTTTAAGCCAGTAGTAGTCTAATTCTATTAGGAATATACCTAAACACGTAATCATTATAAGTACCTACCTGAAATAACTGTTCCGTTTTATGTAAGAAGAGAGCACATAATGCTGTTTCTCGCCGAACAAGTCGCTTAATCTTTATTATTATCAATGTCCGGTGGCTTGAATATGTCATGCTCGCTTAAAGGGCTTTGCTTACGGTGGCGTCGTTGATCGGGTCGCCACCTTCCCTAAAATATGGTTGAGGGAGGCGATGGCTGAGATATGCGTCATACTCGTGATCGGGTGCTGTTTGTGGAGTCCGGACTGTTCATGCTTGCAAGGGCATAGTACATAGTTAACTAATTACATACTAGTGTTATTATTATTATTATCGTATTGACGAGAGACATCATTCTGATCTTGACACGTTTTATTGTTATTGACCCTGTACATCTCTGACAATATTACATCATTGTTCCTTTCTTGTTTTGACGCTTAGAGACCGTATACATCTCTTAGAATATTAGAATAATTATTAATATATTTATTTATAATTATTATACAAAACAACACATTAAAATTAGATTATTAATTGTATTTGGAAGCTCAGAGACCTTATACATCTCTGGAATACTGAACTAATATGATTAACTTCTTGTTAATGCTGATACAGATCTTATATCGAATGTAATGGTCATATTTTGCAATTTTGTTTTGTTTACATTAACTTAGTGACATTTAGTTTGTTAACCTTTTATATATAATTTTAAATTATTATTGTGTAAGATTATTATTATTATTTTATTGTAAATTACGGTTTGACATGTAAAAGTGCCCTTGTGGCCTATTTGCAGAATAAAAATAATTGATTGATAAGTGCACAAATAAGTAGCAGAAGCTAGAATTTATATAATTAGTAATAGAGCGCGTGAAAAAACAACAGTCACTCGATGGCGTTTTCAATGTATTTTGAATTTTGAATAGCGTTGTGATTGCCAAACTTTAACGTCATCTATAATAATACTATCGTACCATATTTTCCTTTGATTCCACTAATACGCTTACCTATGCGTTCGCTTTCGTTTTGTACTGTATTTCAATTATCGTGCAGAAAATTATCGAATCAAAAATGTATCTTTAATTTTCAGATACATACTGGACAATCCTAAAATCGTCGAAAATCGCACAGTTTTGGATCTTGGATGCGGATGTGGGGCAGGCGCCATTGCTGCAGCAAAAATGAAAGCAAAAAGTGTAATAGCAAATGACATCGATCCATGTAAGTAAAAAAAAAACAAAAAGTTGGAGATGCCGGGGATCGAACCCGGGGCCTTTCACATGCAAAGCGAACGCTCTACCACTGAGCTACATCCCCTGTTGAGCGAGATGCCAAAATAGCTGTATAGACGTGTAAATAATAATTCTTACAGATAAAAATAATAGTGACGCCATATTATTTATATTGCACACGAGATGAATACAAAAAATGATATATAATTGTATTCATCTCGTGTGCATAATAAAAAATGATATATAATTTTACTTCACTCTGGGCGCTAAGTGACCACACCCAGGAGAAGACGTAAAATTGTGTACGCACCACGGACGGTAATACGTAAAGCCCCAGATCGCATATTTATGGCTGCGCCTAAACACCTGCGATCGTGCCCTAGGTACGTAATGTACTTTATGACTTTTGGTTGTGTAACTTAAAAAAAAAAAATTAACGTGATCTATTTGCAGAATAATAAACTACTGTTTGATATTGGTTATCAGTGTTATCATTATCACCGTCTCCATTGCATTGGACTCGATGAAGTAAAACGAGCGATAGAGACTCGATCGTCAGGTGTTTGTGAAGTCAAAGCGCGGGCTTAGGGTGAATGTCCACAAGAGATATGCGAAGATGTGTTTTTAACCCCCGTCGGGGGGGGGTAAGGGGAACCCGAAAAAGGCGGGTCTTATAAGTTTGACGTGTCTGTGTGTTTGTGTGACTGTGGCCGTGTGTGGCATCATAGCTCCTAAACGAATGGACCGATTTGTTTGCGGTTTTTTTTCCGAAAGCTGACGTAATCGAGATGGTTAGCGTTTCAACATTATTTGTTTAGCCGGTTTGAAGATATTGAACTTTGAAACGAAAATATCGTTGTTAATTATCAGCATACACCTCGCCTGTTTGACAGCTACGTGTCAAACATAAGAAATACAGCAGCACAACGTATACCTATAGACTAATATTCTTGGTATGATTATATAATTAGGTAGATAATCGTGCTGATATTTCAGACGCCCTAGAAGCGACGACTATCAACGCGTCTCTGAACGGAGTCTCCATCGCCACCAGTGCAGGCGACTTGATCGGCGACACGCTGTCGGTCGACACGCTGCTCGTCGGCGACATGTTCTACGACACCGCGTTCGCTGAGACACTATTCTCGTGGCTTGAGAAGCTAAGGGGAACCACTGTGAGTGTCATAAGTCAGGGTTGGACTGATGATGATATTTCAGACGCCTAGTGGCCTCCACCCGAAACGAGAAAATCTATGCTCCTCTTTCTAATTCACACAGCACAAGTAAGACAGAGAGGCTACTTTAAAACTCTTCGTTCGTTCGTTCGCTCGTGTATGTCTATCGCCCTTGCATACTTGCAAGCGACAGAGCGGGATATAGTGCGAGTTTCGACTTTCTACTCGCGTGGTAGCGCCGCAGGAGTCGCTGTGTCGCGGGCGACGCGACTTGGCAGTAAGTTGTGCTAGTAGCCCACCTGAAAGTGGCAACCATCGACGCGTCTCTGAACGGATTCTCCCTCGCCCCAGGGCGACATGATCGGCGACACGCTGTCGGTGGACGCGCTACTCGGCGGCGACATGTTCTACGACACCGCGTTCGCTGCGACACTGGACTCGTGGCTTGAGGGGCTTAGAGGAACCACTGTGCACTGTGAGTGTCAGGGTTAGATCAAATTAAATTCCATACTTGGCTTAGGTATGACACTCTGTAGGCTGGTAATTGCATCAGCGACGTAGTTACCGTAGGGCTAGAACGTGCCGTGCACCGGGGCCCCCAAACTCAGGGCCTGACCAGTGAACCTCAATTGCACTAGCGAAAAATTATCCCACCTTTGGAAATAAAATGTTTACTGGTTGGTACTTTACTTTTAGACATTTTATAGAAATTCAATTTTATTTTATTTTAATCTAATAAGTTTTTTTTGACGTTTTATGTATTTGTGCATTAATTATAAATAAATGAGTATGAGTATGTAGGTAGTACTAGGGCCCCGTTTTTTTGCCACATTTCTTTTAACATACTACGCCTCTGGATAGCAGTTTATTCATATTCATATATATAACTGCAGTTCCGTGCATACTTAGCTTAACCGCTCACGCTAGCTAGCGCTGAAGGATTTTAAACTTTTTGTTTGTGTCACAGAGTCAATCTTCGATAGCACTAATCAGTGCTAAATTATACGAAAGGTTAGACAACCCATGCAATGGGTCTATAACGTAGCGTTGATCGAATGAAAATGACCAGATTAAGCATTCGGCCGTTTCTTATGGAGGCGACGCGTGCGCAGCTGAAAGGAATATGAAAACGCTCACGCTTGTAACAACACATAAACACTCCTAAGCAACGACATTATGTTTATGTTTGGGCGATTTTCGACACTCGCATTGAGCACCTCATTTGGCCATAGACGCGGCCAATCCTTTTTTTGAGTACCTATGTGTATCCAAGTGTATCACAGCATAGGTACAGTCAAGTGCCAAAATATATGTATCGATAAAATCCTCTCATAAATAAGTACGAAAACCTTTAATCCGCTGAGATAAGAGTTATGGGACATAATATTTATGAGTAAGTTGTATGAACCCATGTTTTTACACTTGACTGTACCTACACATTTTCTTATTGATGTTCTTCTTTGCTCTACAAGGCGCAAACGAGGCTTAAACTCGCTTGTTAGTTGTTAGAAAATGACGGAAGCTCTATCATGGCGTTTATACCTACTACCCAAATATAGAAGTTATATAACCTTGTTTATTCCAGGTTCTCATCGGCGACCCCGGGCGGCACGGGCTGACCCGGCGCGCGGGGCTGACCCGGCTGGCCACGTACCGGCTGCCCGCGGACAGCTGTCTCGAGAATAGGGGCTTTGCCGACACTACACTTTGGCAGTTGAATCATTAATAAAGGTTCTAGTTGTTCAAATGTTTGATTAAGATAAATGATAGATAAATTATTTATTTAGCATTTTGCAACAAAGTAAATAAAAAATACACAAAAAAGAAACAAAGAGTAAAACGAGGAATTCCTGCCAGTTGCATGTCCAAGAGAAATCTGTTAAATTTAAATATAAAAGATTTCTTGGATGGTGATTGTCGAAGTGGCGGAGGTATGTTATTCCAGCATTTGGTTGCAAGATAACGAAAACTGCCAGTAAAGGCGACCGTCCTGAGCTAAACGCATGTACTTCTAGGATACATCGTCGTGTTGACCTAGTGCCATGCTGTGAGTAAAAAGACGAGACCCTTATTTTTCTGAACAGATAGTCAGGTTTTTGGTATTCAGAACATCAAACAACAGGCAGGCGACGTGTAAGTGTCGACGTGATGACATACTCGTATTTAAAATGGGACTTTGTTTAGTTATTGTTTAATATGACTTCTGGGTGGAATACTATAGCAAAAACGACAACATGCGTTTTGTACACGCTGAACGAGACGACGCGTTTTAGCCAGTAAACGTGGTCCATAGATGATGTCTCCGTAATTGAATCTGGATAGAATCAGAGATTCACACAGAGCTACTCGTACCTGTTCGCTCAAAAGATTTCGGATTTGGTACAAGACCTGGATTCGGAAAAACGAGATTTCACCAGATTTTGTACGTGGCTCTCAAAGCGCAACTGGCTGTCCATTAGTATCCCCAGATTCCCAGCTTCCTCTACTCGTTCAATTTATGTACCAATATTTACTGCTGGGTTACAGTCCAAAATTTTTAAATTTGAGTTTTGGATCCAAGGATCATAAATTTACTTCTTTTTGGCTTGGACGGTGCGTTATGTCCATCAAGAAAATCCATTCTATACATAGGTTTAAGTTTTTTTTTAAATCGGATCAATGGTCTCAAACATTACGGGGATATAGTGTCACCCTACGTACAATTTCACAGACTTTTCCTTTTTGCAATAAGTATTAAGTAAGTACAGACTATCGTTATTTAAGTGCTCTTCCACAGGAGCAAAGCTAAGAGCTAAACGCATACCTATAAATATTTGCCATTTGTCCGGAAATGAGGAAGAACTACGCTAGAAGCTGCATTATTGCGAAACGATTCGGATCACTGTCTTTCGCTTTATTTGACAGTGCTATGAGAAGTGAAATCTCTTTTATAAAATGCAACTAACCGATTTTGGTCGAATTGTTTTGCAATTGCCCGGCTACCCTGCGAATGAACAGTCGCTTACCGCGATAGACACACCACACCATAATACTTAGCTCGGAATTTCGACCTTCGAGCAGATGGCTATTTTAGTACGAATATGAGACAAAAGAGATCACCAATTAAATTAGGTTAAAATAATACAAGAAACTAAAATAATCTTATTTATTAACTTATCTTTTAATATCTATTACAAAATTATGCATTTCTCAAATAAAATGCGTTCGTTGTAAATTCGTTGTTAGGCTTATCAAAATAATTAATTATTTATTATTTATATTGGACGGTAATGTATAGGCGAGGGCAACTAGTTTATCTTAAGGATCAATGTCGAAGTTTAAAATATTCATCTTATATGGAATACAACATTTAAACAGTCAAAAATAAACTCCTTTGGCGGATAATCTTTTTGTACTTTTACAATACGATAGACCAATTACTAATATTTATAAATTATGTACATCATTAAACCTTACTTAGTTCTAAAACTTAAATCATAGCAGAAAAAATGTTGCTATATATTTTTAGTTTTTGTTAAAAATGTTTATGTAAAATATGGTCACCTAGATGGCATTCCAATCGGCAAGTTTTATCAGCGCTTTTTGTCAATAATGATTTATTTATTTATTTTTCTATACATTTCAAGATTATAAACCAAGGATGCTATATAATGCTATGGTTAAAACTCTCTTCGTTCTGTAAATAAAATAATAATTACAAAATAACTTATAAAAGCGCCATCTCGCGAATAGCGCTTGAACTTCTACTCTAAAACTTAACACTTAAAACATTGTTTTAATCTCCCACAACGAAGGTGACGCCACTAGATGCCCACAGACATGCATGACGTCGCCCACGACGCGGCCCTTCATTGCCATTCTCGTTCCACCTCCTAATTACCATGCGCGTGGGAAAGATGGATGTATCTGGAGGATCCACAAACAAGGAACTAGTATTCCCTACTCGATAGAGAAGATACCGAGACATTTTTCAACTGGCAGAGGTGATTAAAACTGGTTACAGTTATGTAGTATATTTTGCATAAAGATTGCGAAGAAGGATCTTAATCGTGTTGCGTGTTTAAGGAGGTGCAGGTCTAGAGGCGTTCCTATAGCTAATAGATGTCTGTGAAGGCTCTACAGCTGGTAGTTGTGCATAGAGTGGGATTAGCAGTCCGGGTTGGAAGGCGAGTGACTTGCATCACTGTTTCCTGGCATGTGACAGCTGGTAGTTGTGCATAGAGTGGGATCAGCAGTGCGGGCTGTAGGACGAGTGACTTGCAGGACTACTGGTACGTTACAGCTGGTAGTTGTGCATAGAGTGGGATCAGCAGTGCGGGCTGTAGGACGAGTGACTTGCATGAGTACTGGCACGTTACAGCTGGTAGTTGTGCATGGTGTTCCCGTAGCCGTGCTTGGACCGCTGCGAGTAGTGCGAGTAGCTGTCCAGGTCGCGCGCGCGCGCGTGCGGGACCAGCAGCACCGGCTGGAGCGCCAGAGACTTGCGCGACGTCATGGACGCCGCGTCCGTCACGTACGCGTTGTTTACCTCACCTGGAAATTAATAAGTAAATGTTAGGGGACAATAAACACAGCAGGGACCAAGGTCACTCCATGAACCCTGTGGACAAAGGAGGCCTCTGATACAATTAGATATTCAAGAAATATTTACGCGGCTTTTCAGCGAAGCAAAACATCGTTAGGGTACCGGTCTAATCACAATAAGGCCTAGTATTCCCTCTAAGTTGGAAGGTCAGATGTCGGATGGCAGTCGCGTTCGTAAAACTAGTGCCTATGCCAAATCTTGGGGTTAGGTGCCAAAGCGGACCCCGAGCTCTTCAGGGCACAACCGGGAAAACCGTTAGGAAGAGGATGATTCATTAAGAAACTAAATATTCAGGATCTGATCAGAAAGTACTTGTCCTATACCTAAATGAGTACTAGGTATGTTATATCTAGAAATCGTAGCGTCATGCGATTGCTTAGGTATAGTATAGTATAGCTTTGCATCAACTAAACCGGTGACGCCGTCTCATTATTAGCCAATTAAAATTCCTTATTGATCAATTTACATAAAATAACAAGGCCATTTGTGATTTAAAGCGTTATAATGAAGCTCACAATTGCAATCATTTAAATCCAGGTCGCTTTTATTTAGCTTATGTTATTTATGCGAATCTGTGAACTTTTGGAAATATCCATTTAGGGGTCCTGTCTCTTGACCAAACAACTTTTAGCCAAATGTATCATTTGACAAATGTTTCATTTGACCTAATGCATTTTTCGTCAAAACAGTGGTATTTTCGGGTATCCTTTGAATATCATCAAATAGAAGTCATTGGGTTAGGTTAGGTTTGTTTTATAATAATCCTATAAAGCTTTCTATTTAAGAAAAAAATGCATTTAGGTCAAATGAAACATTTGGCCAAAAGTTGTTTGGTCTAACATTAGTGAACCATCCATTTAGTATCATTGCATTTAGTATTTTTATCAAATCCCAGTCCCTTTAGTTATTTTCCTTCAAGGTGTTTTGAAAAGGAGTCAATTTAATTAAATATTCGTTTAAGGGTTCTAACGTACCTATTGTGTTGTAGTTTTAACCGTTACTATTAGGACAATGAATGCCGGAAAAGTGAATTATGAATTCAGCCCGATTTATAGGAAGACTTACGTATGTGCCAACTTAACATACAATATTCGGATCACTCATCTCCGACCATCGGTGAATATGTATGTTATAAGAACAAACTAATAAAATAGTGTAAAAAATAGCAATTATAGAAGATTTCCTCGACGCTAGGTTCGTTTTGTTACGTAGGTATAGGTACTATTAAACATGATTAATTTATCCAAATTCACTTGGGCACTAAATAGCATTTTTATAAATAACTGTAAAATCGGAGTGGCGCGATGGTTGCGAAACGTCCGCGGGTGTGTTGCCGTTAGTTTAGCATATTCATGAGACAGACAGAAAGACAGCCAGCATTTATCCGTGGAGGACGTGCAACTGCGTTGTGGAAATTAACGTGAGATAAAAGATGTTGGTCCATTTTACATTCATGAATTAGTTCATTAGTTTAAAAGATTTCAAATTTCACAAGTTTAGTAATATAATAATAAATCAGCCTTTATACAGTCGCCATCAGATATATCGGAGCGGCCGAGGTGCTCAAAAATATCTGTACACGTCTCTAATGCCTCAACAATAGAGACGTGTTCAGATATTTGTGAGCACTTTGGCCGCTCCGATATATCTGATGGCGACTGTACGTCCCACCTGGTGGGCACGGGCCTCCCCTCATGTAGTCACCACGGTTACCTACTATCAAATGTGTTGTTAACCGGTATTGTAGCGCTCTTTTGGGGAGGCCTATGTCCAGCAGTGGACGGCTTTCGGCTGATATGATGTATCATTCTCAAGCAAAAACTCTGTCTTTGTCGATGTCGATAAGGACGATTTCTAATTGCGTCGTTAGGGAAATGGCGCCATTGACCCCGCAAGGGCCTTTTGCTTGTAAATTACACAGATTAGATACTGCATACCTATTAATAAGAACCGAGATAGCTTCTTCCACCTAGTACATGAACCCTCGCTGTGCTCTGGCTCCAATCCTGTCTCAAAGCACATTGAGCTTAAATACCGCTTAGACCACTTGCAGTCAACTCATAAGTAGCTGAACACCTTGATATCTTGTCGCTTTCAGCCGTTTGACTTCGTATCGCAGTTTAAACATGACGATAAAGCGAGAAGGTGCAAAAGTGTTTCAACCCCTTATGAATTCACCCCAAAGTACCACAATTAATTCAATCTGTGTCATAATGCTTAACATTGTGATGCGCCTCTCGGTACCGGCGCGAGCGCACTCGCTCTCGTCGCCGCACCGTGACAGGAATCAGGGTGGAACTGTTACGAAATAAATAAATTATCTAACGACGAGTATCAACAATCCGCCTCCAGCTTAACTATTGTTTCCGGTGTTGGATGAAACAGGATCTTATTGTGTGACATGCCAATTGACATGATTTACATATTGTAACTTTCCTATTCGGCTGTTGTTTTTGCCAGACCTAACTTTATAACAGTCCGACTGAACCGCACTTCATAGAATACTAGTCAAAACTTACGTTATACCTACTTAGCTAATGAAAGTAATGAATAAGTCAGAAACAAGACCAACACCTGGAAATTTAAAACTAAGGGTGAGTTGCACCAAACAATCTGTAATCGTAAGCGGTGTTCGGTAAATTCTGAATGTATGGGAAGTTTGACAAGTTTCTTCATAAGAATCTATTCTATTCTATCATTTGGTGCAGTGCAACTGTCCTTAAGCAAGTAAGTAGTACTAAGTACAGAAACGAACCAAGTCATTTGCAACAGGCATTTACATAGAAGTCGTAGTTACCAGTATTAATTTTAAGTTTAACAAACAAAAGCGCGCATACTCGTAAATATCGACACCACTCTATCTCAAGGCCATCTAAATCCTAACACGTTTCAATATCAAGTCGACGTGTTAGGTTTCCTACACACAGGCACAGTAAGGTAAATCCAATGGTTAGCCTAACCAATGTATGCCTTTCCGGTCCCCATGACATTTATTTTATTGAACGAGAGAGGGAAGCGGAAAAGTTCTCCGCTTCACCTTGGGCCAACATTATTTCGTATGTTCGGCTGTCCGGCTGTTCTCCTCTACAGGTCGCATTCTCAACCGATTTTGTGAGCACGACAGGTTCGATGATTGTATCATTTCTGGATATTTTAAGCAGTGCCGCGAATTCTACATCTCCCAGAGCCACTAGTATTAATTTAGTAGTAACAGTGCACTTTCCCGAGGTTCAACGACCACGTCATCTTTCACGGCTACGCCGACGCAGCTGCTAATCGATTCGGAAGATTTCTCCACCAGCCACGAACTTGGCCCTAACTGGTTCGTCGTCATTATTGTGCGCCGGACGTTCGCATAGGCCTATGATATATTTGAAGAATGTTAATGACGACAACTATATAGATGTAAGTTTTTCACCGAAAGCCGAAGAAGACCTAGTGTCGTAAATAATTTTCGAGTGTACGGAAGCGGGTATCTGTTTATTTGGCATGGTCTGCTGTCTGACAGTTTGACGATACGTACGTCACTATTGTAGGGTTGAGCGTTCTTTCATCATCATCATCAGTCGTTCCCTTAATGCTGAGGATCGTGATATATGTCCAATTCTTGATGACCAGACTTCTCCATATAGGCTCCTATCACCCGCTATGTATGGCCTGGTGCAGATGTAGTTGCAAGGGTGCAGTGATTTGTGTGCTCCATTTAGCGGTTGGTTGGTCCTGATGAGAACTCCCTCTGGTCCTTTGATCGCCATCATAATCCTCTCCGGTTTATCCGAATCGTTATTTAGCTGTTTGGTCCGTAGTATGCAGACAGAGACAACTCACCTTTGCACCTTGTGCAGTGATGGGCGCAGGTAGTGACTGTCAGTCAGGTTGGAGCGTGGCGAGGATGAAGGTAAGTTATCAACTCTGTCTCCCTACAGTGTACAGACAGACACTCACCTTTATACAGAGATGGCGGCGGGTAGTGACTGTCAGGCTGGAGCCTGACATGGCGCGTGGCGAGGATGAAGGCGAGGGCAGCTAGCACTACGCCATCTAGACAGCCGATGACGGCCAGGAGGTACGCCCAGCGGATGTGGCAGCGACCTGGAATGGTAAGAAAAACGATTAAATCACCTACTCGCCAGAATGTTACAGTCGCTTTACGCTCGCTACCAACCCACCTTCCGCTCCGGTGCCACCCATGCTAGCATTGCTATGCTACTCCTTCGATGTGTGGAACCTGACACGGTGATACCAACCCACATTCCGCCCGGTGCCACCCATGCTAGCATTGCTATGCTACTGCTTCGATGTGTGGATGTGTCTGTTTTGTACACATACCAGATAGACACTAGCAACCAGCGCTCCCAAGTTAAAGATCGATCAATCCACGAGGACATGGTCCTTTCCTCATATCCAAACTAGTGCTAGACTGAATTGTGTACCTAGAGTAGTTACAAGCGTAGGTAGGAGTGGGGTGCTACGTCGGTTGAACAATACTACTGTAAGAGATGTATAGACGAATGATATGCTTAGCTTACCTATATTGTACTGGTCGGCAGTAGGCCCGCAGGTCTCCTGTACCGTCGGCTCGCCCCACGCGGCGGGGTACACGCACACACCTGCGATCATGCACGCCGCTGCAACAAGCAATACACTCGGTTAAAGATCATATTCGGTGAACACTCTTAAATCATTATATAAGTCGACAGACGTCAACTGCTGGACATAAGCGTCTACCCAATCAAAGGGGTAAAATCCCGAAACGCGGCATAACAAGAAAGTAACTAGTTTTAGGTAAGTACTTCACCGCAGGAATACTAAAATGTCTCACGCCTTTTGAGTTACATAGATAGATAGATAGATAAATCATTTATTAAAAAGTTATAAAAAAAGTAAAAATTAATTGTTTTTGAGTAGATTCCAAAGAAAAGAAAACCGCGCAGCTCAATGTTGTTAACTTGTTAATTAACTTTTCTCGCTTGCAATTTGCTTTGAAAGTGTTTAGCAATTATTCGGATCAGGCGGCCTGACCACGTCGAAAGCGACAAAGGGAAAATGTTCTAAGTCAGTGAAGATGGAAATTAATTCACGGTTCGACAAGCTGGACTATTGCTTGCTTTTGTTATAGGTAGGTACATACTATTTCGAAATGTTGCCAGTTGTCAAACTGCTATTTGCAGTAAATAAATCCGAGTAGCTTGTACTACACGGAATAAAAAAACATGGTTTGTTATTCCATATAATACTACCTTGTTTGCGCCAGCTCTTAAAAATCGGCCAAGTGCGTGATGGGCCTCGCGCAGTGTAGGGTTCCGTAGTTGCCTTTCTGTCTTTGTTGGGGTCCTGTCTCTTGACCAAATAACTTCTAGCCAAATGTATCATTTGACAATTGTTTCATTTCACCAAATGCATTTTTCGTCAAAACAGTGCTATTTTCGGGTATTCTTTGAATATCATCAAATAGAAAGTCATTAGGTTAGGTTAGGTTTGTTTTATAATAATCCTATAAAGCTTTCTATTTAAGAAAAAATGCATTAGGTCAAATGAAACTTTTGTCAAATGAAACATTTGGCCAAAAGTTGTTTGGTCTAACATTAGTGAACCGTCTTTGTTACATCGACACGCGCGCGCCAACTAAATGGTGCGGTTGCGTCGGCCGAATTTGTACTAAAGTTGGCCTTTCCAAGTGCACTTTAAGTTGGTCGACTATTCGCTGACCACTATACACGGTAACTAGTTACTTATGCCTACTTAGCTGTGATAGTTTAAATTCATTATATGTACTACTGTCACAATTTTTTTCACATCCCCAGTAGTAGCCATTTAGCCGGCAGGTGGGACACATGACTCGAACAAAAATGAGGGCTTTAAAGTCCAATATCTCGCAAACAAATCACTTGAGTTGAGAAATGGTTTTGAAAAACCCATAATATTTTAAACAAGCTAGCTAATGATACTACTAACTTATGAGATTAACGAGAAAAATATATTACATCCCTCCCTACTACAGGTGTAAGTACCCTAAAAATATATATTTTTAAGTTTTTATTCTACCGTTTTGTCGGCGTGATTGATTTATATATCCATGCCGAATCACAGTTTACTACTTGAAAGGGTAACTGAGCTACTAAATTTAGACGAAGCCCTTCAATCTCTAATGAAGTAGGTACTCGTAAGTACAGGAAGGAAGTGTTCGTCACTTTTGCCACCATCACTGCTTCGAAATGAAGTCGAACAGGAGCGTTTTAATTAATCGACTTCTCAACAGTGTCAATTTTTAAATGATGTAAGTATTTAATACATAACCAGGTTTCATGAACATTATGGATAGGATTGAAAGAAGCTTCTTATGACTGAGACCATTGGAGGAAGACCCCATGCAATGGTGTGACGGAATGGTGTTCACGGGGATGACTGCAGAAACAAACCACTAATAAAAACAGACAATAACGCTTTGTTAGATTGTTACTAATCTAATCACGAAATTATACAAAAGACCCGTAACGGTTTGCCCGCACTTCCTTTACCCTTAGACAATGAAAACCCAGTCGTTCGTTATCATACCTATGTTAAACACTTTCTTTCTGCGTAGGAAACACTTTGCAGTAGTTAAAGTAAGCTGGAAGTAAGTAGTTGCCAACCTCGGCTAATTGGCCAGCGTTGTGTATAAGTATACGCATGGGAAGTTGTTTTTCTAATTGTTGTGTTCAACAATAAGCAGTGAATCGTCAATATGATGTGATGAACACCACGGCTATCACAAGACGGCGCGCGAGCTCTCTCGATTTTTCTCGCTCTATCCGTCTCTCTCTTCTTAGAACACTTAGAACAAGAGGTATAGTGCGAGAAAAATTAAGAGTATGTCGCGGCCGTCCCATGATAGACGTGCAGGGCTGTTATTCGCTACGCGCTAATGCGGCTCACCCCGCCGGTCACCTGTCACGAAACTAGACCTCTACCTACGCTTAGTTACTATTACGCATCGCGGTGTCAAGATATATTTGCGGGTGAGCGTTGAGGTGAGCTTA
This sequence comes from Epinotia bilunana, assembly GCA_947049275.1. Lineage (NCBI taxonomy): Eukaryota > Metazoa > Arthropoda > Insecta > Lepidoptera > Tortricidae > Epinotia > Epinotia bilunana. Next base: position 790,471 of record OX346254.1, read on the forward strand.
AAACAAGTTACAGAATAGGGGGGCAGAGCTACGTGCACATGCCTCCATGTTTGTGGTCCGACTGCATATAGGTAACAATAAGAGTTCATCGCTGAACTCTAGCCTATCAAGTCTATCAACAAACAGTTATATGTACTTAAGTCCCGTTTAGTAAAATAATGAGTGAGAATTGTGAAAGTTTAAATCAATATAGTTATACTTAGGTCTGGGCATGGCTGTGGCTTATTTATTTTATTTATTTGAGTCTGCCTGTCTGACAAGGCCCATATTTACAAATACCTTACAGACTAACATACATAACAATATACAAAACTTATAATATAACACAAGCAAGTGCAAGTTCTGGGTGTCAAATAGCCGGCCTCGAAATCGCCGAAATACTGTAGTATTCCGGCGATTTCGAGGCCGGGAAGGGTGTACCCTTCGGCCAGAACTGCTGCTCTCCTCTTATGCAGGAGATGCCTGACGAGTGTCGGTCGATGGAACAGCTCCCCGTCAACCTGGAATGTTTAGCCAGTGACCAGTGGTGTAGCGTTAAACAAAATCGAAGGCAAAGTAGAACTAATATGCCTTTTTTGTCAGAGCAGGACGAAAGGATATTGTTATAAAATAGGTGACACGTTGGGAGTCGATTTATTTGGCCACACCTCTGCTATCCACACAACATGCTCAGACCCTCAGACCCTCAACACATCGAGGTCAGTTCTCGAAGATTTTAGAAAGAAGAGGATCCTGCATTTTGCTCAGACTTTGAGTGACGAGCTAATAGTCAGCCTTTTTTGGGCTAGGTCGCTAGCGGGCGCCACCGGGCAGGCATAACCTATTCAAACCAGAAAAAAGAGTTTAACTATTTTTAACTCTTACATCTTTCTTCACAGCTACGTTACGTTATACCTTACCAACCGATTATTCATACATACTATATCCATAACTGGACACTTAAACTTAACTTTTACTTTAACTGCCCTAATTACTGAATGGTTTTAAACTAGACGATAAATGCTTCACGGTGTCGGTCGCAATTATTTCGTCACACCTCACAAATATCGTATCACGAACTACCGTTTACGACAATGGGTATGGACTATGGGGCTCCTTTCACTTTTACGCGGATATACATTTAATTGTTGCTCATGTGTTCTTCTTGGCTAACAGCGCTTACCGAACGGATCGTTACGAGAGTGAACTAGTGTACCTTTGACCTCAGAATCCAACTGGATATTAGCTTCCAAAGGTTAAATACATGAGCTAGAGGCTCCTGGAGGCGTTTGCAAATGATTGACCAGAGATTGCTAGGAACAATCATTGCAAGCGCAATATATATAGGTGGATTTATTGAATCTCCGATGTTCGTGGTCAATTGGTCATAGTCATAGCCCTGGCCTAAAATAAATAGCCACAGATTGTGAGGAATGAGTGGAGTGGAAGTCCAAAGGGCCACAGCGTGGGACAAATCGACAGGCAATTAGGTTAACATGAATGTTGGTCACGTAACAAGAAGAATTCAGTTCCCACAGCCGTCGCGGACCGTGACGTTGACGCCGACATTCGTAATTAGTAATTACGAAGCATTTCGTAATGCATGCTAATTAGCCGCAATTACTGTGCTTATGTCGTTCCTTTTGAGTTTCTTTATGATTTTCGCGATGTCTTGAGACCTGTCGGTCGTATGGTTACGTTGTGATTGTGAATGGGTAATTTTGTAGTACAGAATTTCCATTCTATGTAAACTTTTTTCTCTGAAACTCTCATTCTCTACTGTGACCCTATAAAACCGTGCACTGAAGTAGTTAGATGAGGATGAAATAAAACTTTCAAAGAAATGAAAATTTTCTAAATCGTATAGAAAATGGAAGCATAGAGGTATCTATTAGTCACCGGCAGACGCAATAGATAACGCGTTAGGTGCCTAAATTACATTATCATAAATAAAACTAAATGATGTGTGTAATAGGTATCTAATGTTCGCAGCATTAGTAGGCCATTAGATGCATATGTACTTATGCAAATGCCAAGGTCATTACTGAAACCTATATAAACCTATATAATATTATAAGGCGATTATAACTACTGTATTAGCGGTGATCAGGTTTCCTCGGGTTAGAAAAGCGACAGTTTTCTCTGCGAGAGAGCTGACCACTTTCTATAATCCGCGGTCGTCAGATCTACTGATTTATGTTTATAGTACCTATCTAAGTTACATTATTTTATGACAAAAAACGCAGGAATATGACTTTTAACATACAATGGCGGCTTAGCCAATGTTACCTAAATCAACACTGGAAATTATAATCGTAGAATCGACTTTACTTATTAAATGACCATCTCTATCGCACGTTATCGATTGGAGCGATCTATCGCTCCAATCGATAACGTTTATACAATAACGCTTACTCTAGTAAGCATTATTGTATAAACTTATATTTTTGTGGCTCCGCCTCCGTCGTTAAAATTAAAATGCCTTGAAAAATGAAGTAAAAGCATTGATCATCTTCGAGTAGCGGAACAAAAAACTTCAAAAGTAGTTTTTGTCCAAGACTCCAAACCAAAAACTGACGGATCACGGGGATCACTGATCACTGATCACTGTGCTAGGCATCAGGAAATATTTACGATTCAATAAACTGCCACTCGACTTTAAAGGATTTCTCGGAATTTAAAGTAAAATTATTTAGCTTTTTATTTTTGGAAGCTATTTATTGAGGGGTTGCTTTACTTCAAAAGTGTGGAGGAAATATTTGATAATGGAACGAGCGAGTGAAGCGAACGATCAAAGATCTACGCTTCAGCTTGGGCCGGAAATCATTTCGTATGTCCGGATGTCCGGCTGTCCCGCTGTTCTCCTCTACAGGTCGCATTTCTCAACCGATCCCCTTGAAATTTTGTAAGCACAATATTTCATTAATTATATAGATTTATTTGTCCAGTAACTTTTTCGAAATTCAAGTTTTATTTTTTAAAAGGGCAGTTTCTTGACTTTCTCAGCTCACAGAGCCACTAGTGATCATGACTCTTTATGTATATCTTCTCTTTATGTATATTTTCTGTTGAAACAAAAGTTCTCAATTCGCTTGTAATATATATATATTTTAATGTTTGTTACTTCAAACTCCGTCATTTATGAACCGATTCGTACATTTATAGTATATGCTTCCAGATTGGTCCCTGGTTTCAAAAATCCAGTTGGATGATGGGATCCATGAGGAGTTGAGGGAACTTCTCAAATATATTAGGCACGCATGTAGTAATTTTGGTATATTATATTATAACCCACCTTCATCTATTTACGGGAAATCACAAATGTGGTGAAGTGGAACTGGTGATGAAGACCACAGATGGCTCCTGGAACGCCCCAATCATGTACTAAAAACTACATATAATTCATGTGGCTTGGCGGAGTACTGAATTGAAGTCGGTCAAAAGTTTGTTTTTAAATTATTGTCCCCCTTAATTACCTTGTACGTTCAATTCATATTCATTTGTATTTTAATTTGGTATTATTAATTGTTTTTAATATTTTAAAACTTGGTATAATATTTAATGTGTTTAATTGAATTTTAAATGTATTTAATTACAATTTCGAACACAATTTACCTAAGTATAAGTTTGTTAACGAATAAAGTGAACTGAACTGAACTACCAAAAGAAGGACACTGAGGGATATTGGATTTAAGGTACAGATAGTGGACTACAGGTATACCATTTCATAAGAATCCCGGGGAAACACCCGGTTCCCTTTACCCTGAGCCTGAGCATACCTGCCCTTATTGACACACGATTGCACTAAGTACAGGTAAATTACTTTCGAGACGTTTTTGCATTTGTACTTGTATTTATGTTACGTGTGTCTGTGTTACGTCAACGTGTACGTGTAAATATACAAATACTACTACAAATGCAAAAACGTCTCGAAAGTAAATTACCTGTACCTATGTATTTTCGATCGTTTTGTCCATGACCGTTTGTCCTTTCAGCGCTTCGTGGAAATTGTGACATCGGATACTATTCGGTTCTTGGAAAGTCTGCATCCGTTTTGTACGCGATTTCACAGTCCAATTGCACCTATTCCGATTGCCGTCCATTGTCTTGAGCAAGATATGGCTCTAATTACTACCAAACCATATCACGTATTTATTTCATCGTATGGAATATATATTTTTTCTTTTTTCTCGTATTGATTGGAAGTGATACAATATAGGTACTTATGATTTAAGTCGCCGAAACTAGGTCAGTAAGCCGGGAAATATAATGGCCATAACATTCAGCAGTAATCACGACATACATATGCGTCATAGGGTTATATACGGACGATCTTTGCTACATATGGAGACTAAGGTACTTAATACAGACTACGGCGTATGAGTGTTAGCAGTGAATGACTTAACAAGAAGAAACCGACTTGACTAAATCAATGCAAGTAAACACTACAGAAAAAAACAAAACTAGGTAGCGAGCGGTGGGTACCTACTGAGCCCCGTTTCCATAGCAAAAAATATCATATACCTATATCGAGACGAATCTAAGAGTCTAGATAAAGTCGATGGCCTTGATTTAGAGTTTTTTTATTCCTGTGACTACTTTCCAGTTCCATCATCAAACCAGCTCATAAAATTGTGACGCAGTAATTCCAAAGTCATCCATCTAGATTAAGTACTTAACTCATGTCGAAATTCTGCTTGGAAAACTAAAGACCAGGAAGTCTTGTGATATTTTCAAACCGCGATTGGAATACTTAATGGGAGTAAAGGTGACAGTTTTGCCCACTTTGCCATATAAATATATCAAAGTTCATATGAACTGACAGCGATTCCAATCCCAAACTCATCGCGGTTGAGTAAGACCTGATTACAGGACAGGTGACTATAATAAGTCTTCTAAAGTAGCACAGATCAACAGCCAAATCTGTAAAGTCAGGACGGACATGCTTCATAACTGAGTTATGCTTGTATAATGAATGAGCGTGTTCTCACGAACCCTGTTATTGTTGCCTGTTCCACTTTTACCCATTACATTTGATGCACTGATGCAATGCCAACGAAATCTCGTAAACCGATACTCTGTAATGAGAAGATGAGCTGATTCTCTGTGATACGCGATAAGTAAAATTACATTGATGCAACCAGATTCAACCTCCCCGTCCGTAAACTGTAAACGGCACTGGCATGGGGATTTCAAAGAAAAATCCCCGGGTTATTGGCTTACTTATTAGGAGCACCTACCCGCCGATATAAGAAACGACCCTTGTTACGAAACATTTGGGCGTACACTGAGAAATCTTTTGTTGGATAACCCTCTGTACTCTGTTCACGAGTTCATGGAAATAAGGTTTTAAGTAATTATTTGATTTATTGATACCTAATCTGAATCTTCTTTTTAGCATAAGAAAATTAATAAAATCAGGGGAAATAATTCGTGTAGTTTTGTAAATTGGTACAATTATATCTTGTGGTGTCCAGATAAACATACTAAAAGTCCTCGAGGGTGGGGGCTGTGCTGAGGGTGTAGGGGGGGGGGGGTCTGTACGAATAGCGTTATAATCACTTCAGACAAAAGATTCTACATACAATTTCCCAAAAAAGGTACCTTCACCCCCCCCCCCCCCCCCCATTACCTATTAGGTATATTTTTATATCCTATTTTATCATTTTGACATTGTATAATCTAAATCTAAATCATTGTAAAGACCCGTAGATTCGTAATAACGTGTGTAGTCGGAGACCTGAATTATACCCAGGTGTATGATCGCGTTATGTCGGGTAAAAAGCATTCGTCTCTTACTACTAGTTAGCAAGTAAGTACGTAAGTGCGAGCAAAACGAATGCTTTATATCCGACATAAACGCGATCATGCTAGCTAGAGGCTGGTGCGCTTACGTACCGAACGAGTCACATTTTGGGAATTACTTTCTGAATGCTATTGTTTCTTTTTAATGCAGCTCAGCGGAGCTAAACATTCACTTGCTGTATATATCATTGTCAAATCCTTATCATTCCAAAGAAAAACGTTATCAATTTAAATATATTTCACTAACCGATACAAATTTTCAGTTTACAACGCAGCGAAATCTTCCGGCTTGGGCATGTGCGCTCTCGCTCTGGCGCACCTATCCTCGTCAATATTCAAACTCTTTCTCTTACAAGCGATCTCCTTCTCTAACTCCCCTCTATACTTCATCAGCTCGCTCCTGACTCCCTCTGCTTCTCTCACCTGCCCCCTCAAGGCCTCAACTCTCTCCTTAATGAGCTTGTGTTCAGCCATCAACGCGAACTGAGCCTCATCTCTACAGTTTTCTACGTTAGGCCTTTCATAGTTCCTGCCAAACAACCGTGTCTCAGCTAGTTTGCAGCTCTCAGCGGCCTTTCTCAAAGACTCCTTAAGATAATCAATCAGATTTTCTACATCCGCCGTCTTCTGCAAGTTCTGTTTAAGGTTCCTCTCCAGGTGTTCGCAACACTGCTGAGCAGCTGACACAGCGTCTGCTAACGCCATGTTGGTCCTGTCTGCTTGCAGCTTTAAATCTTGAGCTCCCTTTGTGATAGCAGTCATCAGATCTCCCCTCAAATCCTCGGATTCTTTTCTAACGTCATCGCAGTTCCTAATGCTCTCGTAGCAGAAATGCTCCCAGTATTCTAGAGCAGTCGAATTTTCCGGCCATCGCGCGACACCAGGGTGCGCTTGCACTAAAGTAGATTTTGGAGTCATGCTGTGATTTCTCTTGTCTAATTTCAGGCTCTGCATTTTATCGCTCCAATCGAATTCGATTGCTGACTTGGCCGCCTTCAACTTTAACATTTGCTCTTCAACTTTAGCAAGAGTGTGGAGAAAAACTCTTCGTATTTCGCCGATTATCGCTACTTCCATAACCAATTCTTGCTCAGCATCATCTCTCACTAGGTCAGGCTCGTAGCGGAAGGTTCTTAACTCGAGACATTCCTTGGAAATAGCCTCGGGCATCATGAGGATGCGGCAAGCACCCTTCAGCCGCGCTCGGTACTCGTCCAGTATATTAATTTCTTCGGTAATAGCCTGTTCGGCTGCTTCAACTTTCTTCTTCCACGAGGTCAAATCTTTAACTCGTTGATTCAACTTGTTGTTGGTGTGATTCTGCGCATTGTTAATCTGTTCAAAAGTGTCAGCTATTTCTTTTTTAAACTTGGTTTCCATGGCAGTAGCTTTGTCCGTTGCCCTCGGAGTAAGGACATACTCGTTGTTCTTCCTCCACTCGCCCGTGGAGTACCTGGTGATGGTGTACTTGTCGACGACGGGGCGCACGCCGGTGATGCCGGACTGCGGGGTCCAGTCGACGTGTCCGGCGGCCCAGGGCCCGACGGCGCCCATGCCGAGGAAGTCCCCGCTCGTGCCCTCGGTGGGCTGCGGCAGGTACCGCGGCGGCGCGCCCGGGGGGTACACCTTCGGGGTGGGCGGCTGCACCTGCCCCGGCGTGTACGGCTGCTCGTGCGGGTTCGCATGCTGTCCTGATCCCGCGACGGCATATTGCACTTCACTCTTCTTCCCTTTCTCAGTCGGGCAAATATAAGGACAGTCTTTTAGGTTCGGTTCGACGGATTCCATATTGACGAAAATTTGGGTTTGCCTAAATTAGTAAATAAAAATATTAAAATTAACTTATAGCTACGAGTTGTCGAAAATTGACAAGTATAAATGACATATTTTTTTAAATTATGTGTTACTGACAAGGCATTGTGCAGCCAGTAATACCTGTTTAAAACTTTGCTTTTGAATTATGCTTACGAGTATGATACTTTTATAATATATACTTTTTTATATTTTTTTGTGACAAGCGGTGGTTGTGAACAAGCGTAGAATACGATTTCAAAGTAACTATACGAGAACTCGCTGTGTTATCTTATCAGCTTACAATTTAATTTAACTAGTTAACAGCTCCCGCGCGGCTTCGCTCGCATATTATAAAAAAAGAAGGCGGAGCCGCGTGTAAATCCTGAAGGCCTATTCTACGTAATACTGGTAAGTAAAATAATCTACAGTCAGTTGAGTAAAGTTAATTTCGGAAATTAGCGCCCTTCGTACTGTCGAAATACTATAACATATGATACTAAAAGGGTGTAATAAACACCAGGGAAAGATGAAACTTAAGGAATATATTGAACTTAAGGCATAAAGTTGTTCTTACCCCCACCTAAAACCTAGTTGATCTTACCCCATCTCACCTTTAGATTACTATAGATAGAGGCGGAAAGACCTCTGCCCTCTTTCTGTGTTACGATTGCAGGCAGTACAACTCACTATAAAACTTGCGGTTACAAAACTTACTAGGTATGTGTTTAAAACCAGCCAACCCACTAAGGTTTTCAATCAGCCACTCGATTACAGTTTCTATGGTGATCAGTTTAAGGTAGCAATTGAAGTAGATAACTGTACCAGTCGTGGGAGTCTGGTAATGGCGCTATTGTTTTTTTTCATCTATATTGTTAAGTTACGTTATGGTGTAGGGGTTAAGCATTTGAAGTTTAATTTCAACCTACCGGAGGATAGACTAATATTGTTGCAAGTCAAAGCACGACCCCACTTCGCTCGTGACGACATTTACAACTCTAAGAGTATCATAAGTTTACGGAGTACCCCCTTAGGTTATTGGGGTTGCAGTGATCTTCGTGGCGGCGAAACTCTCAGCTCTCTTGGATAACTGCAAAGAAGGCGGAGAAGACGACCCAGATCAATCCTGTGCTAGGTAGGGTCTAGTTGGGAGTTAGGGCCATCAGAGGGCCTAGAGTCCTCTGAATGAAAAAACGCTGGTTTACTGTGTAGAATACTTCAGAAAAGTACCAAAATCTTACTTACACGTGGATATCAATACATACTTTAGTCCGCTCAGTGCAAAGCAACGCTTTAGATACATTCACACCAATTCCCATGCAAGTTCGTTTATTTTATTAGGTATGGAAATTGAAATATGGTCTCAACCTACTTAATATATAGGGACGCAATGTTTTGTGCTGCCCTGCTGAAGTCCCACAACCCTGATGAAAATGGCTTAGTCCACCGCCGGAAGGAGCCAGGATTCGGAGTTACTATTCCAGTACGCTTTCAAATATTAATTGATGTGACGAATGAGACAATACGTCCCTCAGGGCGTCACGTATGAATCGAACTATTCTGAAAACAGTTCACAGCTCTGCAGAGAATTCGATTCTCGCCTTTTAAATTGGTTTAATTACTAGAGTGGCTCATTAGAATCGTGTTATCTAAAACAATGAGTCGAGTAATTGTCTCCCATGGTAACATTGATAGGTTCAGACAACGCCATTTTTAATCAAAAGATGTGCAATTATTTAACAAAGTAGCTACTTGGTAGGTAGTAGTGGGATTTGCCGTCTGTTATGCGCATGCACCCTTAGTGATGCAAGCATCCGTGAGCCAATCTCCGTTTTCCAAACTATCGCCTTATTTATTTCACCATTGTGACATTTAAAAGATATCCATCTTTGAAAATCCGCGTCGCGACACACACCGTCGTCTCTCTGAATATGCAAAATTGGCATCAAATTGCAAATCTCTGCCTAGCAGAGCTCGAGGCCGTCGCCACCTTATTACTGGTTAACCAATAAACATAAACAAAAGATTATAAAATGTCAAGTATACGGGTTTCGTAAGCGAGAGTGAAAGGCGCGGTTGCAATGTAATGTAATGGCAGGAAGGAAGTGCGGTTAGGCATCAATACCTGTGTAATATTGTGGGGTTTATAACCTTACATGTTACACTCCGGGAGTGCCGGCAGAAGTGAAAACTTGAATATTAACGTTGTGCGTTTTCGATATTTGATGATGAAATTGATGAACTAACATCAACTATCGATAATCATTTGTAAAGTGAACGTGAATCGATTCAAATAATAACGGTAACAACCGATATGTCTCGCAACTACAAAGACGTCAAACCGTCCCGTCCCAATACTCAGAATGTGCATTCGCTAAATGCACAAGATGTATCATGTATAATCTCCATGTAGACACCAAGTTTGACTCATGGTTACATGGTATTTTCTTTAGACACTAAGAAACATCTTTTTCTGGACAACCGAATAAAATATACAACAATCTTTAAGTTCAATAAAATTCTAAAAATTTATTTACAAATATAGATTATTAATTTAGATACTATGATTTCTAGAAACCAGCAAGTTCAGAAGCGGACGGGTAGTGTGAACGGATCATGCCGCACCTATCTCTGTCTATGTTCAACGTCTTCCTCTTCGAAGCTATGTCCCTTTCCAACTCAATTCTCTTCTTCATGAGGTCCTCTCTTATCCTCTCAGCGTTGTTCAGCTGTCCGAGGAGCGACGTCACAGTCTCGTGGATGGTCTTCACTTCCTCAATGAGACCTAAGTGCGGTTGGTCCCTCACGCTCTCTCCGTGCGGCCGCCACTGGTTTCGGTTGTCCAGTCTTGTTTGAGCCAATTTCATCGCAGCATCCATTTTTTGAATAGAAGCTTTTAAATTGTCTATCAGAGACTCCATGTCAGCGATTCTCTGGATTGTGTTCAGCAAAGTCTCTTCCAATTTCGTGCATAACTCAGTAGTAATAGCGACGGTTTCTGCTAAGGCCATGTCGGTTCGATCTGCTTGGTTCCGCAGCTTCCTGCCTCCGCTCACGAGGATAGCATTGAGACTGCCTCTCAAATCGCTCGACTTTTGCCTCGCTGCTTCACACTGCTGGACATTTTCACGGCAAAAAAACTCCCAATATTCTAAAGGTGCGGAATAGTCAGCAAACTTCGTTGCACCCGGTCTGAACAGGATTGTGGGAGATTTTGTAGTAAGTCCTAGATTGATAGTCTCTGCAGAGTATGCCATGTTTTTATCGCACCAATCGTATTCGATCCTATGTTTAGAAGCTTTGTTGATAGCCATTTGTGCTTCAATGCTGTCCAGAGTCTTGGCTAAGGTAGCTCTAACTTCACTAACCAGATTCATTTCCTTGATCAACTCCTGTTCTGCTAAATCGGCAACTAAATCAGGTACAAAGCGGTTGGAACGGAGGTCTAAGCACTCTTTTGATATAGATTCAGGCAGCATCAGGACTCTAGATGCTCCTTTCAGTCGCTGACGATCAATTTCGAGCATTTCCACCTCATCCGTGATCGCTTTGCAGGCCTTTTCGACTTCAACTCTCCACCTAAAGAGATCTTTTGCTTTTTGCTTGAGTCTCTTATTGTTTTCTAATTGCGTTTTGTCAATGTTGCCGAAAGCTTGCATAATGGCTGTTTTAGCGTTATAGTCGACTATGTTCGATTCCGTTATGGAGGTAGGGTCGAGCACGTCGTCATTATGTTTTCTCCATTCGCTGAGAGAGTATCTGCTGAGGGAGTACTTGTTGACGCCAGGTCTGGTGCCGGTCATGCTACCGAGAGGAGTCCAGTCAACCTTGCCATCCGATCCGGGCCTGAGGCTGGGTAGGTGCTCTTCTCCGGCTGGTCGGGGCCTGTGCGGTGCTGTTTCCTCAACTTGTGCTGGAGCAGCATCAGTCGCAGGAGCCGCTTTCGTTTCTTCGGTTACTTTGGGCTCTTCTTTGGCTTTCTCCGCCTTTTTAAATGCACCGATATCCTTGCAAACTTTAGGACATTTTGGATCTTCCGGAAATGTTGTTGAAGTGGGGTCTGCCATGTTATTAAACAAATCAATAAAAATACGATAACGATCCAAAAACGTGAAGCTGTATTTGTCAATTTATTGACAAGTTACCAAAGTCAAAAGATGCTTCACATGTCCTTTTTTTATAAGTAAATGGTTTTCATTATTGCCATGTCTCCCCGTAGGTTACACAACCTACATGTTTCGTTTTGTTATTGTGCAGATGCATTATGTACTTAAATTAAATCGCGTAATTTGTAGCCCAATGATACTTTGCGATACGCTGGTAGATAGTAATTTGTACTGCGGTTAACTTAATTTCATCTTTACTTATTATGTTGTAAAAGTGAGTTTAATGTAATTTCCTATCATATTATGGCAATTGCTACTCTCATGACTACCTATAATTACGAGATTAACTTTCTTTTGTATATGTATTCACAACTGTTACCAGTGTCACGGGTGTCACCCAACTAGGAACAAAAGGAAGCGGGCTGTGTCGGTTTACGTTAATTAAGTTTAAGTGGATACTTCTTTGTTGGCTATGGAACCCTAATAAAAAAACCGGCCAAGCCTGCTATTATAGTGTACCCGTAAAAAATATATCTGAATTAATTCACTAAAATCTGTATAAGTACAGATAAATCGGTATATATGGCAACATTCACCGACTTAGCTCATTTGACTCGCGGTACATTGAAAATGGCGGTCATTTCAGCATTATTTTCATGTCCGCCACATAAACTAAATAAATAAAGAAGGATTAAAACATGTAAAAAACAATTATTTGAAATCAGATTAGGCTTCTCTACAAAAAGTTATTCCGGAAGTCACGTGATACATTTTGAACTGTACCCCTATACAAGAACGCGAGCAAAGAAGTATCCACTTCAAAAAGCAGAATGACATCTTAGAACGTAGTGGTTATCAAAGGTTATATTCTCTTTGACTGTTACATTGGGTCGGCATGATGTAAAGTTTCTCGTCTGGTTCTGTATCAGGGCACCAGAAAGTGCTAACTGGCGCGAATTTCCGCATAAGGCGCTCATAAACGCCATGAAATAGGCACATCGTTCTCCATCTCATCTCATTCTACATCTATTTAACTCACACCTCTTTCGCTCACATTTTAGCCACCGCAGAGAGCAATCTAGAGTATCAAGCAAGACACTCAAGACAGATAAATCCCCGAGGCTAGATCGAAGGTGAACATGTTTTCGCTTTTTGTGCACAATTCAAACTATATTTAGCGGTCCTTTTACATATGACCATAAACAGAACTGCGTATAGTTTACACCTAATCATTTATTTATTAATGCCTATTTAGATATGTGATGGATTATGATGTGCCGTGACGATGAAATCATCTCTTTAATTTTTAAGTAAGTATCGTTTTATGGCGAAAAGGTCTAAAAAGGTAGGTAGGTAAAGACTTATTTATGTTTTACAAATCGTACGGAAGAACAATATGTTAGACGTTTAAAAACATCGAAAGCACGGCGCAGTTACAGATGACCACACTTCTACCGCAGCCATGATAACACGATTAGGTGCTGGCTTTGGGTTGGGTACTTATTCCTGGCGAGTGTGCTATAAGGTCGCGCCTGATGACAGTGAATGACGCAGTGTCGTAACGAGATTTACGGACTTGCGTATTAAAATCTTGCCATCGACACAGCAAATGACGGCAACGTGGGTGTATATATCACTTTTCTAGAGGTACAAGCGCCCATAGATTACTCTGTTTCCGCTAACATCAGGCACGCCGCGCCGGCGCCGTAGGTACAGTACAAAGTGCAAACATATTTTTGACGGTAACCGTACACATGGCTACCATCTCATTTATATCAATAGATGAAATATTCTCATAATACTAGCGATAGAATTGGGTACAGTTAAATGAAGAATGTATAGTATATCATCTAGTTCCATCCACGTCTTATCGAAGAATCGCTACCGTTTGCAAACAAACTTTTTCCGGTCGCGTAGCGGTCTCGCGAACTCACGTATGAGGTCATGACTTGCATACTTACGTGAGAAGTCATGTTCCAATATGAATAGCTAACACACCTTTAATAAGCATTTCATAAGGTTATTTTAAATACCGAGACTCCTTTACAACGTTTGTTTTGAAAAGGTGATATTTAATATTACGGTAACTGCCAATGCCAATACACAACCCAAAGAAAACGTTCAAAATACTTATAATTAAAATATTAAAATATGGGATATTTTTGTAGTTTTTTTAATGTGGTTTTTACTGGGTTTTTAGTCCTATTATGTAAACCTTATGATTACCTACGTTGTATTAAGTGTTTCCTTTTTCGTATACTAAGCATTTATGGCGGTAGCTGAGTGGAGTGTAATGAATATGCCGTTATGGTTCATTTTAATTAATTTGAGATTTTATAACTGCATGACTTTGCTTGCCGGATGTGACACATCCGTGTTGTGGTTATTTTCTTTGTGTATCATTCGTTAGTAATTAGTATCATTACTTCGTATCGTACAGTGGGCATCAAAGGTTATACACTTTTGCAACATATAGCATCATTAAGTAAGCAAAGGTAGTCAGATTAGGGGACAATATTACACAAATAGTTAGCTCAATAAGGCTTGTGTTATTGGGTACTAGACAGCGATAAATTTAATAGATATAAATACTTAGAAAACATCCAAGACTCAGAAACAAATATTACCCTTACCGGGATTCGAACATTTCGAACCGAGGACTGTCAGCTTCGTAGGCAGGGTCACTATCACTACTACTAGCACTACCCACTAGGCTTAACCGGTCGTTCGGTATTTATGGTTCGCGAATTGGTTTCTAGCTATCTCAATCTAAAAAATATATTTGGATGAGCTTTGTGACTATTTCATAATCCGTTAGGATACTTGCCTCGGTTGGCATTGATAACTCTTCAAATTATCTAACCAAGTACCTACCTAAGTTACAAGTACACACAAGCGACGTAATTGGATTGCTTCGTTCTAGTTCGTATTTCTTTTGTCAACATAAGTTGTTACGTGATATTGCTCTTTAATCCTATTAAGGTGTTACTGCTAAGTATTTGATGGTTGGGTGTTATTAATATCCGACCAAGATACTTACCAGAACTTTATTAATTACAGGAAACAGGTTTAGTTTTTGCAATCAGTTTAAATTATAACGCAAGGAGAAAGGATATATTAACATTTAACATAGATACGAACGACAGCGACTATATAATTAAGTAATAGTTGACTAGGTAACTTAGATACCTAGTTTTAGAAGTAATTTAGTACTCAATCGCTCTGGCAAGACTGAGTCAGGGATCAAAAATGTCGGAATCTAGTTTGCCACACCTGCCTCAGCCGGATGTTCGGGCATACACCTCTCGGCACAGCCAGGCAAAATGTTTGTAATATAGGGCTTAAGTGCAATGCAATTGGTATACAGTAAGGGCAAAGCTTTACAATACAAATCAAGTAATTTTGTGGGAAACCTTTTCTTGTTTTTCACACCTACAGGAATAGCATTTTCACAAATATTTATATACTAGCTTCCGCCCGCGACTTCGTCTGCGTGGACCCGGGATAAAAACTATCCTATATTTTAATCCAGGTTTTAAACTGTCTTCGTGCACAATTTCATTCAAATCGGTTGAGCCATTTAAGCGTGATTGAGTAACAAACATCTAAACATCCAAACTTTCGCATTTATAATATTACTAGCTTCCGCCCGCGGCATCGTCCGCGTGGACCCGGGATAAAAACTATCCTGTATTTTAATCCAGGCTATAAACTATCTTCGTGCAAAATTTCATTCAAATCGGTTCAGCCGTTTAAGCGTGATTGAGTAACAAACATCCAAATCCGCCGCGTCAGTGACGCGTTAGCAACGCGTGTGCAGCGCGAGCGCGGCATATCTCTCTCACTACCAACACATTTAATATGTATCTCACCATCTCTATCACACTCAGCTGCGCGGGCCCGCGCTTGACACGCGACGCGCACGACACGCGGCCGCGCTGCCAAATTGCCGAAGCGCCGCGGGCCCGCGTTCGGCCCGCGTTCGATGTGTGTTTGAAGTGTAGTTTCAATGCTTTACAACTTGCACAGGCCCGCGCAGCACACGCGCCGTGCACGACACGCGTTCGGTGGGTGGAAGCCTTTACACTGGCTTTTGTCAGAATTAAAGGTCTCGGGTAGCTGTCACTTAAGACCTTGACTTGTAATGTGTATTTTAACAATGTTTATTCATTTTGACCTCAATCAGCAAAATACAGGGCAAAATTAGTTTATTGGTTCCTGGAATTTCCTCAAACTAAAAACAGATTCATTGCTAAAAATTACATAAAAGAAATGCCGCATTGTCAAAAACTAAAATAATACCTAGTAGATCTTTATTGCTTTTAATTTTTACCAAAATAAAACATGCCTACAGGAGCAATAAAATTCTGTAAGTATTTTTCTTAAGAGTCCGCAGTAAGCTCGGCCGAATTTCACCTTCCCATACAAACGTAGTTCCGCTCTCATTTTCAAACTACCTGTTGGATTGTGGCGAAACTTTGCATATACAATGACTTGAGGTATATCTATTTCTATAATTTGTTTATACGGTTCCAGTCTATAAAACAAACAAAATACAGCAAAAACAAGTTTTGTATGAAAAACTTAAATTCGCTGTATTTTTTTACTATGGTATCTGAAGCTACATAAACAGACATAGATATACCTCATGTCATTGTACATGCAAAATTTCGTTATAATCCCACGTTGTTTTGAAAATGAGAGCGTAACTACGTTTCTATGGAGAATCGAGCTTACTGCGGACTCTTAAATAAGAATTACTTAGATTCTTATTTCAGAAAAATACAGAATATTATTGCCCCTATAAATTTCATTACGTCGTCTTGATCTTTACGTACCAGACAAAAGTTGCAGCCAACCACAGATGTGGAACACCGTTGTTGATTGACAGAAGAAGAAGAGTAACATTGAGCAGATGGTGAAAAGGGCTGCTGCGACGGCTATGCCCACGAGGGCAGTAGCTATCTTAAAGACGAGCCCGTTTATTGAGAAGAAGTCATCCAAACGTCCTTTACAGTCTTCCAAGGCATCATCAGTTCTGCAAACCTGCCACAAACCAAACTTCTTTGGAAACTCAGTCTCTAGATCACCAATCCACTCTGGAGTAACAAATGCAACAACGCTGATTATCGCGTAGCAGATCGTAAAAATCGCCCAAAGTACACCAATAGCTTTCGAATTTCTGACATAGTTTGTCGCGTACAAATGTGACGAATCCACGTACTCGATCTTAGACCCCATTATGCTGGATTTATTACACAACACTGAAACTTGTAACACTTAACACATAGTTATTATTGATAATGTTATAATATATTTTTTGGAACTACACTGTTTCCAAACATGTCTTGAAAGGCACAGTCAAGGACACGAGCACCACGACACTAAACGAACGCAGCGCAATACTAACCCGTGCGAGGCGAACACAACCTCTCGCTGCGTTCCCTTGAGTGGGGATGGGGCATCCGTAGGCTTGACCTATTGACTCTCCTCTAATCTAATTCCATTTAAAAAGGTAGCGTACGACTAATATTACACACCTTCTTTACGTCCTGCGATATGAATGAATTTGAATGTATTTTTTTATTGATTTTAAGCGCTTGTTTATACAATAAAGCGCTTACTAGCGACATCTGCATTAAGTTATGCGTTTGAAAATTGAATGACGCTAGCGGCATCTAGCGTGATCTATGCATTTCGCTGAGATGATTGTTGCTAAAAGTTGGCTACAACACAACACAACATATTCCATTCCATATGCATGATTGTTTGTAGCGACATCTACGATTGATATATGCCGATTGCCAGTATAGGTCGGTATTCCACTTGTCCAAGATTTTTGTTCAATGTGTATTTGCATCTCACATTTTGCTTAAAGAGTGAGTGGTGAGTGAGATGCAATGCACATTGGAAAAAGATCTTGAACATGTGGAATACCACCCTTACTTAAACTCTTAGAGAATATAACCACTACATTCTAAACGTAACTACAGTTATTTTTAAAAGGCAATAGTTTATACAATACATAATACATTGTCTTTCATGTTTCATTTCTTTATAATTTCTTCTTGTAATGTATAATAAATAACTAATAAGAGTATCTACACAAACACAACAACAAGAAAATATAAACTTAGGCAATAAAAGAAAACAAAAATAATATTTTAAATAAAAATATAAATAAAGCACTACTTAATATTGCCTTTTAAAATAATATATCTTAAAAGGTATATTATAATAACCACAAACGTTTTTCCAACAATTGTAAAGTCTACTCAAACCTTCCATCATCATTTTGTTTTGACAGCTCCGTAACCAAAGTGAAAGAAAATGTACATAATTGCACATCACATCGGCGAAATGTTTGTTTTCACTAACATTTCATGCATATTTTGAGCGAAAACCTTTCGATTCATGTCGCTAATTAACTTTTACTCTCTCCGTGTTACTGTTCTCTAGTTAAGATATGATGTAAAATATGTAAATGTGGTAAAAGAGGCAAAATGTCCGGAAAGGATAAGTGGGTCCGCCGGTTTTCGGTCGACGAAACGGCGAAACACAAAAATGGCTTTACTATTTACAAAATAACTTCAGTGGTAAGTGATATTTATGGGTAAATTATTTTAATGTAGCCATTTCCATTGTAGATACTACATGAGCTATCGTTTTGAATCTTTACTAGATCGGATACAGGTTTCGTTATTTGTTATGGTTTTCCTGTTAAGACCATAATTATTTTTAGTGCTTTCCGCTGTTATTTTATGCTAGTTATTTCAGATTTTGTTACCATATTGCACCAGTTACAAGTGACCCATTTTGCTAGTACGTAGTTTCTTGCTAAAGATTAAAAATAAAATTGTTTCTGCTGTCCAAAGTAGTATAACAAAACCGATACTGATAGAACAGTCTCTTGACAATCCGGCATATATTTTTGGTAAATATTGGAATGGCCAGTAGACCTAGGTATACCTAGGCGTAATCTATCGTTATTTCTATAGTATCTGGACACTGGAGTAGTTGAGTTTGGGCTTGTTTGAATCATCTTAATGATTAGTTGATGATGGTATACAGAAAAGTAAAGTTGGCAATAAAAGCTTGTACCAAAACTGAAATTTTTGACAGACACTTACTATTATTAAAAAACTATGCAGCCCCAAATTCATTCACTAAACTGCATGTTTTCTATAAATACAAGAGTTGCCAAGCTGATGCCCTTAGGGTTAGACGGCTTCCATGCTTGCGTCATAGAGCCCGGGGTCTTTGCCAACACCAGGTGCAGTGTTCATGTTAATGTCTCTGCAGTGGCAGCGTGTGAAAATTATCGATTGGCAACCCGGAACAAAATAAGTTATGATAGTTTTTTAGAGTATATAGCTGTAGGCAAAATTAAAATTTAGGCAAGCGGCTTGTATGGGTCACTGTTTCTTGTATTATTCAATTTAATTAAATTCATTTATTCCAATTATTTTATTATTTATCAGGAGAGGTTCAATCTATCAGTATGCCATATATAACCTATAACCTATAAGCCATTTATTCTGAACTTTTCTAAACCGTTGGATTCATTTGATAATGAGTATAATGTAATGACAGACATTATCATAGAATATCTATACGCTCAGAGTTCTCTAACATCTTCCACTGATCCTTTGTTGTTTTCATATATCATATGTATGAAAACAACAAAGGATGTTTTGAATCCTACTAATATCATAAACATAAAAGTTTGAATGTTTGTAACTTATTTATGCAAAAACGGCTGAACGGATTTTGATTAAAGGTGGCATGGATACTTTTTCCCAAAAATTGTTTTCGAAAGGGGTGAAATGGACGAATTAGATAGAGGAGTTTACATGAAGTCGAAGGCAAATGCTAATTCGTAAAAAGAAACCGGCCAAGTGCGAATCGGACTCGCGCACGAAGGGTTGCGTACCATTATCTATAAAAACAGCAAAAATTTATGGGAGCCCCCTTAAATATTTATTTTATTTTGTTTTAAGTATTTGTTGTTATAGCGGCAACAGAAATACATAATTTGTGGAAATTTCAACAGTCTCATCTGTCTATATAATAACAACAACTATCTGTCTATCGCGGTTTTTCAGATACAGCCTGGTGATAGACAGCGATGTCTTAGTAATAAGGTCCCGTTTTTACCCTTTGGGTACGGAACCCTAAAAAATAATAATAACTACATGTAATTTTTAAAAATTAGCTGAGGTTTACCCTGCTCTTGCTCAATTACAATACCTACTACCCAAGAGCGCCAGTAACATTATGTAATTTAATTCCAGCTGTTCCCGATAGACGCCCCGGAGGCGGTGACCGTGGTCTCAGTGTGGAAGCGCTACAGCGAGGTGCGGCGGCTGCACCGCGGGATGCTGGCGCTGCACGCCGGCCTGCACCTGCCGCCGCGCGGCATGTGCACGCTGCCCAGCGGCAGCTACTTCCGCCGCTTCACGAGAGAGGTGAGCGGTAGTGTGGTCAGTGCGGAAGTGCTATAGAGAAGTGCGGCTGCTAGTCAGCGGGATGCTAGCGCTGCCCAGCGGCAGCTACCTCCGCCGGTTGACGAGAGACGTGAGCGGCAGTGTGGCAGCTATAACGCGGATCAACAGTTGTTGGTGTGCAGTGTGAGTGCTTCCCAGCGGTAGCTACTTCTACAGCTTCACGGAAGAAGTGAGTGTCTGTGTTAAGAAGAAATTTAAAAAGATCAGCGTAAAAGACGTTTTCACGGGCCTAATCACGTGCGGTTTTGTCGGCCTGCTATGGCTCAGGTTCCTAACCCATTTTCTGTGAACGTCTTGAGTTCTATGTTATTGAATTTGGCCCAATGATGAACTCAATCATGTAACGACTCATGCGTGACCCGACATTATTAGGAGGGTACTTAGCTTAATTATTTTTCTAATCATTTACAATAGGTACGGAAGGAAGCTACTCAAGGCCACTTCTTAAATCAGTCGGATAACAGCTATAAAAAAATGGTTTCACGTGATTTTACAAACGAAGTCAGATTTAAATTATTATCTTTGACCTTATTGACAATGCAATAAGGTTTAGAATTGGTAATTTAATCATGTATTCGTTGAATAGACACTTAGTTAGTTTCATTTCGTAGTCTGCTTTCGATACGAGTGGTTGTGTTGTGATATTTGTGACGGTTATACAGTTGATGTTTATATGTTGTTTATACAGTTTCTCCCGCTTCCCCCACTTCGAAAATAATCAGTAGGTATACATGCCTACTTATTTGGATGTAAGTATATTTCGTGTGTCTATAAATGGTTTTACATTTGTAGATGTTCTTAGCCGTCGGTTCAATTCAAGTTCTATTATCGTACTAATATGATAAATGCGAAAGTTTGTTACTCAGTTACGCTTAAACGGCTCAACCGATTTAGATGATATTTTGCACGAAGATGGATCAAATATAGAATAGCTATTATCCCGGGCCCACGCAGCCAAAGTCGCCGGCGATAGCTAGTAATATTACAAAGGTAAAATTTGTGAATTTGTAGCTTTCTAAGTTGGTATGTAGGGGTAATTTCAAGGACTATCTCATCCGATTTTATAAAAAAAACTTCTACAAATATTTCGAATGTGTCTTCGCGATGGCCTAACGCCATGTTATTACATACTATTTGTTGCTTTTGTAAGCTGATCTATATGTGCATGTATATTCTATTCTTATTCTTCTTAGTAATCATTTGCCCAAAGCCATACTGCATATAGAGGATGTAATTAAATTCAAAACAGAGCTATACAGTTATTTGTCAAAAAAAGCGTACTATTCGATAAAATAGTATTTAGTTGACATGCATGACAATACTTAGACATAGGAATGAATGCTTTATTTTTCATTCTGTTTTTACTTATTTACCAATTAATCATGACATTATCTAGTTATAACGTATACAATTTGAAATTACGATTTATTACATAATGATACAGAATTAAAATTGCTTTACTATAATGATACAAAATGATTAGTACAATGATATATAACTAGATATTCAACAACTCATTCTTACAAATACATACGTTCATCCACGCACACATTCACACACACACACACACACACACACACACACACACACACACACACACACACACAGAGACACAGAGACACACATACACACAGACACACAGACACACAGACACACAGACACAGAGACACAGAGACACAGAGACACACATACACACAGACACACAGACACACAGACACAGAGACACAGAGACACAGAGACACAGAGACACAGACACACAGACACACAGACACACAGAGACACAGAGACACACGAGACACAGAGACACAGAGACACAGACACACACACACACACACACACACACACACACACCCCTCTAAGCGATAAGGTCCTAGAACCAACCTTGCGTGTGATAAAACTGTATTGTTAAACCGAATAAAATATTTTCATTTTCATTTATTTTCATTTTCATCACAATTAATATTATTTACTTTTTAAGTATTTGACATTTCTTTTTTATTTTAATATATAGTCTTTATCGTACTGAAGTCATAATTTTAAATTTGGTGAATTTTGTATTCCTTGTGGCAAAAAACAGTGACACATTTTTTTTTAATACCCTACCATACCTTAGTGTACCTAGGTTTAAAAAAAAAAACTATATTTTACCCCGCGTCTCCGCCTGCGTTCTGTGTTACATGCGGGCAGAGCTGCCCGGGTATAGTGTGTAGGTATGTATTTTGAATCTGTATACAAGTGCTCAGAACTACTCAGAAGAGTCAGAATTCTGCAGTAAAGAGAGCGGAACTAGCGAGCGTGAAGTCATTAAATCTTATATTGTGTTAGGTTTATATGCATATAGGCAGTATTCGTGGAAGTTATTCGAAGGAAAAGAAAGTTACTTACAGTACTTACTCTGACAACAATGTGACGGAGGCCATTTGTGATGCAATTAAGTTGATAAACAGCAATGTATAGCAACTCCTAATGCGTTGCAAACTTCGCCTTCATTAGATAACAAAGCGCCCCATCCTCCTAATATTCTAAATGCGAAAGTTTGGATGTTTGTTACTCAATCACGCTTAAACGGCTCAACAGATTTGGATGAAATTTGTCACGAAGATAGTTAATAACCTGGATTAAAATACAGGATAGTTTTTATCCCGAGTCCAAGGTGATAAGTGATATGTTATATAACAAGTGCCTCCTTCAAGTATATTCTTAGGACTCCCCCCAGCTGGACCAACATCACAATCCTCGAGTCCTGGCAGCGAATCCAATAATAGTACATACTTATTTTTAATTATTAGCTCACTCGTGTTTCTGCTTTAAATTTGAACACTGATAAAATATTCGGCACCGTAATCCACCAAGGTCACTCAAGTTCTTTTCTGGCTGGCGCAGCGCGCGCGCGCCGCCAGCACGGCACAAGGCCGCACTGGTAAGGTCGCCATGTAAGGATGGGACCCAGGACGGTAGTAAAACACAGGACTGCTTCTTAACTGAACTGAACTGAACATTTTTTAAATTTTTTTTAATTTTTTTTTTGAACCGGACTGTTGCTATAATAGGACGAACCCAATATAGCGGTCGAATTGCGTGGTTGGAGGGTAGCCTGGGGAAAATCCAGGGGGAGCCTCCGGCATGACCACGCGGGAAAGTTTGTACACTGGAATACTCTACGAGTTTGCGCTCCAGTGAGATTGGTTGAACGGTATCAACCGAATCTGGGGTGTGAGTGGTGTCGAACTACTGGGAGTTTTATCGCTGGTGCGCTAAAACCTAGCCTAGCTGAGAAGAGTCCAGCAAGAAACTCAGCTAGGCCCGACTTGGGTCGGACTGACTCTACCCGGTATGCGGCGGTACCGGGACGAGTAGGGACTGTATGTGTCTGTGTTGTCGCGATCTCGCGGTGGACGTCCCCGCCGGCGGGAACGCCGAAGTGTACGCGATGTGTTGGACGCCGAAAGCGCAGCGTTCCATCTTTCGATGGACGCTGTGATTTCGTCGTCCGGGTCCGTGAGTGTGTGCCTAGGACGCCGGACCGTGCGGCCCCTAATCAATGAGCGCCGAGTAACGACAGAGGGGGGAGGGATGGGAACGTAATCAGCAGCCTTCCTAACTAACGGATTCCTATGGTGGGGAGCGTTGTCAAAATAACGTCTGGCAGTCTGCTTAAAGAAACCATACATGGTGCTAATCCCCATGTCGTGGTGCAGGCTGAGGTTCGATTGGTACCACGGGGCACCAGTCGCCCTACGGAGAAAACGATTCTGAATGACCTGAAGCGGCTTGAGCGATGACATAGGCACGTGAGCAAATGCTACACTTGCATATGTCATGATTGGACGAACACAAGTCTCTCTACAAGACTACGTCAGCTTATTTCTAAGTGGCATTTTACTAAACTTGTTGATCATCGGCCCAAGCCTTCCTAGTACGAACAACGCGCGGTTGCGAACCCTACGGATGTGGCTACGGAAAGTCAGTCTCCTGTCGAGGGTCACTCCAAGATATTTGGCCTCGTTGACCCAGGGGATGGGTCGGTCAAACATCTGGATCGGAGCCACCCGTCTTTCTGTACTAACGCAGTCAGACGGGTGGAAGACTATTGCAGTGCTTTTTCCGGGTTGACTTCGATACGCCAAAGATAAAACCAACGACCTAGGTCGGTGATGGCCTCTTGGAGGTATCGCCGGATAGTAGCGTACTTACAATGGGTCGTAAAGAGTGCGGTGTCGTCCGCAAACAACCCCAGTTGCACCTTAGGGTGCCTGGGAATGTCGTTCGTGAACAACGAGTAGAGAGTGGGAGAGAGCACGGAGCCTTGCGGGACTCCGGCCCGGATGGGGTGTGGGTCCGAGTACGTTCCCTCCAGTCGGTATCGAAAGCTTCGATCACTGAGAAAATCTCATATGGTGAGTACGAGTCTGTCCGGTATACCGAGCTGGTATAACTTGTATACCAGCCCGTTATGCCAGACCTTATCGAAGGCTTTCGCCACGTCGAG
The DNA here is from genome assembly GCA_947049275.1 of Epinotia bilunana. Classification (NCBI taxonomy): domain Eukaryota; kingdom Metazoa; phylum Arthropoda; class Insecta; order Lepidoptera; family Tortricidae; genus Epinotia; species Epinotia bilunana. The sequence continues at coordinate 815,148 of OX346254.1, forward strand.
AAAGATCGCACCGGTCTTGAGCCCCTGGAATCGAGAGAAACCGTCCAACACGTGCTCCGTGACGCGGTGCACCTGTTGGACGCATGAGTGTCCGGATCTAAAGCCGAACTGCTCGTCGATGAGGAGGTTATTCTCAGCCGTAAATCTGAGAATTCTCGTGAGTAGGATCCGCTCATATAGCTTTCCAAGGGAGCTAAGTAAGCTGATCGGCCTATAAGAGGCAGGCGAGGTCCGGGGTTTACCGGGCTTCGCTATCCCTATGACCGTTGCACATTTCCACGCGGCTGGAAAGTGAGCATTGGTCAGCGCGGCATTGAAGATGCCAACCAAAAGGAGGAGGAGGGTTTCGGGGAGAAGTCTCAGGATGCGATTGGATACACCATCCGCACCCGGAGCCTTCCTAATACGGAGACGCCTGACATGGTCACTGATTTCTTTAACCGACACCGGTAAAATGGGTGAAGTTACGGGGAGACGCGATCTCCTGTCCATCTCGGAATCGACCCTTCTAATATGGGCTTCGTCGGTGTGGAGGAGGTTGGGCGAACATTGGGACTCTAGGCTACGAACATTTATTCATTAAAACCCTGGTATATATAGAAGCTTAGGAATTTAGGTTACACGGTGGGGAGGCTTAAACGTGGAAGGTGTCCATTGACTTGACCTTAAATTCCATTCCTTAACTAGAGGAGAGTCGTCTTACATTACTTTCCTTATATGTATTACAATAATATATGTTTCCTATACCTACATTCCAAAGCTTCAAGGTCACTACTGAACTAAACTTCAGAAATTTTGTCCGAGTATTGCATAAAACTAAAAGGTGTCCGTGGATTCCGAATGTAGAAAAAAATGGTTGGGGCAGTGAAGAACATTCATCAGTTGATGAAACGTTGGTTGCAGGTGATCGAGGAGCGCGCGAAGGCCATCAAGCGGGTCCTGGAGTTCGTGGCGGAGCACCGCCTGCTCTTCACCAGCACCGAGTTCGTCAACTTCTTGCAGGTAACCCTTTTATTAATAACTAGCTTCTGCCCGCCGCTCCGTCCGCGTGGAACTCGTTTTATATCGAAGCTCCATTTCCACCCCCCCCCCCATTTCATCCCCTTACGATCCCGCATGGGGATAAAAGCTATCCTATGTCCTTTCCCGGGACTCAAACTATCTCTATACCAAATTTCATCTGAATCGGTTCAGCAGTGTAAGCGTGAAGAGTTAACAGACAGACAGTTGTCGCTGGTGTGCTCGCATGTGGCTAACGTTGCCAATCTTGTTGGTGAAGGTGCGAGAACATTGCGGGCATGGGTCAAGTTGTCGCAAGGGTCCTTAATACAGGCTGAGACTAGTTTGCAACTCATCGGTTACTCGGTATGTTGCAGCTCTATTTTTCAGAATAGGCAGATTGTATAGGCGACATTTTTATTTTTTATTTATTGTGTCGAATCCCTTTGCATGAGTGTTAAATTGTGATTGTGAACGACAGAACAGCAAGATAGAGCCTATAAGCGATTTAGTTCGATGCAAAGGTCACCACAGTTGGCGGTAGGTGCGGGTTGCGGGGAGGTCGGTAACGGCGCTGCGATTGGCTGTTTCGAAAATAGCGCGCTTTGTCACATCATGGCGCCAGAAGCGTAGTGATGGGACGTGTTGGTCGTTATAGTAGAGAGGCCAATTGGAAAAAAGTTGTCAAATAACGAAGTTCGTTTGACTGAAGAGGTTCCTACCAACAAGTGGTATCGTTGGATTCAGTGAGGTCTCCCGAGTATGAAAAGTGCTGTTGTCGCTCTCTAAAGGTGTGGAGGGGATAACTATGACGTCACAAAGATGACGGCGAGTAATAACAAATTTTATCAATTATCTCCCTAAATACTCAACATATTTGAACGAATGAGGCATCAAATGAAAGCTATTTAAACAGCCAATAAAACATGTCATACAATATAAAATGTACATCTTACAATAAAAAAGTCACAATTAAATAAACATTTTTCTTTAAACTCACCTTTATTTTCAATGCAAAAAAAATCTATGAAGGAGGCGTTATCGTCAAAAAATACTTCATGTAAACGAAAATGCTACATTTATCCTTTATACAATTCTTTTTGAATCATTGGAATCTGGTCATAAATAAGTATACTACGGCTATTTCACCACGGGCGTGGCGAACAACGCGGCGCGCGCGCGAGGGTTGCCGAGCGCGAGTGTGCGCGGTTCCATGAGTGTACCTCCATAACTACTTACTTAACTGATTTGGACAAATGAGATATCATATGAGAGTTATTTGAATTCTTAATGAAACTTCTTTAATAGCCAAAACTTTAGCATTTATGTATAAAAAAAAGAAGCATAAATTACAGAAATCAAAATATTTTTACTGTGTATTCAAAAAAATAATGAAAATATGCAGTTCCCATAAAAATATTGAAACTAAGTAATAGCTACATAATATGTTATACGTTATATAATACGATAAACGTTTTGTATTTTTAGGATCGGATGTATAATAAATAAACTGCGTTCCAGTGGCGTAGCTAGCATGGGTGGCTAGCACCCGGTGCGGATATTGTAGTTGTCACCCCTAAATCAGTCAAAACTGTTAAAATGGGTAGGTATTTATAAAAATATCTTACAATATGCACTTCCCAAAAATGTATAACTAAATAATAATATATTTTCTACAAATATATAAACTATGATCATTTCACTATGGACTTCGAGTAATAACTTTGGAGCTTATTGGAGCAAAATGATTGAAATGCGAGACAAAATTAAAAGTCAAAATTATTATTATAATTATTTATTCCTAATTTTATTGGTTAAAACACTGCACGCCAATGTTGCATACATCTTTCAGACATTTCTGTTTTCTACCAGCACAACCACAGCGAGATTTTCGACAACCTGTCTTACAATTTACAATTGCATGATATCAGTTATAAATCTTTCAATGATATTGGCGGCCTAGAAGATGCTACTGGCCTCAGACATCCATCTTGCATCTCCCAACCATTATCAATAGGCTGAGGTAAATTTTGCATAGCTATGTTCGCTGTATACCAGCAAAGTGCTTGCAAATTTGCCCGTTGTAGATGGTGACGGAGTACTATCTTTTGTTGGTGGCAGTTGACAAACTAGACATAGTTCTTTGACGTATTGGAACAGGGCTGCCCTCAAATCATTGATGTTTTTAATATGGTTCTGGGCCGGCTTTTTATGTACATACATTTGAATAATGAATATCTCTGCCTTTTCATGTTGTGTTTCAGATAATTCCGGATACTGACCAAAATCATTTAACAGATCTGCGTGAAAGTTAAATGTAATCCAACTAGATGCCTTGGTATGCCCGGAGAAGGCACTGGTGGTATCGCATCCAGTTATTGCGTGGTAGGCAAGTATAGTCTTCAACATCATGGGATTTGTTTTTCTTGCAATGTCATGAACGAGTATGTATTTGGGTTTCTTGGATGTACTAAATTTTATCCACACAGTTGATGGCATTTGTGGATAAAAATGTATCATTAGCAACAGCACATCTGTGTCACGACTGTGTACTGTAAGTTTTTCAAATCCATTCAGTTTGGCGTCTATTTCATGTAAGACAAAACGAGTGTCCGCTTCTTCGTGGTTAGATTGCAAGTGTTCCAGGTGTGATCGCTAAAACTTGAATAACTGGTTCGACTCATAATACTCGTATTTTTTTAGGAGGTCAAAGGTTTCCTCAAGAAAAACAAATCCCATGATGTTGAAGACTATACTTGCCTACTACGCAATAACTGGATGCGATACCACCAGTGTCTTCTCCGGGCATACCAAGGCATCTAGTTGGATTACATTTAACGTTCACGCAGATCTGTTAAATGATTTTGGTCAGTATCCGGAATTATCTGAAACACAACATGAAAAGGCAGAGATATTCATTATTCAAATGTATGTACAGTCAAGAAATTTAATTTAGGACCCACTTAAGGTTGACAATCCTGTCGATTTGTATTGGACGACAAAGAATATTTTTGCGAAAAGGGTCGTAAATTAAATTCGTTGACTGTACATAAAAAGCCGGCCCTGAACCATATTAAAAACATCAATGATTTGAGGGCAGCCCTGTTCCAATACGTCAAAGAACTATGTCTAGTTTGTCAACTGCCACCAACAAAAGCTAGTACTCCGTCACCATCTACAACGGGCAAATTTGCAAGCACTTTGCTGGTATACAGCGAACATGGCTATGCAAAATTTACCTCAGCCTATTGAAAATGGTTGGGAGATGCAGATTGGATGTCTGAGGCCAGTAGCATCTTCTAGGCCGCCAATATCATTGAAAGATTTAGAACTGATATCATGCAATTGTAAATTGTCAGACAGGTTGTCGAACATCTCGCTGTGGTTGTGCTGGTAGAAAACAGAAATGTCTGAAAGATGTATGCAACATTGGCGTGCAGTGTTTTAACCAACAAAATTAGGAATAAATAATAATAATAATAATTTTGACTTTTAATTTTGTCTCGCATTTCAATCATTTTGCTCCAATTAGCTCCAAAGCGTCCATAGTGAAATGATCATAGTTTATGTATTTGTAGAAAATATATTATTATTTAGTTATACATTTTTGGGAAGTGCATATTATAAGATATTTTTTTCAAACATGCTCGAAAATGTATGCGTTAATATCACGAAATGAAGACATGAAGTTTCTTGTTTATGGCTCCCTACATTTCTTCTTGGCCTTACACCAAGAAGTAATGTATGAAAACCCTAAGTAAAACCATTATTGTCCGCTACTCTAACTTTTTAAATTTGCTTACTAATATTAAACTGACAAAGGAAAAATTACATTCTGCCAACGACCACTAGACTCTGTAAGCATACTTGCGACATAAAAAAAAAACAAAATCTATGGTACTATACTTATGTGCGGTTAAACATGGTGCTCGAACGGCTTATTCAAATGGCATGTTTAAAAAATAAAAAAGGCGGCAAATTACCTATTATTTCATTGATTAGTGATTACCTTGTATTTATTTTAATTTAAATATTTCCTCATATCGTTTGAGAAAAGCACTATACAATCCTCGGCCGAAACAGGGATTGCTGGACTCGTTGTATCCGGCCTCGTCTACGACTCGGCCGTCTACTCCAAACTCGTCCAGCAATCCCTTACTTCACGGCCTCTGCAGTAATGTACTATTTATAAATACCTACCCATTTTAACAGTTTTGACTGATTTAGGGGTGACAACTACAATATCCGCACCGGGTGCCAGCCACCCATGCTAGCTACGCCACTGGAACGCAGTTTAATTATTATACATCCGATCCTAAAAATTCAAAACGTTTATCGTATTATATAACGTATAACATATTATGTAGCTATTACTTAGTTACAATATTTTTATGGGAACTGCATATTTTCATTCTTTTTTTTGAATATACAGTGAAAATATTTTGATTTCTGTAATTTATGCTTCTTTTTTTTATACATAAATGCTAAAGTTTTGGCTATTAAAGAAGTTTCATTAAGAATTCAAATAACTCTCATATGATATCTCATTTGTCCAAATCAGTTAAGTAAGTAGTTATGGAGGTACACTCATGGAACCGCGCACACTCGCGCTCGGCAACCCTCGCGCGCGCGCCGCGTTGTTCGCCACGCCCGTGGTGAAATAGCCGTAGTATACTTATTTATGACCCGATTCCAATGATTCAAAAAGAATTGTATAAAGGATAAATGTAGCATTTTCGTTTATATGAAGTATTTTTTGACGATAACGCCTCCTTCATAGATTTTTTTTGCATTGAAAATAAAGGTGAGTTTAAAGAAAAATGTTTATTTAATTGTGACTTTTTTATTGTAAGTTGTATATTTTATATTGTATGACATGTTTTATTGGCTGTTTAAATAGCTTTCATTTGATGCCTCTTTCGTTCAAATATGTTATGTTATGTAACTCGCCGTCATCTTTGTGGCGTCATAGTTATCCCCTCCACACCTTTAGAGAGCGACAACAGCACGTTTCATACTCGGGAGACCTCACTGAATCCAACGATACCACTTGTTGGTAGGAACCTCTTCAGTCAAACGGTATTTTGGGTTTAGCCAATTGGCCTCCCTACTATTAATGGTGTTTAGCGGTGCCGCAATCAATTGTTAGTAGAATATTTTACATGGCGTAGTTACTTGTTAACATAGTTTAAATTTTTGAACGGCTGTCACTGATATATTATTATCATGTGTATGTTTCGTTCATCGACTGTTTTGATCACCACATAACATAAAAAAGTATGTTAATCATAATCACATCGAGTAGTCATATAAAATAATTATTTCTAGCCATTTTACAACATTTACTGCATTATCGTGTTTATATATGTGCCTTCGTCCCGTTCGTATTTTACATTCTTACTAGGAAAGTGCGAACGCGATGTTTATTCGACATTAACGCGAATGTTCTAGCTAGGCTTATGTATGATATTTTAAGATTGGTATAGCTAGGTAAGGAAGACAAATAAAAACGATGTCATAAAAAAGTACATATATTTATTCAATGTGATAAAATTATGTGGTTGATGATAATCCTCGTCATCATTCAAGAGGGCGTTAACGTGCTCACTAGCGCCACTGGTAAATAATTGTGATTATTTAAATTTAACGATAGATATTTAAAAAGGAGGCCACTACACACTGTATTTTGTAATTAAGCTACACAACTAACCACTTCCGAGATCCCTCACACGCCATCGAAGTCCAGCATGAGGTCCATCTCGTGACACTAGTCCTAATTGCTCTCAAAGACGATTCGAAAAACCCAAATGCCATGGCTCCATCACTAACCACCTCCGAGAAAATACTACCGATGTATTCATTATTAAATTCTATTTCATTCTACTTTATAAGAATGAATACTAATACATAGCAATAGCTAACTTCGACACTACATATTATTCTACAATACTCTAAATTACCCAAAAAATAAAATAAAACTACATTATCTATGATTTCTTACAAAATAATTGTGACAAGGCAATGACAAGGATATAATTATTAATAATTTTTCTTTGGTGAATTTTCGTATTAAAATAGTACACGAAAGCACGGATGAGTTAACATATTGTCTCCTTAAATGAATCTGAATCGGTAAAATTCGAAAGCATCACTAGCCCATCACTAGAGTGTCACGTGCTTTCGTGAGAAAGGAACAGTATATTGCCATTTTCATTTGATGAAAAGGAACATGGATACTTCACTACTTCTTATGGTCCAGTGTTAAATGAACTCCGCGTGACAGACTGAAATTTACATTTATATGATAATTTTAACTTACCTGTGAAATGTTATTCAGTGGGTTGTGTAATTACACTTCCGAACGTCTAACTAGACGTTCGGGAGTGTAAGTTTTTCCATCACCACTTCACACAGCAAGAACTGACTTTTGTCGCAAAATCAAGTTTAATTTATTGGTTGTTTGACGCACGTATAGATCGCGTACCTGGTCGATACTGACAATATGGCGCGGGGTAGGGGGGTTATCAGTGCAAAAACATATATGCGTGGTGACGGCACGTCGCCCTATAGGCTCTATCTATTGGAGGTTATCTGTGATCAAGGCTATATTCACGTAATTGTCGCTAATTAATAATTATCGTTGACATCGTTCTACTAATTCCATTAACGCACGCAGCAACGCAAATGATACTATACCACGAGAAGTAGAAAGGAAAAGCAAAAGAGTAATTGACAACAGTTTTTAGGGTTCCGTACCTCAAAAGGAAAAAACGGAACCCTTATAGGATCACTCGTGCGTTTGTCTGTCCGTCCTTCACAGCCTATTTTCTCCGAAACTACTGAACCAATTACGTACTAACGCAGAGTTTTTGACGTTTCATTAAAAGAACCTGATTTGACTTTAGTCAAATATCGTATTTTTTCTGACTTCGGCTCCACATTAATCTTTCATGCGTTCATTAACATCAGTCATTTTAACATTTCTTTTAATAAGACAGCGCCAAAAACATCGAGTTTCGCTGGGGCTAGCACAGCTTACTTGGCAGTCAGCTTAAAGTCGTCGCGAGCGACTCTACGCCACGCGGAGTGTACCACGCCTGTCTCAATCGCACTGTGTTACAGGAAGTTAGATTTATTTCTTGTCGCGTCGTAGCGTCAACTGTGAGCCCTTTTGAGACATAAAGTTTGTTCGTCTGCAGAGTGGGCACCCGGAGCCCGCGCCGTCCCGCGGCGCCATCGACTCCATCCGCGCCGCACTGCGGCTGTCTCCCTCGCACTCGCCCACGCGCGCGCGCCCGCTAGAGCGGGAAAGGAGCCCGCCCGGCACAGGTACTGACAACCAACAAACCGTTCATCAAACGTTACGTGAGCGTTTCTCAAAAAAAATGTCACTATTATTAATTGTACTTCTACAAATTTTATGTTAACTATTTCCACTTAGAATCAGGAGCTCTTTCGACCCTGGTAGGACAAAAAACTGTCCCATACATATTTTTCCTATTGTGTTACTATTTACCTTATACTTTGTATAGTGGTAACACAATAGGAAAGTACAAAAATGTATGGACATTTTGGGACACTTTTTTTTTCCTATTGGGATGGAAAAACATCGTGATTTTGAGTAGAAATAACAAAAAAGTTGCAAAAAATCTCCGAAAAAATGTAGTGGCATTTTTTTAAAGAAACGCTCACGTATAGGGTTGTGTCACCATTTGGTGAACCTTTCGTACGAATACCATGCCCTCTCAATTGAAGGACTTTAGTTACAGATATTTAGAACAAAAGAAATGCACCAGTACCTGCATTAATGTAATATATATAATAAATAACTTAATAATTAAATAATAATAATAATAATTCAGTACAGTTATTTGCAGTAGTTCCTTTGGGCAGTACTTTTGAAGGAACTAATAATAAATAAATATTTGGGGACAATCTTACACAAATCAATCTAGTCCCAAACTAAGCAAAGCTTGTTCTATGGGTACTAGTCGACGATATACATACTTATATAGATAAATAATTACTCAAATACATAGAAAACATCCATGACTCATCAACAATTGTTCATGCTCATCACACAAATAAATGCCCTTACCGGGATTCGAACCCGGGACCTCAGGCTTCGTTGGCAGGGTCACTACCAACTAGGCTACAGAGGTCGAAAGTAATAAAACATATAAACATGAATTGCGACGATGATTTATACGCAGTAGTTTCTTCCAAAGGATACTAATAAAGGATAAATAATCGCAGCCTTTGACGAAGTGTAAGGCAATAAGTGTAATTATCTTCACAAAATAACTCATTGAATCGAAATAAGAAAGAATATCCTGAGTCGTAACAATATCAACAACATTGATTGATCCCAAAAAATATACAAAATACCCCAATTTCTAACATCAATCGTGTATTCCAGGCACAACCCAACCCGAGTCCGACCGAGACGAGACCGACCTCGCCTCCATCCCCCAAATACCCATCTACGAGGCCGCCGACGTAGAACTCAAACCAGACTCACCCAGCACCTCCATCAACTCCCTCAACTCCCTCGACAGCCTCAACGACGACCTATACGACGAACTCTCCAAACTTACTGTCGAAAACAAAAGAAGCGCTGTCAAAAAACGCACAATGTTACCCGACTTGATCAACTTTGACGCGCCATCTAGCTCCCGCTTCGAAGACTACCACACTATGCGCACCGACACGTCTTCCATGAACTCTAGCAGAAGCAACAGTCGAATGTCGTTGTACAGCAAGGCGTCCCTGTCTAACGCGGAGAGTAAGACGAGGACGGAGGACAGCTACGTGTTCGAGGCGGGGTACATGCTGAACATGGCCGCGCGGTGCGAGGACATGAGGGAGTACCAGAGGGCGTTCGATTACTACAAGTCGGGGATCGAGAAGATGCTCATTGGTGTTCAGAGTAAGTAATGTAATTATGTCGGACAGCAAGACGTCTCTGTCTAACGCGGAGAGTAAGACGAGGACGGAGGACAGCTACGTGTTCGAGGCGGGGTACATGCTGAACATGGCCGCGCGGTGCGAGGACATGAGGGAGTACCAGAGGGCGTTCGATTACTACAAGTCGGGGATCGAGAAGATGCTCATTGGTGTTCAGAGTAAGTAATGTAATTATGTCGGACAGCAAGACGTCTCTGTCTAACGCGGAGAGTAAGACGAGGACGGAGGACAGCTACGTGTTCGAGGCGGGGTACATGCTGAACATGGCCGCGCGGTGCGAGGACATGAGGGAGTACCAGAGGGCGTTCGATTACTACAAGTCGGGGATCGAGAAGATGCTCATTGGTGTTCAGAGTAAGTAATGTAATTATGTCGGACAGCAAGACGTCTCTGTCTAACGCGGAGAGTAAGACGAGGACGGAGGACAGCTACGTGTTCGAGGCGGGGTACATGCTGAACATGGCCGCGCGGTGCGAGGACATGAGGGAGTACCAGAGGGCGTTCGATTACTACAAGTCGGGGATCGAGAAGATGCTCATTGGTGTTCAGAGTAAGTAATGTAATTATGTCGGACAGCAAGACGTCTCTGTCTAACGCGGAGAGTAAGACGAGGACGGAGGACAGCTACGTGTTCGAGGCGGGGTACATGCTGAACATGGCCGCGCGGTGCGAGGACATGAGGGAGTACCAGAGGGCGTTCGATTACTACAAGTCGGGGATCGAGAAGATGCTCATTGGTGTTCAGAGTAAGTAATGTAATTATGTCGGACAGCAAGACGTCTCTGTCTAACGCGGAGAGTAAGACGAGGACGGAGGACAGCTACGTGTTCGAGGCGGGGTACATGCTGAACATGGCCGCGCGGTGCGAGGACATGAGGGAGTACCAGAGGGCGTTCGATTACTACAAGTCGGGGATCGAGAAGATGCTCATTGGTGTTCAGAGTAAGTAATGTAATTATGTCGGACAGCAAGACGTCTCTGTCTAACGCGGAGAGTAAGACGAGGACGGAGGACAGCTACGTGTTCGAGGCGGGGTACATGCTGAACATGGCCGCGCGGTGCGAGGACATGAGGGAGTACCAGAGGGCGTTCGATTACTACAAGTCGGGGATCGAGAAGATGCTCATTGGTGTTCAGAGTAAGTAATGTAATTATGTCGGACAGCAAGACGTCTCTGTCTAACGCGGAGAGTAAGACGAGGACGGAGGACAGCTACGTGTTCGAGGCGGGGTACATGCTGAACATGGCCGCGCGGTGCGAGGACATGAGGGAGTACCAGAGGGCGTTCGATTACTACAAGTCGGGGATCGAGAAGATGCTCATTGGTGTTCAGAGTAAGTAATGTAATTATATCGGACAGCAAGACGTCTCTGTCTAACGCGGAGAGTAAGACGAGGACGGAGGATGCTAGACATGGCGGCGCGGAGCTTATTGGTGTTCAAAGTAGGTATTGTACTTGGCTAGTTTCGTAAAAAAAACGATTTAGGCCATCTGATAGATTATCAAAAATATTGGACACGTATTTTTATATTTGTGAATAAAACAAAAATGATGAAGATATAGCCCGTAAAATTTCCGGGTCGCGTCACATTATGGTACACTTTTTAGCAACCAAACAGCATTTCATTATATTAACAGGTAACCGCTGTTTCAATCGCCGCGCGACATTTTTTTCCCCATACATTTTCCTATTTCCGCCCCAGTCCATGTTGGCTCAGTTCGGGTTGCACAGGGCGGTTCCACAACGCTTCGGGAGCTATACTGCGAGCCATCCGGTTGCCTCTCGGAGACTGAAACTACGCGTCGTTTCTCTGGATATTAGGTCTGAATTTGTAGCCAGATTAAAATTACTCACTTGTCCTCCGATAAGATAACCGCTTTTGATAATCCGCGCTAGAGTGATACATTCACAGTACCAGACATCCTACCCAAGTGTACTGTAGTGCCATTTAATGATAAACTTGATAAGTGCTAAAATGAATTTCCTGTTTCTATGTGAATACCTACAAGAATTTGAGGAGTATATCACTGTGGACATGACTGAAATGAGTAAGAATATTATCCTCGAGCCGCCTAAAGGCATATTAAAAGTTATATTCTTCAATGCAATTTGTACCATTCTAAATTTCTTGGTTTTTCATTCATTTCATTAACATTCATACTTCCATCCATACTTATATTATAAATGCGAAAGTGTGACTGTCTGCCTGTCGCTGAACCGATTGAGGTGAACTTTGGTATGGATGGAGATTGTATCCTGGAAATCATCCCCTAAGGGGGTGAAAGTTTGTATGTTCCACGCAGACGGAGTCGCGGGCAGAAGCTAGTCCTTCGATAAAAGTAGCATTCCGCGAAAGACTTGCCTTACGTATGCCCTGTTCTTTGATTAGTGTTTAGAGTTCATACAATACGAGTGTTTTTGAAGTGAAAAGTTCTTTAGCGGCGATGTGCACTTTTTCGGATGGGGAAAATTGTTAAACTCGCCACAGATTTCGATTTTCGATAGGTCACGTGACCGTTAGATGCGAAAGGTGAGAGATTCGAGACCGATGCCGTAGTACTACTGTACGAGACTGGCTGCGCCATTTATTTATTTATCTTTATTGCACAAAAGAACAACTTATCGTACAAAAGCCGGACTTAATGCCGTAAGCATTCTCTACCAGTCAACATTTGGGCAAAGCAAACAAATTGTGGGCGGCCATTCGAGTAAGCGAGAAAAAGGGCGCAAAGGCCGTGCAACCCGCGGCGCTTACCCGTTCGGCCGACACGCAATAAGTTCTCACGCGCTAATTTGCAAGTGAAATACCTAGCTTACTTCTGTCGCTACGGTATTCGTCGATTCGAAATGTCAAAATATTCAAGTTATCACTTCTGCCGGCACTCCCGGAGTGCAACCCGGTCTTTTTTGTGTCTTTTGTACTCGCTCTAATCAGTGTGTAATGTAAACAAGCCCTTACGCGTCGCGGCGTGTCGGGGGTGACCGTCCTCGCGTGCGTAAACACTCTTGCTTCACCATATGTGTTTATATTTTTATCATCTTAGCGTCTTTCCCCGGTTGTATCCTAAAAGAGCTGCTTTGGCACCTAATCCCAAGTATTGGCGTAGGCACTGGTTTTACGAAAGCAACTACAATCTGACATTCAAACCCATAGGGAAAACTAATGTGTAATGGTAATGACGCTAACTACGAAGAGGTCCTGGGTTCGAATCCCAAGGGCATTTGTTTGTGTGATGAGCACGAATATTTGCTCCTGATTCATGGATGTTTTCTATTTATTTATCTATATAAGTATGTTTATCGTCGCCCGTACCCATAGTAAAAGCTTTGCTTAGTTTGGGACTAGATCGATTTGTGCCAGATTGCCACAAATATTTATTTATAGATTTTCTCACGATTTTAGCCTTCACCGAAAAGCTTCTTTTTTTATACAACGGCGGTGGCAAACAAGCGTACGGCCCGCCTGATAGTAAGAGGACAACGCCGCCTATATGCAACTCCAAAGGAGTAACATGGGCGTTGCCGACCCTTGACATGTATGAGGATTCGCCGTGTTGACAGCTGACGCAACAAATTCCCTCGCTCTCAACACAACGCTTCCTCGGGAGCTCTGGCGACCTTGCTCACCTCCAGGAACACAACACTACTACAGAGCAAGTAGTAGTGTTATTATGGCTGTGGTCTCCTGCAAGGCGGAGGTACTTCCCCAGTTGGGCTGCTCCACATTCGAGCGGGATGACATTTCGCTATGCCCTACCTCAACAAAATGCGGTGATCGGAATTGCTATTGGCATTTCGGGGAATATCGGTGCGTAAGCGTAGTATGGATAAGGTCTTTAGCCCGGGGACTTTAATGAACATTTTAAGTTTGTGTTTGGTTTAAAGAATGTTTTAAAGAACCCCGGGCCTAACGATTGAAAATATGTTTAGTTGAATGCCCTAAAATTTTGATATACGAGTATTATAGATTTGTATGCCCTGAACATAAGGCTCTACAGGTGCTACGACTGTTACTGGGTCCCTTTCAATGTTTCGACTGATTTTGTACTGTATAAAGTGACCTAGTAGAGTGCAACTGTTAAAGGAGGTTTATCAAAATTTGCCATTACCTCCTAAGCCAGTAATTACAAGGTGGGGGACCTGTCTCACTGCAGTGTCTTGCTATGTTAAGTACTTTAATGCAATAAATACGGTCGTGTCGCAATTAAGAACTTCAGATGCAGTTTCTATTAAAAATGTTAAACAAGTGCTTAAAATATTAATAATACATAGAAACAAAGTTCCTATAAAAAAAAAATTATAAATAAATGTGCAATAAACAAATTTTGATACTTAAATGTAATGCTCTTTATTATTTGAAATATAATTTGAACATTACACAGAATATAGAAATTATAAAAGGCAGAACTTTACATAAGTATGTAAGTCGTCTTCTCTTCATTAATGTTGTGGTGCCCACAATTAAGTTTTATTCTCATCACTTAGCAACTAAAACTTAAGTTTACCTAAAACCTTGTAAACTAACATTGTGGAATGCAATAAATGATTGAGTATTGAGTATTGAAAAAGCCAACATTAAAAAAAAAAACATGAAAATTTTAATATTATCGAGGTGGTTTTGACTCGTTTACAGGAACGTGATATGTCAATGGTCGATGCCTTAATAGATTTTGATCAAGTTAGGATGGTCATAAATTGGTCTACTAGTTTGCCCATTGAAACCAAACTTGAGGCGGTCATGTCTCGAAATCCGGATCTAGAAACTATAACAGAATACGCAGAAATTATTTCAAAAGAAACAGCATCTGGTGACATTTAGTTTTATAAATTTGCCCCGCTGACATCAGTAGATGTTGAAAGGTCATTTTCTACATATAAATGGATATTAGACGTCAAAAGAAATAGATTGACAGTAGAAAATATTGAAAAAATTATGGTTTGCTACTATAATTCCAAGGAGAGTAAGGAACGAAAGATCCTACTAATATTATAAATGCGAAAGTTTAGATGTTTGGATGTTTGTTACTCAATCACGCTTAAACGGCTGAACCGATTTGAATGAAATTTTGCACGAAGATAGTTTATAGCCTGGAATAAAATATAGGATAGTTTCGTGTTTTGTTATATAGTTGTATTATTGTTACTTATAACTGTTAAACGAAAGTAAATGAATGATGTATTTACAATGAATATTTTGTAGAGTAGGGGAATCTCAAGTCTTATCCATGTTGTGTACAATGTTTAAGGTCATTTACCCGAAATGGCACTACCCATTCCGATCATTGAATTCATGCACAACACAAGATTTTTCTTAAAATCCTAGTTTTTGTGCAAATAAACGGCGTCTTACTATATATTTTATTTTCGCATATGTTAAGGAATGGGTATTTTTTGCCTTGTTGATTGGCTCAGTGTGTTGGAGTTGGAACATCCTTAGTCGCGAGAAGACATGTTGTAAAACGTCCCGTCGATGTAATTTAGATAAATATTACGTGGCTTAGCTGCCCGTGCAGTTCCACCTGCGTATTACAGAGCACCCAGGCGAAGCCGCGGAATAAAATAGTCTGTTCATCCTAAAGGTCCATTCTAATACAAAGGTCACAGCTCATTAGAGCCACCCGGCACCCGACCCGCACCGCCTCGCCTCGGAACTGTGCGAACTACGGAGTTGATGTAGTGAGCGCATGCCCATACAAATCCATGTAAAGAATACTAACCGCTCGAGGCGAGGCGGTGCGGGTCGGGTGCCGGGGTGCTCTAATGAGCTGTGACTTTTATGAAAAAAAAATTGAAAGATGAGTTGAGTTTGATGAGTTGTTCCGGAGATTACCACCTATATGCAAACTTTCAACCTCACGAACTCCTCTCTATAAAGATAGATTAGGTGAGTCCCGTTTAAGTTTTTGTGTAAAATCGTTAAAGTTTGAACCAATATTTATTGGTATCGCATCGAAACGTGCAAACGGTTTTGGGAAGAGTAAATTCCAGTTCCCATATCGATATTTTCAGAAATGTAATCTAATCAGTTGCAGTATTCGTAGCTCAGACGAAAATGAAGCCTCAGATGATTTCTATTATTCTAGTCGTTTTTTTTCCACTGTAGCTTACTTTTGCAGTCGTCTTGCTTCCGTACCGCATTTTGTTAAATCACGATTTTTCTTCCTTGGGTGAAAATGAAACCCGTTGTAATCGTACACTGGGTAGGTTAAGTACGTTAAGTAGCTTTAGATGCCCGTAGGGCAAACTGCCCAGAAATCGGGGCTCCGTACACACGGTTACGAGGGCTGCCTTTTAAGTTGTGTCGTTTGAAATAAGTGTAGACAATCTGTTAGATTATTACCATTTCTTGTTTTTCAAAGAATTCTCCGCTATATTTAATACACTTTTCCATCCGTTCGAACCAGTTCTTAAAACATTTATTCCGCTCCGAAGTGGGGGTAGTCAAAATGGCCGATTTGTATGCGTCAACTGCTCCTTCTGGTGTGTTGAAACGTTGACAACGAACACTTTGCTTAATTTTGGGGAACGTAAAAAAATCGTTAGGGCTCAAGTCAGGGCTGTAAGGCGGGTGATCTAAAATTTCGACATTTTGACAGCTTAAAAACGTCTTTGTTTAGCGGGCGGTGTGCGAGCTTGCATTGTCATGGTGCAGTATCATACGACGTCTTGAGTTGTTTTTCGAAACTCTGTGATGACTTGTGGCAAACAAACAATGGTATACCAATCAGCGTTAACCGTCTTGCGATCTTCTAATACAAATACAGTAGTGGCGACGTGACCACCCTTTGCCACAAACGAGGCAACCATTTTTTTTTGAAGTGCTCTGTGAGCGTATGACTTTGGTCGGTTTTGGGTCATCTTGGAAGACCCAGACAGTTGACTGCTGCTTGGAATCTGGGTCGTAAGCATATCCAAGACTCGTCACCACTAACCATATCATAAACGTGCTTTAACTCTCCTCGGTTGAATCGCTGCAGAGTTTTGCGACACCATCTCTAACACGGGCTGTTTTTTGGTTGTCGCTAAGCAAATGTGGTATCCAACGAGAGATCAACTTTTTAACGCCGAGTTGTTCGTGCAGGATTTTTTGGATAGTAGTCCCTGAAATGCCCACGGATGCCTCTATTTCACGGTATGTCACATGACGATCTTCGACGATTAGCTGCCGCACGGCGTCGACATTCTCTTGCGTCATGGCGGTTTTTGGACGACCTTCACGTGACTTGTCACTGAGGCTAGTGTGCCCACATTGAAGTTCTAAATACCAGCGTTCTACAGTCCTAATACATGGTGCTGCATCACTAAACACAGAAATGATCTCCTCAAAGCACTGAAGTCGAGTTAATCCCCTTTGAAAGTTGTAGAAAATTATCGCACGCATATTTTCCTTTGATATTTCCATTTTTACAACCGACTGGTCACCTTTGAACAGACGCTACAATAAAACTATTCGACCAATCAAAAAAACTTCTTTTGTTTGTGAAAACTAAATTCAAAAAGATGAAAACGCCATATGTTTTTTTTTAAATAATCGCGGGAGGTTTGCAAACGACATAACTAGCTCTCGTAAATGACGGAAAAAATATCGTTGAAAACGAGTTTGTAAACTAATGCGAGGTAAAAATTTGTTACATAAAATAGTGAGAAAAGTACATTTTAAGAGTGGGACATTATGCTAACAGGGATAATGGCGATAGAAAAAATTGCTACTAAGATAAATTGCGTTTGGGAATGCGTTCTAACAAATCGTTAATAGAACTTAAATATAAAAATAGTTATAAAGTTCAAAAGAGGACGATTTCAAGTGTGCTTTATTTATTGATTTACTTAATTAATTGGCACGACCTTTTCTGATGATAAATGATGCTGCTTATGTACGTTAAAAGTTACAGTACCACCAGAGTCCATACAATATAAATGTTGTCTGTATGTGCAGCGGACCCGGACCCGCAGCGGAGAGCCCTGATCAAGCAGAAAACCAGCAAGTACCTCGCGTACGCCGAGGAGATATACAAGAACCATCTGTGCGGGGCTGACGAAAGCGTGAGTTTGATAAGACTATTCTTCATCATTTTCTCAATTTTTAGGGTTCCGTAGCCAACTAGGAACCCTTATAGTTTCTCCATATCCGTCCGTCTTCGGCTCGTCTGCGGCTCAGTAACCCTTACTACTAGAAAGCTGCAATACGGCATGGGTATATAAATCAAACACGCCAACTAATGAGTAGAATTTTATTCTATTCATTCTTTAAAAAAAATTTTTTTAGGGTTCCTCCCCTACACCTTAATTTGGGATTGGGGGATGTGATGTTTTTTCTCGGTAAACCCATAGTGTGGGGTATCGCTGGGTTGTTGTTAATGGTACATTGCGTACCTAGGGCGGTGAATTCGTGAATGGCCCAGATCGCAGGTGTTTGTGGCCCGAACCGGGGCTTTACGAATTACCGCCCGTGGTAAGTACACGATTTTACGTCTTAATCTGGCCATAATGCGAGTTTTACCGTACGCGCAGCGTGCAGTAAAACTCGCATTATGGCCAGGTGTGACGTAAAAAATATTACGGGTTTCTTAAAACCAATTTTTCCACTTCGTGGTCCATTTGTGTAACATTGGGCTCTAAAGCCCAAATTTTTGTTAGTTATATGTCCCCACCCCCTGCCGGTTAAATGGCTTCTACTGGGAATGTGAAAAATATCGTGGCAGTAGTACAATGTATAATGAATTTAAAAGGAAAACTATCACGGCTAAGTATTAGGCATAACTAGTTATCGAGTAATAGTCGACCAACTTAAAATGACCTTAGAAAGGCCAATTTAGTTGGAGAGCGCGTGTCGATGCAACTAATGTGGGGTTTACACGAGTTTTGCCGCGCGGCTAAACTCGACCGTCCAAATGGCAATTCGGCGTGACGGGCCGCAAGCCCCAAAGTTGGGTAGCATCCGACTTTGGCCGCGCGACTAGCCTCACGGCGAAAATCGACCCGTGTAAACCCCTCATAAGACAGACAGGCAACTACGGAACCCTAAACTGCGCGTGGCCCGACACGCACTTTTGTTTTTTTTATACTACGGCGGTGCAAAATGCTATGGCTGCTCTAGAATATCGCAAGCGTGTTACCGACGACGATTAGCTATGTTGTCAGCTGGAGACAAATGTAGGTTCTCCTCCAATCCTTCTGTACTCACCACCAGGATGACCACAGCACGTACCTAATGATGTTATTTGTTATTTTGTTGTGATCTTCTGTAAGTTGGAGATTCTTCCCGCTGTTGGGCTTCATATAAGCGAGATGACATTCCGTACTTCTTTATATATTATAATTAAAACATATTCACATTTATTTCCGTTTCCAGCTGATGCCAGAACCTGTGCCCATCCCAGTACACTGTCCCGTGCCCCTGTCCATGCTGCGCCGGCCGTACGAGGACCTAGCGCTGTACCGGGTCCTGGCCGTGCTCGCGGACACCATGATGCTGGTCCTGCACAAGGCCGAACAGGCCTGCTACGCCATGAAGGTACGTCACACTAGTCACCGTTCATCGTACGAGGACCTCGCGCTGTACCGGGTCCTGGCCGTGCTCGCGGACACCATGATGCTGGTCCTGCACAAGGCCGAACAGGCCTGCTACGCCATGAAGGTACGTCACACTAGTCACCGTTCATCGTACGAGGACCTCGCGCTGTACCGGGTCCTGGCCGTGCTCGCGGACACCATGATGCTGGTCCTGCACAAGGCCGAACAGGCCTGCTACGCCATGAAGGTACGTCACACTAGTCACCGTTCATCGTACGAGGACCTCGCGCTGTACCGGGTCCTGGCCGTGCTCGCGGACACCATGATGCTGGTCCTGCACAAGGCCGAACAGGCCTGCTACGCCATGAAGGTACGTCACACTAGTCACCGTTCATCGTACGAGGACCTCGCGCTGTACCGGGTCCTGGCCGTGCTCGCGGACACCATGATGCTGGTCCTGCACAAGGCCGAACAGGCCTGCTACGCCATGAAGGTACGTCACACTAGTCACCGTTCATCGTACGAGGACCTCGCGCTGTACCGGGTCCTGGCCGTGCTCGCGGACACCATGATGCTGGTCCTGCACAAGGCCGAACAGGCCTGCTACGCCATGAAGGTACGTCACACTAGTCACCGTTCATCGTACGAGGACCTCGCGCTGTACCGGGTCCTGGCCGTGCTCGCGGACACCATGATGCTGGTCCTGCACAAGGCCGAACAGGCCTGCTACGCCATGAAGGTACGTCACACTAGTCACCGTTCATCGTACGAGGACCTCGCGCTGTACCGGGTCCTGGCCGTGCTCGCGGACACCATGATGCTGGTCCTGCACAAGGCCGAACAGGCCTGCTACGCCATGAAGGTACGTCACACTAGTCACCGTTCATCGTACGAGGACCTCGCGCTGTACCGGGTCCTGGCCGTGCTCGCGGACACCATGATGCTGGTCCTGCACAAGGCCGAACAGGCCTGCTACGCCATGAAGGTACGTCACACTAGTCACCGTTCATCGTACGAGGACCTCGCGCTGTACCGGGTCCTGGCCGTGCTCGCGGACACCATGATGCTGGTCCTGCACAAGGCCGAACAGGCCTGCTACGCCATGAAGGTACGTCACACTAGTCACCGTTCATCGTACGAGGACCTCGCGCTGTACCGGGTCCTGGCCGTGCTCGCGGACACCATGATGCTGGTCCTGCACAAGGCCGAACAGGCCTGCTACGCCATGAAGGTACGTCACACTAGTCACCGTTCATCGTACGAGGACCTCGCGCTGTACCGGGTCCTGGCCGTGCTCGCGGACACCATGATGCTGGTCCTGCACAAGGCCGAACAGGCCTGCTACGCCATGAAGGTACGTCACACTAGTCACCGTTCATCGTACGAGGACCTCGCGCTGTACCGGGTCCTGGCCGTGCTCGCGGACACCATGATGCTGGTCCTGCACAAGGCCGAACAGGCCAGCTACGCCATGAAGGTACGTCACACTAGTCACCGTTCATCGTACGAGGACCTCGCGCTGTACCGGGTCCTGGTCGTGCTCGCGGACACCATGATGCTGGTCCTGCACAAGGCCGAACAGGCCAGCTACGCCATGAAGGTACGTCACACTAGTCACCGTTCATCGTACGAGGACCTCGCGCTGTACCGGGTCCTGGCCGTGCTCGCGGACACCATGATGCTGGTCCTGCACAAGGCCGAACAGGCCAGCTACGCCATGAAGGTACGTCACACTAGTCACCGTTCATCGTACGAGGACCTCGCGCTGTCCCGGGTCCTGGCCGTGCTCGCGGACACCATGATGCTGGTCCTGCACAAGGCCGAACAGGCCAGCTACGCCATGAAGGTACGTCACACTAGTCACCGTTCATCGTACGAGGACCTCGCGCTGTCCCGGGTCCTGGCCGTGCTCGCGGACACCATGATGCTGGTCCTGCACAAGGCCGAACAGGCCAGCTACGCCATGAAGGTACGTCACACTAGTCACCGTTCATCGTACGAGGACCTCGCGCTGTCCCGGGTCCTGGCCGTGCTCGCGGACACCATGATGCTGGTCCTGCACAAGGCCGAACAGGCCAGCTACGCCATGAAGGTACGTCACAATAGTCACCGTTCATCGTACGAGGACCTCGCGCTGTCCCGGGTCCTGGCCGTGCTCGCGGACACCATGATGCTGGTCCTGCACAAGGCCGAACAGGCCAGCTACGCCATGAAGGTACGTCACACTAGTCACCGTTCATCGTACGAGGACCTCGCGCTGTCCCGGGTCCTGGCCGTGCTCGCGGACACCATGATGCTGGTCCTGCACAAGGCCGAACAGGCCAGCTACGCCATGAAGGTACGTCACACTAGTCACCGTTCATCGTACGAGGACCTCGCGCTGTCCCGGGTCCTGGCCGTGCTCGCGGACACCATGATGCTGGTCCTGCACAAGGCCGAACAGGCCAGCTACGCCATGAAGGTACGTCACACTAGTCACCGTTCATCGTACGAGGACCTCGCGCTGTCCCGGGTCCTGGCCGTGCTCGCGGACACCATGATGCTGGTCCTGCACAAGGCCGAACAGGCCAGCTACGCCATGAAGGTACGTCACACTAGTCACCGTTCATCGTACGAGGACCTCGCGCTGTCCCGGGTCCTGGCCGTGCTCGCGGACACCATGATGCTGGTCCTGCACAAGGCCGAACAGGCCAGCTACGCCATGAAGGTACGTCACACTAGTCACCGTTCATCGTACGAGGACCTCGCGCTGTCCCGGGTCCTGGCCGTGCTCGCGGACACCATGATGCTGGTCCTGCACAAGGCCGAACAGGCCAGCTACGCCATGAAGGTACGTCACACTAGTCACCGTTCATCGTACGAGGACCTCGCGCTGTCCCGGGTCCTGGCCGTGCTCGCGGACACCATGATGCTGGTCCTGCACAAGGCCGAACAGGCCAGCTACGCCATGAAGGTACGTCACACTAGTCACCGTTCATCGTACGAGGACCTCGCGCTGTCCCGGGTCCTGGCCGTGCTCGCGGACACCATGATGCTGGTCCTGCACAAGGCCGAACAGGCCAGCTACGCCATGAAGGTACGTCACACTAGTCACCGTTCATCGTACGAGGACCTCGCGCTGTCCCGGGTCCTGGCCGTGCTCGCGGACACCATGATGCTGGTCCTGCACAAGGCCGAACAGGCCAGCTACGCCATGAAGGTACGTCACACTAGTCACCGTTCATCGTACGAGGACCTCGCGCTGTCCCGGGTCCTGGCCGTGCTCGCGGACACCATGATGCTGGTCCTGCACAAGGCCGAACAGGCCAGCTACGCCATGAAGGTACGTCACACTAGTCACCGTTCATCGTACGAGGACCTCGCGCTGTCCCGGGTCCTGGCCGTGCTCGCGGACACCATGATGCTGGTCCTGCACAAGGCCGAACAGGCCAGCTACGCCATGAAGGTACGTCACACTAGTCACCGTTCATCGTACGAGGACCTCGCGCTGTCCCGGGTCCTGGCCGTGCTCGCGGACACCATGATGCTGGTCCTGCACAAGGCCGAACAGGCCAGCTACGCCATGAAGGTACGTCACACTAGTCACCGTTCATCGTACGAGGACCTCGCGCTGTCCCGGGTCCTGGCCGTGCTCGCGGACACCATGATGCTGGTCCTGCACAAGGCCGAACAGGCCAGCTACGCCATGAAGGTACGTCACACTAGTCACCGTTCATCGTACGAGGACCTCGCGCTGTCCCGGGTCCTGGCCGTGCTCGCGGACACCATGATGCTGGTCCTGCACAAGGCCGAACAGGCCAGCTACGCCATGAAGGTACGTCACACTAGTCACCGTTCATCGTACGAGGACCTCGCGCTGTCCCGGGTCCTGGCCGTGCTCGCGGACACCATGATGCTGGTCCTGCACAAGGCCGAACAGGCCTGCTACGCCATGAAGGTACGTCACACTAGTCACCGTTCATTGTACGAGGACCTCGCGCTGTCCCGGGTCCTGGCCGTGCTCGCGGACACCATGATGCTGGTCCTGCACAAGGCCGAACAGGCCAGCTACGCCATGAAGGTACGTCACACTAGTCACCGTTCATCGTACGAGGACCTCGCGCTGTCCCGGGTCCTGGCCGTGCTCGCGGACACCATGATGCTGGTCCTGCACAAGGCCGAACAGGCCAGCTACGCCATGAAGGTACGTCACACTAGTCACCGTTCATCGTACGAGGACCTCGCGCTGTCCCGGGTCCTGGCCGTGCTCGCGGACACCATGATGCTGGTCCTGCACAAGGCCGAACAGGCCAGCTACGCCATGAAGGTACGTCACACTAGTCACCGTTCATCGTACGAGGACCTCGCGCTGTACCGGGTCCTGGCCGTGCTCGCGGACACCATGATGCTGGTCCTGCACAAGGCCGAACAGGCCAGCTACGCCATGAAGGTACGTCACACTAGTCACCGTTCATCGTACGAGGACCTCGCGCTGTCCCGGGTCCTGGCCGTGCTCGCGGACACCATGATGCTGGTCCTGCACAAGGCCGAACAGGCCAGCTACGCCATGAAGGTACGTCACACTAGTCACCGTTCATCGTACGAGGACCTCGCGCTGTCCCGGGTCCTGGCCGTGCTCGCGGACACCATGATGCTGGTCCTGCACAAGGCCGAACAGGCCAGCTACGCCATGAAGGTACGTCACACTAGTCACCGTTCATTGTACGAGGACCTCGCGCTGTCCCGGGTCCTGGCCGTGCTCGCGGACACCATGATGCTGGTCCTGCACAAGGCCGAACAGGCCAGCTACGCCATGAAGGTACGTCACACTAGTCACCGTTCATCGTACGAGGACCTCGCGCTGTCCCGGGTCCTGGCCGTGCTCGCGGACACCATGATGCTGGTCCTGCACAAGGCCGAACAGGCCAGCTACGCCATGAAGGTACGTCACACTAGTCACCGTTCATCGTACGAGGACCTCGCGCTGTCCCGGGTCCTGGCCGTGCTCGCGGACACCATGATGCTGGTCCTGCACAAGGCCGAACAGGCCAGCTACGCCATGAAGGTACGTCACACTAGTCACCGTTCATCGTACGAGGACCTCGCGCTGTACCGGGTCCTGGCCGTGCTCGCGGACACCATGATGCTGGTCCTGCACAAGGCCGAACAGGCCAGCTACGCCATGAAGGTACGTCACACTAGTCACCGTTCATCGTACGAGGACCTCGCGCTGTCCCGGGTCCTGGCCGTGCTCGCGGACACCATGCTGGTCCGCTTGTACAATTTAGTGCAAAAATATGTATCGAATTAATATTTTCATAAATATGTACCTTTATTCGCCGACATAATAGCCATGGCGACATATGCGTAAGTTGTATGCACGGATATTTGTATTACACTGTATTCCATTTTGGAAATACTAATGCTGTAGCACCCAGGTTTTATGTATGTTGCATTTTTTCAGGTGATCCAAAAAATCCCCAACAACCTAACAGAGTTCGACGAATACTTCCTCCAGCGAACCAACGAGACTCGGCAACCAGTGCTCCCTACCAGCATACCATACATGGTTCCACTCCACGCCTACATAGAAACCAACAGTCTCATATTCCTCATACTCACATACGCGCCGGGAGAAAAGCTATTCGACTACATAAAGAACTACGTCAAATCTATACCAACTACGCCCGCTAGAGAGGTCAATTTGGAGAATGTGTTTAGTGAGCCGTTGAAAAAAGAAGATAAAAACAGTGATAAAGATACAGAAGTGTCAGGTGATAGAGATGAGGTTGAGGAGTTGGTGAAGAACTCGCAGAAGTTGCTGAAGAATGTGGATCGAGTGTTGAAGGAGGAGAAAGAGGAGCTGGAGAAGGAGGAAGAGAGGGGCGGGGAGGAGTCACCGGCTCACTTTAGGGTGAGACACACATTGATACTTTGGTACAGATTTTTGTTGTTTACTGATTACCCGCCTTAAGAGGTTAATACAGCAGTTATCGGACTCCTATAAAAACTTCTAGTCAGTGAGTTCTTAGAACAATCTTCGGGTTCGGACGAAATCGTTGATTTTGCCATAAGAACGCGAGCAAGCGAGAGAAGTACAGACCTGAAGGTTGCTTTAAGTTCTCATGGACTGTACTCCCTTTTCGCTCCTTTAACCTTTGGAGTTACAATATGGTTGTGTGCCGACGGGAATCCGCGTTCTCTATTCTCGACGCTATTCCTGTAAAAGCTATAGAAAGACGAACAAATCGCCAGGAGTCGTTTGAGCGCCGATCCACGTTCCGGCAGTATAACGGGATTCCATGGATCCACATTCCGGCACACCAAAGGTTAAGGCATGATTCCCAGGACAAAAACTAACCTATTCCTTGGCAGGGTCTCGAACTATTTATCTGCATCTAAATCGGTTCAGCGGTTTAGTGATTATTGAATGATTGAATTGTAGTTAACGCCCGTGCCCCGCGCGGCCCTGCCTGCGGCCGCGGTCCGCGGCTGGGCCGCGCAGGTCCTGACCGCCCTGGAGAGTCTGCACAACGCGGGCGTCATCTGCAGGTACATTTCATTTTCTCTGTGTTTTTATACACGGTATAAGTTTGCCTATCTCGGTCCACCTACACACACGCGCGCGCACACACACACACACTGCACTTTTAAGATATACCCGTTGGGAAGTACACTTTTGGAGACACTGTACCTTCCGAGGAAATGGTACTTCTAGAGAAGTGCACATTTCGCGAAAATAGTGTAGCAGGAAGGCCAATTTCGAAATGGCAAGAATTCGTGAGGCGA
The DNA here is from genome assembly GCA_947049275.1 of Epinotia bilunana. Taxonomy (NCBI): domain Eukaryota; kingdom Metazoa; phylum Arthropoda; class Insecta; order Lepidoptera; family Tortricidae; genus Epinotia; species Epinotia bilunana. Next base: position 841,396 of record OX346254.1, read on the forward strand.
GTGACAACTACTCGCCATTCATAACGACCACGACCACAGAAATTTATAGACATGAAAAGAAATAACAAAAAATGTAAAATTACAGGAAATATCCTAAGTCATTACAATTTTTTTTAATCGTGTATATTAGACACAAATAAAAAATTAAGAAATAACACTGAATATTAGCATCTCACACAACTTCAAGCACTCTCTTTCGACAACCGTCCAGCCATCCGCAAACAGATCGCAGAAAGTTGCTTCGCGTTTAGTTTATTGAGCGCATGCAGGGAGCGGCAAACAGGAGAGTTACGATGCGCGACCGTACGAGAGAAAGGGACAGCGAAGAGCCGCAGCCGATCTGCTCGAAAACGCACACGTCCATCAGGTACAAAGAGGCTTCAGGCCTCACTGAGCAAGCTAGGACAATCGAGACGCCCACGCAATATACGAAGAGTTGTGATCAGCTGGTCAAACAATCTGCGCGTTGCCAACGCACGAACTAGCCTCTAGTTTGGATCTTGCAAGCGCCGAAGCCGAATAGAGTAACTTGATGATACCTACATGAAAGAAGAAATATATCAAGATAGAAGGTTCGATCGAACGCGGTCTGCGTGTGACGTCAGCTTTTAAAATCGAAATGGTTTGTTGCGCAATAATTAATTGTTCAAATACTCCCGATAAATTTGGAGCTGTGAACTAATATATAAGGAGTATAACCGGGTATTTAATCGTGCCTTCAAAAAGCACAGCAAATATGCAACAATAAGTTCATAAAATATAGTAAATATATATGTAAAGCCACCTGGAAAACCATTTCAACAACTTTATCTAACGATTTTTACAAACATGATATTGATAATTTAATTTTTGAAAATAAATGCTACACTGATCCCAACGAAATATGTAACTTATTAAACAACTATCTGGTTAATCTAACAGATAGTAATAATAAAAAATGTATCCATCCCACCAGTTATAAAATTGGAGAGATCGTTACACAATACACAATGGATCTTTTTGAAACCTACAGACGACCATGAAATCTACAAAATAATCATGTCCTTAAATAATACCAGAACAACTGGATACGACGAAATCTCAACAATGATTCTTAAGTTATGTGCTCATATTATCTGCCGCCCCCTATCGCATATAATCAACTTATCCTTTATGGACGGAGTCTTTCCAACTGAATTAAAGCTCTCTATAGTTGAACCACTCTTCATGAAGGGTGACAAAACAGATCCAGGTAATTAGATTAGATTACATTATTTTAATTCATTTTGAAAATTTACATGTCATTTCATAAAATTAAAATAGCATGGATGCACAAAAAGATCGTCAGAGTGTATAAGAATAAAAAAACAATAATAAATAATAGTCAATAAAAATCCAATTTTAAATGGAAACAAACAGGAGAAACAAAAATACTAATAAAGGCAACAGGAACAATTCAAATACTTAATGATAAATGGTACAATGACAATTTTTTAATAATTAGCTAGGCCAGGCCACCCTAGATTTAAATTGACCGAAGTCAAAAAATAATAATTATAGACCCATAACAATAATCCCAATTTTGTCAAAAATATTTGAGAAGTCTATTTCATGTAGAATTCATGAGTTCCTGGATATGTATGACATCTTAACCTCCAAACAATTTGGGTTTCGCAAAGTTAAATCCACCACACTAGCCGGGTTGCACTTAGTAAAAATAGTCACAGAATGTTTAAATAGAAAAAATCCAGTCGTCGCTATTTATTTAGAGTAAAGCCTTTCATTGTATCGACCATTCAATCCTTTTGAAAAAAATAGAGACGTATGGAATAAGAGGTGAAGCGTACGACTGGGTACAAAGTTATTTAACAGGAAGAGCGCAATATACAGTCATTGAAAAAGTTGTTCGCAAAAATAATAACACCGCCATCAAAGATCAGTACCGTTCCTAGCGATTGGTGAATAAAACCGGCGTTCCACAAGGAAGCATACTTGGACCATTGTTATTTTTAATAGCTATTAACGATTTTCCAAATTGTCTAAAACTAAAACAGGATTGCATTATTTTCGCGGATGACACTATACACTTATTATACACAATGACGGAAATTGACACGCTAGCTTTCAATCAATGGTTAACATTACATTTAGCAGAAGCAATTAAATGGTTCGAATGTAACAAATTGAAACTCAACATAACAAAAACTACAGCTATGCAATTCTGTTCATATAATTCAAACCCATTGCCTATACAAATTAATTATGACAATTTAAATGTAGAATTAGTTTACATTGTAAAGTTTTTGGGATTTAAACTTTACATCAATTTAAATTGGAAACATCATGTCGACAGTGTTTGCAAAAAACTCGATCGATTTGTTTTTGCACTCAGAAGATTGAGACACACTGTATCACTAGATGCAGCTCTAACAGCGTACCATGGCTACGTCTCCTCCATTTTAAACTATGGAATATTGCTGTGGGGAAATTCCGTAGAGTCGGATAGAGCATTTAAACTCCAAAAAAGGTGCATTAGGGCCCTGGACAACGCGTGATTTCTGCAAAGCTGTAAACCCTTATTTAAGAAATTTAATATACTTCCGCTTACATGCCTCTATATAAGAGACGCATGTCTCTTTGTTAAGGACAACCCTAGTCACTTCACAAATCGATACGACGCCAGTGCTAGACACAAGAGCTCAGTACCGAAATCTGTTATACCAGCCTCCCTGCCAAACCGCTATATATATAAAAAAATACTATAACATGTGCATAGTCCTTTATAACACTTTGCCTGATGACCTTAAATTAGAGAATAAGAACTCGTTTAAAAGTAAATTGACAAAATGGCTGCAGGCTAAATGTTTTACAGTGTTAACGAATATCTGAAATTTGACATAGGTAATTAATTGATTATTTGACATATTTATAAATACTAGGGTATAATTATAGGGACTTGATATTATTATTATATAGTATAAGGAAATGACATGTTATACATTGACGACTCCGAGAATATTTGGCTACTATTAGTATTAAGGATCCTATTTGATACAGGTTGTCGACTGGTGTATGTAGTACAGATGTTTTACAAAAAAATAATTGTTATGACATTGTAAAAATTGACACACCTGCATGCAGGTTGAATATGCATGAACAAATTCAGTTTTAAGACTTACCCTGTTACCATATTCTGGCAAATAAAAAAAATTGAATTTTGAATTTGTTAATCGAGGAATTTCCTTTCATCGGTAAGTACAATTTGTCCTTAAATCATCATCATCATCATATCAGCCGAAAAACGTCCACTGCTGGACATAGGCCTCCCCCAAAGAGTGCCACAATGACCGGTCCTGCGCCACCCGCATCCAGAGGACTCCCGCGACCTTTACCAGGTCATCAGTCCACCTTTTGGGGGGCCTACCCACGCTGCGCCTTCCGGTACGTGATCGCCACTCGAGAACCTTTCCGCCCCGACGGCCATCGGTTCTACGTGCAATGTGCCCCGCCCACTGCCACTTAAGTGGTAAGTAAGTAAGTTTAGCGATTCGGAGGGCTATATAGGTTACCTTGGTTCTGCTGCGGATAGCCTCATTTCTGATGCGATCGCGCAGAGAAACTCCCAACATAGCCCTCTCCATTGCCCTTTGGGTGACTTTGTGCCTTCTTATGAGGCCCATAGTAAGCGACCACGTTTCCGTGCCATACGTCATTACTGGCAACACACACTGGTCAAAGACTCTCGTCTTGAGACACTGCGGAATATTGGACGAAAAGATGTGCCGTAGCCTCCCAAATGCTGCCCAGCCGAGTCGGATTCGACGATTGACCTCTTTATCAAAGTTGGACCTACCTAACTGAACAGTCTGTCCTAGGTATATATAATCGTCTACAACTTCGAGCGTATAGTGTCCGATTGAAATGGGAGTTGGTACTACATGGAGGTTTGACATGATCTTTGTCTTATCCATGTTCATCCTTAGACCAACTCGCTCGGAGGCTTTACTGAGGTCATCGAGCATCGTGCTTAAGCCCTCCATGGTCTCAGCCAAGACTACTATATCGTCAGCAAACCGAAGGCGAGTGATGTACTCGCCGTTGATGTTGATGCCTAGCCTTCTCCAGTCTAGTCTTGAACACGTCCTCCAGTGCAGCGGTCAACAGTTTTGGGGAAATAACATCCCCTTGTCAGAGACCCCGCTGCAGCGGAATAGGCTTCGAACTCTGATCCTGGAGTCGGACTGACATAGTGGCGTTCTCGTACAAACACTTCAGCACTTCGATATAGCGGCAGTCTACTTGGCACCGTTGGAGAGATTGTAGTACAGCCCAGGTTTCGATCGAATCGAAGGCTTTCTCGTAGTCCACGAACGCTAAGCAGAGAACTGCTGCTCTGTCCTTAAATATCTGTTATTAATTAAAAAACTATTTATTTTATTATTTCAATCAAAATAGTAGCGGGCGATTGTGTGCCAACGCTAGTTTTCCATTGCGGCTTTAATTTGACGAGCCAGACTTCGCGTGCGTTCAAAACCACCGATGTAAAAATAAGCTATTCAAACTGTCAACTCACGTTCAAGGTCGATTTCTCATTTTTTCTGTCAAAAGTACGAATAGTGCTGTACACTGCGATTTTCTTAACGGAATTTTTTAACTACTACCAATTAACCACGCTAACTACTGGCCAAGAATTTGGTCCTCACGCATATAATGTACGTAGTGCAAAGCAAATATTATTAACAAACTATTTCAGTTTTCCGAATGATCCTGATATTAAGAATAAATGGATTGAAGCAACTGGTCGTAAAAAATGGTTTTCTAAATTTTTTTTAGTTTCCTTCTGGCCATTGCCTACGGTATCTGGTCGCATATTTAGAGGACTTATGATATAGCTCGGCCAGTGATTAAAGTGTAGCGTCCGTGAGCAGGAACGTAAGCAATCCATTCAGAAATTTGTTCGGATGCTTAGGGGAGTGAACATACTAAAAGTCTCGACAAGTTCTTTCCTTCTATATTGTAAAAAACGAAGACCTTTTTATTAATACTATTTTTCATTTCCTCTGTTGAATGTAATTATTTTTACCTCTGTCGGTTCTTATCGATATTTTGAATCGATACTGGTATTTTATATTATTGCACCTGCCGCGTGCTAATCGGTGTTGACGAATCACTAAATACGCTCGTGACGTCAAAGTACGTACACAAAATGTTACACGCTCAGTTCTCATACTAATCGACGAGCTCTTTCCTTCTATCGTGATATAGTTCTGTGGTCGTGGTCATTGATAAGAACTTATCGACCAAGAAGAAAATGAAGATTATATAAGATTTCGACTATTCTTAACACAAGTATTATAATTACTTAGTCACGTCACGTTCATATGTTAAAAACTCATAAGATATCAAATAAATGTGGAACGAAACGTTACTTTATAGCGAAGAGGTAAGGGGAAGAATACAAGAAACTAACGGAACTTTTCTAGAGATTAGTCTCGGAAATGTACGTTCGATTGTTATTATTTATTTAGTTATTTATTAATTGACAAATACATTTACGTGACATTACAGTAATAACAATGCGTCACGAAACTAAAAACAACAAATAATACTATTTAGGCGACGAAACGGCGTGGCCCCGTTGCTTCGTCATCTCCGGTGTAGGATTCGGCAGATTGCCCCGGAACCGTCGGAACACGACACCCTTCGGCCAGAAGTCAGCACACGCGATGGTCTCCTGCAGCGGTCGCGGCACGCGCACCACACACGAGCGGAAGTGCACATAGTGGCGCGAACGCAGCTGGAACACCCTCGGCGAGAAGCCGGTCTTCTGACGAACGTATTCCACCACATC